>WEKX01012590.1:104934-125350 GCA_013390025.1 Pitta sordida | reverse complement strand
TCAGAGGTGACCTCATTGCTGTTTACAACTACCTGAAGGGAGGTTGCAGTCGGGTGGGTGAATCTCTTCTCTCAGGCTGCCAGAACCAGAAAAAGAGGACATGACCTCAAATTACACCAGGGAGGTTTAGACTGGATGTTAGGAAGAACTTTTTCACAGAGAGAGTGATCTCTCATTGGAATGGTCTGCCCAGGGAGGTGGTGGAGTCACCATCCCTGGAGGTGTTTAAGAAAAGACTGGATGAAGAACTCAGTGACATGGTCAAGACGATGGGAGGCTCCGATGGATGGAGCATGGTTCCTGTGTTTCCACGGTTGTGGGTTCGATCCCTGGAAGGGCATTCGCTTGGGAGATGGACTAGATGAACCTTGGGGTCCCTTCCAACTCAGAATAACTTGTGAAACCGGTGAAACAAGGTTTTGAGCTAGGGAGAAAGTTACAGCAGATGTGGATTTTTAATAAAGATGTAGCCGCCTGCTTTTTTGATTATTAATGAGCACATGGAAGGTACTCTGACTTCAAAGAAAATCAAGTTCTCTACCAGCCTTTTCCCCTATGTGGAATAACCTCCAAGACCTCAATGTTCGGCTTTGGTCGATGTCATATTTATCTGATATAGAAAAAGGCACACCAATTTTGATTGCTGAATGAGAGAAAGTAAAAAAGGCCTTTAGCAAATACAATGCACCTCCAAAACATTTTCCTTAAAATTGTGTGACTTTGGGCTTGAGGCAACACCAACTCGCAAGACTTGAACCAAGAAAGACTTTATACTCTTCTTCTTTTAATCAGTGCTGACACTCCAGCCATTCTCTTAGCTGTAAAGCAAGGCTCTCCATCCTCCCAGCTTGGGGATGAAAATATGGACATTGGCAAAGAGCAACAGAGTGCAGTTTGTGGTACCTCCAATTAGAATGTGTCTGTTCCCTTCAGAAAGTTACATAACCTTGTTCAGATTTGTCTGGGGACTCAAGGGAACAGGAAGGTTTTACATTTCACCACTGAGAGTCCCAGAGGTCTTGCCAGATACTTACCAAGCTATTTAGAAGGAAAACAAGAGCTCATCTGGGCTTCTCCTTTGTTTTAGTCCTGCTCTGGGTTCAGGCATCTGGGCTGGCAGCTGCATCTCCTTCTAATGACACAAGAGAGAAGGGACATTCATACTGTCCTCCCTCCTGGCATATCCTGTTTCTGTAAGTTCACATCTTGTAATTAGCCTAAGCTAGTCAGCATTATGTTTTTGAAGGAAAAAAAAAAAGCATCTGAACTTTGGCATCAAAATCCCACTGGAAACTGGCCATTGCCTAGAACATAATCAAGCCCTTCAGCTTGGCTTTCATTACAGCAAGATTTCCCAGGAGAAAATGCCCAGAGGACTGACAGCAAGGAGTTTTGTTAGGATTTACAGTCTCGGAGACCCGCTTTCTGCAGCACTAAAACACACAGATACATCACCAATCCCACTCAAAAGCTGTTTACAGACCCATATGACCCATGCTGGGAGCATACCTGTGTTATCAGCCGCCCTGCAAGCAGCAAGGTAGGAGCGTGCCTGAGGACTAGCTAGATGCCAGAGGCAGTGAGCAGGCTCTCCCAGGCATCCCTTTCCATGCAGCAGCAAGGAGCACAGAGAATGGACAGGGCCCATGGTCCAGGCCCAAGCATGGTGTCATTGATGCCAAGGAGAGGTACTCTGCCCTAAGGAAGGCAGGTAAGGTCATCTTCCACAGGAGAAAAGTGAGGACCAGATGAGATGCAGAGTCTGACCCTGTTTTCCTAAGTGGATTTACAAGGTTACGCTCTGCCACAGGTTCACAGGATATTCTGAGTTGGAAGGGACCCACAAGGATCATCTAGTCCAACTCCCAAGTGAATGTCCAGTCCCTTGAGTGTTGTTTCATTCCCTAGGTACTGTGGGCAGCACCAGGTCCCAGTGATGGTAATAGCTACTTTTTTGGATGTAGGCTCCACAGAATATCAGAGTAGGACCACTGCCTCTCGCTGGACAGATGCACTGTTCTTCTTGCCACTCTAATCTCTTTCCACCATACCTAGGAATGGTTATAAAGATAAAAGAGAAGCTGGAAACTGTTATTGTATCAAAGCAGATCTGTAATAACCAGATTTTGTACAGTTCCATCATATTCTTCTGTGCAGTGGCTCTCTAGTTTTTAAATCTAAGCTACAAAAAATAAATTACTCTCAACGTGAGTGTGAAAAGAAGTTTTCTTTTCTACTGGCATCTTAACTTTATCTGATAATGAGACCCAAGTAATTTCCTTGAGTTTCAGCTGCACAAAATAATGAAACAGTGAAATCTTTCTTCACTGATTAACAGTATTAAGCTTCCAGGAAAGTGAAGCAATTCTCCAGTCTCAGGGAAAATTAGAAATTTGCAGGTAATCCTAACCTCATCTGTGTCCCCTCTGTTCCCCAGCTTCTGTCTCACTCAATATGTTAGGTTGGCAGCAAAGCAGCAGAACATAACTTCCCAAATTATTAAACTGATTTAAACCTCTTGGGATAAAAAACTTTGTGGGATTTGTGTTCTTGTTTTCTAGGGTTTCAAATCCTAAAGGGACACATTTCAAGATTTCTTCAAAACTAGGAGAGGAGGCTTCCTCACTCTCCCCTGGTATTTCTAGCTGTGTCATCTCAGAAAACGTACATGGAAACTCAATGAGAGACTTTCTGTTAACTTTAGTGGGATCTTGAGCAGTGGGCTTATGTCAAAAACCAAGCATTGGTTTCATCCATACAGAAGCATATCTGCCTACAACCCTCTGTCTGCATCCAGGCTGCGCTATGAATCTACATCATTTTTAGTAATACAAATTCCACATCTTCTCTTCCAGATTTTCTGATACAGCAGCACATACTCCAAGCCCCAATACTTGTATTTCACAGTGATTATCTGTCAACAGAAAGTGGCTCAGCTGATCTACAGTTTTCTTTTTGCAGCCAGGAACCATAGCAGTCACGGGAAAAAGCAAGCAGTCACATTTTGAAAAGAAGTAAAAATGTTGTAACTGAGACCAATTATGACAATAACCCATAGCTGTGTTACAGAAAGAGTAATCTAGAGTCTTTGTAGAGAAGCTTTTTGGATAATAGCTAGCAATTTTGGTGCCAAATGGGTTACAAGCATCTGGTTTCAAAAGGACACTGAATATCTGTTCTCTGGCAATATGACACCTCTGCCAGTTTCACAAGCTAGGCATTTTACAAAACAAAGCAAGAAAAAGGGGCACCCCAAAGTTTATGAACTACTTTGGTGCAAGCTGCTATCAATTCATTCCTTTACAGACTTGAGACAATTATGTAAGATGATGGAGCAGCAGGCAAAACTTCCAGAAGGTTTTGCTTTATTTCCACGTGCTATATCGTCCTTCCTGATGCTTGTGGACCTGCTGCTGATGGTGCCTGTGCAGGGTATGGTGACTGAGCGTGACATTAATGCTCAAGTCTGCGGCAGCCACATGCCTGCCTACAACCAAAGTCAGTTGCACATACTCGTGTATAAGCCTACTATGTGGGTATTAATTGAATAAGCTTTCAAAAATAGTTTAAGCAAATTAGTCCCTGACACATTGCACATCTTGAGCTTTCCATTTGTGGCCTTTCATTCGTAAGCGATCATCCACAGAATGAAAAGAAGCACACTTCACTCTAATTAGGGAGGAGCTAATTATCCTCCATCAATTAGATTCTACAACACTTATCCGTAAACAGTTGCTGGAAAGGTACATAACAGATTAGTGACTGAAGACCTAATTAATAAGGAATAATGAGCTCCTTCCTGCAGGAGATGGAGGAAATGTGCTCTCAGTCCTTGAAAATGCCTAGTGATAAGAGCCATGAAACAGGCCATAAACGTGGCAGGAGTCATTTTATGCATAAGAGTTTTCTAATTTTTGCAGCCAAAGTGCAACCTGTGCATTCCTGACTTCACTGCACAGCCATACTACATCATTCTGCCTGGCGCCACCGTGGTTGTGCACCTAGAGTGAGGAAAATGTTGAATTTTCCAACTCTTATGCCTCTTCTGTTTTTTGTACTTCTTTTCATTAAATGAAAGGATCTGTATTTTCTTCTATTTATAGAGAGGTGGCATTTTAGATTTTTTTTCTAAATTGGCTTCTCATGTGATTTTTTTCCCATTGCACACTAGCATGTTTATGCTACTTTGTTACAATCACTGTCAGTTACAAATCCCTGTTTCTACCTAAGTCCCTTTGATTTCTGGGTCTTGGCTCCTGGTGTGGTTGGATGCTGCTCTCCTGCTCGGTTTCCCCTTTCTTTCACATCAGGATAACTTACCATTCTGCTTTGTTAGCAGCAGTTTCAGTAACTGACAGTTCATTTATCTTCAGGATTATCTTCCTAGAAGACACACATTTACTTGTTTCCCAGGCTTGTTGATGTCTGCTTTTTGAAGTTCACTACCCTTTTTCTGCTCCTTTCATTCCTTTCTTTCCACAAAACAGCAATTCTCTTGTTTCATGGTTGCTTTCACTCGAATTGCCTTCTACCTACAGTTTATCCATGCCTCTCTTGCAGAGACAAATCTGAAAACAGACAATGCTCTGAGATTTTCAGTATTATAAACTCTGATCTTGGATTAACATGAAAGTTGAATAGACATGCATGGAAGTGATGCTCAGGTTTTCACTCACTAAAGTCTCATCAAGATGCATCTCTTCCCTCCATTCAATGGAAGAAACACATAAGATTACAGTAAAACCAAACACTAGACTCCTTTAAAAGAACTGAACTCTTCCAGTATTTGTTTCAAAAATACCAGGAATTACATATTTTGCAAATAAGTAAATTATATATCTCAATGAAATGAAAACTATTCTAACCCACACAAAAGTAAAAAATTAACTTTGAAGCCTTTGAGAAGGTAGGAAAATAAATTATTCCCCAGGAATTACTGGCTGAGGTTACACGTAAGTAAAATGGAAGGGGAAAAAAAATGTCTCAGATCTCAAAATGCCAGAAAATGCCCTGATAGTAGCTGCCCTCTCCTGTCAGTTTAAGAAGCTCCACTAATGATCACAACAGTACAGGCTGACAAAAGTTTCTAAGAGGAATCTGGTCCCAGGCTGCTTCAGACTTTACACCAAGAAGACTTTGTAAGAGATGAAGTGCCAGAAAGACAAGGCATGATCTTGCTGAGAGGGGGGCAACAGTGGAAAGGCCAGGCTAGCCCAGCCTGTTCCTCCAGCATATCCAACCTTTACACACATCAGCATCATTCCTAAGTGTGTGTAAGCCTGCACACCCAGGAACAGGCAGAAAAGAGGAATGGACAGTATTTCTGTGCACAAAAAAAGCCAGATGCACTCAAGCTTCAGGGTAGATTTTGAGGAATGAATGAACAACAGAGCATTCATGTTTTTTCTGGAAACCAGAAACTGGTTTGTAAAGACTAATATTAGAAAACTGCTGAGGAAATTGAAAGAAAATTCGTTGTTCCTGTACATAACAGATTTGTTCTTTCTGCTCAGGATGATGAGTAAGGCCTCAGCTGTAGTACAGTCTCCAGTTTTGGGCATCACACTGCCAGGAAGATAAGGATTAATAGGAAAATATTTAGAGAGCCACTGAACAATCAGATCTCAAAGGGATTATTTTATGAGAAAAATTGGGTTAAACAATGCCAATTTATTCTGAGAGAACTGAGGAAAGAAATGGAAAGATTTAAAGAATTAGAAGGATTTTATCCAAGAAAATCTGTTTCTCACACTGAAGACAACAAAGAAATGTCCTGCAGTACCACGATAGTGAGGGTTAAAAATCAGGTTAAACAGCAGGAATGGGATTAGTCTGGTTAGTTGTCTCTACTGTAGGCATCTTCAGCTGAAGAAATCAACACAGGTGAGGTTCCTTTTGTCCCCAGTAGATGATTACAGTCAAATTCAGCTCCACTGAACATAAATACATGACACATTGTACATCATGGCAGCCAAGACTGCTGGGTCAGAACAAGTGAAAAGTTAGCAGAGATAACTGCCCTCATTCAAAAACTAGGAGTCATCTTAGGAGAAGGCAGTGGCAGGGAAAAGGAAGAGGAGACTCTGTAGTTGTGGCTACAGCTACAGCTTTCCATCTCCACCAAATACTGCAGCTGCAGGCAAAGGTTCTGACCAGAAAGTTCTGGTCAGAAAACAGAAGGAGAGATGCCCAAAGGAGAGAACAAGGGAAGTCTGGTTTCACAGAGGATTCCAGCCAGAGACAAGAGTTGAGGCAATGTCCAGTGTGACCAACATAGAGCAGCTCGAACTTCTTGGGACTCTCATTCAACTGTGCATCAGTATTCAAAACACTTTTACACCAAAACGTTGCCCATGTCTGTCAAGATACGGTTGAAGACAACATTTAACAAACATCTGAATAATAAATTAATATAAGTAAATTTAACTCAATATGAATATTTGTGTGTTTAATAATAATGCACACAAGGCTATCATATAAACAAGTAAAATAAGGTTTCAATGGGAGTATATTTTAGAGGGCTGTTATTAACCCAGCAAAAGAGGGAGCTTTGAAATACAGATATTATCACCCAATTGCCTGCTCAAGTAGATCCTGCAGGCATCAAATCAAACCATAAGAAAGCCATTCTGAGTAGGACACAGATAACCCGAAATAAACAGATACAAAAAAGTCTCTGGTGAATTTGAGCCAAATCCCAGTTACAGATTAAATCCACAACACTTACCTCTGCATTTTCCAGGCTTATACCAGTGTCCTGTGGCTTCTACCAACATACATGACTTGAAGGAGGTTTGAGAAATTTGTGATTTCTGATTTCATGGGTTACCTAAACTAGAATTATTTTTAAATCTACCCACAGTTAAAATCTGCGCTTGTCAAAAAACTCCTCTGGACAACTAACTAGCTTGGATGTTGTCTGACAGAGCTCAGAAGCACAACTCCCTTGGGACAGAAAGCAGGGGCCCTAGCTAGTGCTGATGAGATGGGTCATCTGCCACAAGAACTACTAGACAAACCTGATGGCAAACCACCACTGCTTTCTGCCTCAAGGCCACTGGAAGAAAAGGGCTAAATCATTCTCATTTGTATGAAAGTGAGCATGCCTTCACACCCACAAAACTCCAGTGAAGAGTGACAAAACGTTGTTGTCCAGATAGAGGAACTTATTATTTTAAACATCTGCAAGGCATCACGACCCAGTGAAGAGAGGAAAGGCAGTCTCTTGCCACCAAGTTGAACAGAAAAGGGAATCCGTGTGAATGCAGTGGCCAATACCTCCAGCTGCTCTTCGCACCCCAGGAACGCTCCAGCTGGGAATGAATAAATCGCAATGTCAAAAAAAAAGGCGGTCATGTCTGTTTTATTTCTAGCGGAGGCATTTCTCCTCCTCTGGGGAGGGCTGCCCTCAGTTAAACTCCAGTGGCTCAACATAAACAAAAATTACATACTTTTAAATCAAACTCTGCTTAAGGAGTTCCAGCCCACACGACTGATAAGAGAGGGCTGGCTGAAACGTTAAGCCTGTGATTTTTCCTGCCTTAGCATACAACACTTAGCCTGGGGACCTTAGGTTTGATACACACATTTCAGCAATCTCACTATGGTTTCTTGTCCAACTTATATCTTCTGGCATCCTTTCAAGACAGAGCCAGGCCAATTTTGTTTTAATCCATCTATTTAATTGAAACGATGCCAGAGGATTACAATTTACCCATGTGTTTACACTTGTATACCCAAACTCCTAACGACACACACAGTTTTCTGCCTGCAATGCAAGTAAAGCAAAGCACTTTCTTGGATGTTTTTCATTAGTTTTACACGGTATTTTGAAGTCCCAGTTTTGGTCCTGATGCAGCTGGCTGTGAAGTTGATCTAAATGTTTTCCATGTGCATAGTTCCTAACATAAGGAAAGGCCGAGAATGAGAGTTCGTACGTAATACAACTCTTCTTTTTCCTCTGCCTCATATGTAGCTTCACTGGAGTCAGCTTCTGGTTTGGTTTTGAGGTTTATTGTAGCCAGTTGGTCATTTTTATCTCCTCAGACATATGGGGGGAAGAGGTCAAGAATTCCAGTGTGACCTCTGCTAGATTCTGCTCCCCAACCCTTATTCTAACAAAAAGTAAAAAATAGCACAGAACAGCTCTGGAAATGTAAGGAACCTGAATCCTTTGCAAGGAAGATGCTGCAAATATTAGGGTTTGATATCTCTAACATAAGAGACTTGTGAGCCATCCTCTAATAAGTTTGTGATATGTGCTACATAATGTTCTTACTATAGCCTGAGGCCAATTATTTATGGTATTGTTACACCATGATTTTGGGAAAGACATTGCATCTGGATTTGGCAATTCCAAATGATGGCGATTTCACCATATTGCCCAGGCAAACTGCTCCAAGAATTAAACACATTCTTGGTTACAAATTGTGCCTGTTTTCTAGTCTGCAGATGCAGCACGTGTTGGATAATGCTCCATGAGAAATAGCCTTTTCCCCTCATAGCTTGCCATTATTAAACCTGTTGGGCAGTACTTGCACACGGTTTTATATTTATAGGCTAAATTCCTCCAAACTGTCTCATTAGGACAAGATAAAATGTAAAATTCTTCCTGTAAAATGGATCTTGGTCTTCAGGTGTGACCAATAACCTCTCCACTGCTGGAGAAGACATACTCATCTATCCTATAGCACCCAAAGCTCTACATTGCTCCGGAATTAAAGCCCAGATGTGGCATGCCCAGATGTTTCACCAAGCTGTCCTCCTGATGGGAGCACCAAAGAAGAGATGCACTGGCAAACAGGAGCTGGCTTGGCCCAGCAGCAGCTCTGCTGTGCCCATGCTGCATCTTCCACAGCCGCAAGCCCAAAATCTTGAAGGAATATCTCCCATGATTCCTATTGGGTACAAATTGAGGCGAAAGAGGGGCTTATCAAACCGGACGAACCTTCTTGGACATGTAGTGCCATGGTACACCCGGGGAAGGAAAAGTTCAGTCTGTGTGCATGCAGCAGAGGAGGAAATAACACATCTCACCATGCAGCATGGTGGGAAAGCCATTCGCCTTGTGAAGGTTGCTGCTCTGCTTTTTGTGTGCCTTTCACCCCCTTAGTCTCATCCACACACCTCCAGGCATTTTCTGACTTTGCCTCTGTCCAATTTTGTACCTCCCTGGTGTTTCAAGAGTGTAGCAAACCTCTCATGACAAAGACAAATTCACCTTCAAAGTGGGGAAGTATTACACCACCATTCCCTCTTGAGGCTGGCCAGCTCACCAGCAGCCCAGACCCACCACTCATATTCCCACCTGAGTGCACTGTCGGCTTCCCTGGGTCAAAATACAGATACCTTCCTGTGTCCAAACCTCCAGACTCCATAAACCTCCAGACTCCAATGAAAGGGACTGTCATCTCTAATCACCTTGTAATAGTAGTCTTCAAAATGTTATGGATGGTTAAACAGTCACCACCTTTTTAAGACCATTGTACATTTGACAAGAAATCATTAACCTTATTTTAAAAATACACAGATTGGAAAGCAGTAGTTTGAGTATCATATTCCTGCTTGGCTACATGCACTGCCCTTGGTGCCAGCAGTTTACATCCTATCAAGGATTTAAGCTCTTCTGGGATGATGGCAAGGTTTTTGTCATGGCTGAAAGCAAGGGTCACTCCAAGTAATTACTGAGGCTGCCCCCAAAGACACTAGCAGCAGAAATGATTTATCACTGTTGGCACCACGGCTCCCTGAGGTGCCAGGAAACAAAAAGAAGTGAAGGAATGGTAATGGGATACATGGAGTATTTCTAGGCATCCTGCTTTCATCAGCTAAAGACTTCATACTAGGTCTCCCTGCAAAGTTTCAGGCCAAGAGGAAGGAACAGAAAAAGGAAATAAAGGAAAAGTCTTCGTGTAATATGCTATTTGCATCACTGCTCTTGCAAGATGCTGCCTGGAGGTGGTGGGAAGAAACCTGTGAGGTGATAAAACAATGCAAAAATGGTTCTTGCCATGAGTATTTAGAGAAAAAAATTTGCCTACCTATAACATACTGCACTGGGATGAACGGGCCAGAGCAGCAGCACACACAAGGAAGCTCCAGAGAACTTTCTAAAAATATTTTCAAGGTAAAAATATTATCTCCACCATGTTATTATTTCAGAAAGAGTAAATGGACTCACAAGTTTTATTAGTGACATCTTGGCTTAATTAAAATACACAGGAGATTATTTGGTTTCTGTAGAAAATCCACAGATTTTTCACCTGGAAACACAAGAAGAGTCCAGTTTTAAAAGTTAAGATTAATGTAATCTTATTAATTTCTGAGCTAGGAGACCCAAAATTTCTGTGATCCTAATAAAACATCTTAAACAATCCATTGATGCCCAGTTTGCCGGCCTTATTAGGTGTCCCCTGTACCTCTCAATAGGAAAAAACAAAAATATCTTATGCGTTATCCATTGTTATTAGGTGAGCCTGAAGTATCTGCAGGTCTAAAAATAAAGGTCTTTTCCCCTTTTTATTTGGATCACTCCAGATTCCTCAGCAAAGTTTTCATCAGGGTCTCGTTGCAGACATCACCAGGATACAGTTACAAGGGACTGAGCACACTCAGGCAAAGTGAACCTCATCAAAGCTGGAGCAGCAATAATACAGAGGGGGAAATGCAGCTTTAGTTTTGTGTCTACTCTGAGAAATAACCTTCCTCAATAACAAATATGCTTCGTGACTAATTACCCATCGAAACCTGTCTTGGCATGCCGGAGCTTCCCCCGAGTTCTTTCGTAGAGTTGTTTTTTTGGGGTTGGGTTTTGGGGGTTTTTTTTGGAAGGGCGGGGTGTTGTTTGGGGTTTTGGGGTTTTTTTTCTGGCAGGAGATACAGTAACCAAGCACCACGATATTTCAGGATTACATATTTCCCCGGCGTTTATCTTTGCCAGTTCAGCGCCTCCGTTCGGAGCCCAGCACCACAACCAGGCACTTTTTGACATGTTTAAGTTCCCCTGATCGTCACTAGATGGCAGCAAGAAACTACAGTTGGCAACGCGATTGGCCTCTCCCATCTGAGGGATGGTCCCCAACCTCCCCTCGCCTGCGGGCACGGGCAGCCTTTAGGGGCTGGGAACACGCTTTGCCCAGGGATATTAATCCCTTTTACTCGGGACACCTGTCCCTTGGGGTACAGCCTGCTGCCCGCCACAGTCGAACAGCCTTACAAACCAAGTAGCATCCTCAGCGCACACCCAAAAACTCACGTTCACAGCGCAGGAAGTTGGGAGGCCATTCCCATTTCCAAATTCTCTTATTACAACCCCTGCCTCACATCGCTTCTTTCTCAAGAGTGAATGTTGTACACTCAGCTGGCGGGAAGGGATCTGCTAGAAAACCTTCAGCCTCCGGTCCATCTCAAGTCAGGACCTCCACAGGAAATACTGTCAGAGCATTTTTCCACCACTGGCCCTTGGATTCTTCAATACGTTGTTGCTTTCTCAAGCTGTGTGTACAACAGCAGGGGTCACACGAGACAGCAGAGTGCTCTGCGCTGTGCTTTCTGAGAACCCTCCTCAGTTAGCAGCAGTCTCTCCTTGGCATTGCCTCCCTAACCCAGACCCTCAGCCTCCATTCAGCACCAGCCATGACCCACTTTCTCCATCTCTTCCTCTCCGTTTTCTCCCAGTGATAATTTGGGACAGCTTTTCAGGGGTGCTCTCCTTCAGCTCTAAGTCCTCTATTTCTTTCACCAGCCTCTCTTGTACTTTGTTTTCTTTTAGAGCCATTTCTTTCTCTTTATATAACTGTACTGATTTGCTTCACAGAATTGCCTCCTGTTTCCCCAGCTCATCCCTCTGTCCTGACATACCAACAGAGATGCCTAATGGTTTGGAAGGCCAGAGGAGAGAGCACAGCTGGAATAACCCACCGATTTCGTTTCAGTCTGTTCTCAGTATTCACTTACAGGCCATGGACACCTTTAGTCACCTGCCCAGCCATGCATTACGTAGCGTTTCCCCACAGTATATCCCATGGCAACTCTTCTCAAGGGGCTGGAGGTCCATCCTGCCCTTGTCAACACATTGATGCCTCTCATCCAGGGGTAGAAATAGCAACACAAAGTGGGAAGTTTAAAATCCATGACAACAGTCCCAAATTCTCCTGTGGCACAAGAACCAGGAGCAAGGAGTTTTCTCACAGGTTTGCTTTGCCCATCTCTCTTTGCCCCATACAGGCACACGGCTGTGCAGCCTCTCAAATTATGCACCCTTTGTGAGCCTCTCAAAATAACGACAACTAGTGACTACTTTGAAAGACTATTTTAAGGGCCTTCAAGTGCTGCTCAAAAGAAGCTGAGGAGGTTGTACCAGGGTCAGGCTCCACTTTTAAGCTTGTCCTTTAGGTAAAGATGACAGGACAGGATTAAAGTGAGTCATTGGTCTACAGCTGCACAATGGTTACGTTCATCCCATACAATATAAAACACACATGCCCTCAATTTACTTCTGCAAGCTGCCTGCCTCTTCCTGAGGGACCTGAAACCTGCTAGCACCATCCTTGAATCCTTCCTTCTCTCAGCCACAGAGTGCACAAATCTGTTATTCCCCCAGTCTCATAACCATAATACCCAACTTGCAAATCCCTTGCTGACAGTAGGAGAGATGATAAACACCTCTTAGTGGAGGAGGGATGAGATCTGATAGGCAGCCTAATCTCTAGTTACAATTCACCTTTGACATCAGAGGTCTTTAATGTCATATACACCTAATCCCCCTTTTTTGTTTTCTCCTCTCCCCAGCATCCAACTACTGACACTTGTGCCAGAGCAGCCCACACCTGAGGAAACCCCACACCTCATCTCTCCTCTGCAGCCCGCTCTGCCACAGGTGCCTGGTGCAGGGCCTACAACCTGCACTAACAACCTCCTGCAGCCATGACACCCTTGGGCACAACTGAGATGTGAGTGAGGGGGTTCAGCATTCCTAAGATAGAGTCCCAGTCTCATGGTATGGGATGCGAGGAGAGGGGGGGAGGTCAGTGCTGCCAACAGCCTGAAAGATTCAGAGGTCAGTTTGGCAAACCTGTACTTTGTACCTCAGTTTGGGGTTTTCGCAGCTGATTGACTTCCTTCTCCCCTCTTTGCTAACCCTGCCCACGTTTCCTCTTTCGCTGTGTTCAGTTTCTAAAGAAGGGTTTCTAAAGGGGGTTGGGAATACAGTAAAGTGAAAATAGGGAGTTCTTTCATACTGTCTACATGTGCCTCTCCCTTCTTGTTAAGGCTGCTTTCCTCCTCTCTGTTAAAGCTGCTCCTTCAAAACACACTCTCTGATGTTTAATGTCACACCCAGTCCCAGCTAGTCTGCTGCTTTATCACGCACTCTGGTATTTTCAAATTTTTCTATTCAGAGAGGCCCCTATTTCTCCCAGGGGCTACAATTTCACCCATCTCAACTCTTATTCCTAGCATTTAATCCAACCAGCTGCAGCACTACCTCACTGACATTTGCTGGCAGCAACCAATAATCAGCCTCACCAGCTTTCCCATCCCAGAGGACCCTCACAGGTATCAGAAGGAATCACTGGCATTTCCACACCCTTCAGAGCCTGTACCAAGAAGAAAATAAGCTGTTAGCAGGAAAAGGATAACTATTTTCTGGTGCCCACTGAGGGATAAATAGGTACTAATTGTCTAAAAGGCAAAGTATGTACTGTCTATCTTCATCACCTCCATTTAGAGCTGCTGGCAAGGTCACTCTCCAGCCCTTACCACGGTGGCTGGTTCTCCAGCTCCATGCAGCACTCATGCAGCCTAAGCTCCAAAATGGTACTTGGCTGAAACCTCTGAATTAGTCCTTTACTTTTCCCATGGGGAAGGCAGCTGCCTTGCAGAGGGGCAACATTAGTGATCCCCCTTAACCCTACCCCTTGTTATTGTCTTAAGTCATGCCTGCAGAAAGGGGGAAAACAGCACAGTCCCTACAGAGCCTTTAAATACACAAGGGAAAGGCAGGTTATGTATTTCCAAATTTGTAAAGGCTCTGTTCCTGAAAGTAATTGCAAAATTTCCCATACAGAGAAGTGTCTGAAGTATTTCAGAGATTTCTGTAAAAAGCAATGAGAGTTTTGGTCCCATGGAACTTCACACATCACAGCTGAAGTGCACAGCAATCCATGCTAAAAGCCTCATCTCAGTTAATGGGAAGTTGCATCACCCCAGCAACTTTAACTATGTTTGGATGCATGAGATATTATGGCATTTGGAGAACTTAACTCAGTCAGTAGAATTAGGTTTTCTTTTATTTTTAGAGAATTGCCCACTATATCACAGCCAGGGAGGAGAGCAGAAGCTGCACTCAGCTATGCTGCAAATTGGCATTTAACCTTCCCATTGCTGTGACAGAATCCATGTAGGACCAAACCTCACTAGTTTATTCGATTTCTGTTCCCACTCTTGCAAAAGGTCAGGGAACAGAGATATGGGCACCATCTGGCAGCTTGCATGACCCTGTTCCCTCCTGCCCATCTCTTCCCAGATGAGTGGAGTTGGTGCTTAGTGAGCCAGAAGCCATGGGGTGCCCCATTAGCCAGGCAGCAAGCCCACACACAAGCATGTTTCAATGTCCTGTGCAACCCATGTAAGATCCTTGTGCTCACTGTGGACAGCTTCCAGGCATGGCCCAGATGTGGCCAAGTGCACAACTGTGATGGGACTGTGCCTTTGAGAAAGCGTGTCCTACTTTCTGGAGCAGGAATGTGGCTCTTCCCAGTATCTCAGCATCACCTTCCCCTGAGGCTGCATACAAGAGGTTTTGGAGAAATGTGGGGGGATAATAGGAGGGGACAAGGACATTAATATAACCCCATGATTGTTCAAGGATTCACAACAAGTATGTTCAAGTCAGGTGCCTACGATTCTTATGCGTCACTCCCTCCTCTACAAGGTCAACTAAAGGAAGCTGTGCCCACATGAAACCTCAATTATGGGCTCTAAAAATTCCCCTGAAGAGGCTGGAGAAGGGGAAAATGATTAGACACTGACATCCAAGATGTCAGCACAGGGCTCTGTCCCACTCCTGTGCTGGATCCACTAGGCAAAGGCAGGACCTCATGGGACATCCCATCACAGGAGGGCAGAAGGGTCCCTGTATGTCTCCCCTCTGTGGGAGGCTGTATCTTGCGCCCTGTGGAGTCTGCACCAACACCCAGCTCAACAACATGTGCAGTTCTCCATGGAGTAATACATGTCACTGTGTCCATCTGTGTGTCAGTCACTGAGCTACCACTCTGAAAGACTCACCTTCCAGACACTTAACACTCACCTCCAAAGTCCAGAACCACCTCTGATTTCTCCAGGATCACAGAATTTGTCAGTGTGCCTACATTAACTATTTCCCAGTAGGGACTGGACACTATTCAAAATAAAACAACTAAATCACTTCATGAGATCAGCTGGCCACAATCCCACATAGGTTTTTCTGCCTGTGAGTCAGAAAATTTTTGTAACCTGCTTTTTATTTCCTGGCTCTTATTTTGCCTGTCCGCCCATATAATCTCTCCTTTGTAAGTTGCTGCCATGCCATGACACAGGCAGGGGATTCAAAGCACGGCCAGCAATCAATATCTCTCTGCAGCATTTCTGGAAGCTCCATTGCTTCCTGAGAACCAAGGTGATGTAGCACAATCTGCAATAACGCTGTGATGATGAGTATGATGGACAATGAAACACTTTAGAGGAACAAAAAAACCCCAACCCTTTCTCTGATGCTCATCATTGTTTTCCTCTTGCTCCCTTTTCTCCCTTCCCACACTCGCTTTCTCCTCTGCACAAAGTCACCGGTGAACATCAACAGTTCAACATTGCTGCTGCTCCTCTCTCAGATGGCATCCTCCCTGCATTCCTCAGGGATTCAAGTAGGGTGGTGGGCTGTGTTTCACCTCAGGTTTATCTGCATTTGAACCTCAACATTGTCAGCTTAGCCCAGACTTGCACGGAATGGAGCACCGCAACAGTAAATGGTAGAATCCTACATCCAATTAAACACTTGAGTTTGTTTTTTCCTCTCTTTTTCTGAGCCTGGACTTGTACATCTTCCCCTCACTGCTTTCCCAAAACACATAATGTAAGCAAAACACAAAGAATACAACATGAAACAGTGTGAATGGTTTTTAGATAAACCCTGTTTAAAAATAAATGCTATCTTCCCTTTTAGTACATTAGCATCCATTTTTTAAAACAAATCTTGGGGAGGAAGCTATTATACAGATGTTGCTTGATGCAGTCCACAGAGTATAAAACAGTCTCTCCTTCCTGTCTCGCCAGGCCATGGGAATGCTGCAGCCCAGCAGAAACCCCAGCAGGCCCACATCAGTGCCAACTTTACAGAAACCTATGGATGTGGAAAATCCCGTAACAAGAGGTAGAGGACACAGCTTCAACCAAAATCACTGCCATTTCAAAAAAATTAGTCAGAGTCAAGGAGGGGACAAAAATGATGACAAATGAGCAAAATAAGCCTTCCCTGCAAATGCCTCTATCCTCCCACAGCAAAGCAATGTCCTTCATAGCCCTAGCACCTTATCATTCCTGGGCTTCTCCAGGACAGGGCCTTGGACATCTACCATGTATATACAGTGATCCCCCGTTACTCGCGGGCTGTTGGGTCTGGTCCTCCTCACGCGAGTCATGGAATCCGCAAAGATAGCGAACCCACCACGCAGTCAAGTACGCCACGCCCGTAGCCATGCCCCATCCTCATATAAGTTCTGCAGGACGGTCCTGAGAGTGGTTCAGACGTCTGGCTGTGCTCTGCCGAGGCAGGCGAGCACCAGGGTGAGGGGGCAAGTGCCGAGGCTGGGGCCGGGACCGGCGTGGTCTGTGCTCACTGCACAAGCGGCGGGGCCGGGGGCTGAGTAGACTGAGGTCGCAGTAGGTTCTGCAGATGCACCAGGTCCCACAACTCACTGGAAAAATCAACAGCGAGTATGGGATCTCGCAAATTACTGATTGCGACAATGCAGAGGATCACTGTAATTTGGTCTCACATGCACTGAAGCATAACCATGTCTGGGAAGAAACTAGTCACTACAAATGTTCCAAGATCACCATGTGCATATAAATATATGATTGTATAATGATAAGTCAGGAGTAATGAAGTTTATAACACCTCTGAGGTTTTAAGCAATCCTGGTCGCTACTGGCGCTAATCCTTCCAGCATGACCTCAGTTTAATGACAGTTACAGACATGGGCTGACACAAAACCCTGGGTCTGAGAGTGACTTGGTCTCCCAGAGGGGTGGAAGTGGCATCACAGAGTACTTTGTTTTTCCTGTACAAATCAGCCTGGAGATGAAAAGGTGAGGTACAGATACACTTGCCTGTCAGGATGTATGTCTATGGTGGGGGCAACATGCTTCCCTGTAGGGCACATCACAGCCTGTGCCAGAGAAGCCTTTGTAGACACTTACAGCTGTGACACCCACAACAGCCCGCACAGGCTGCAGGGTCTCCTGGAGTTACAGGTGAAGTTGCTTATTGTTCACTTAGAAAAGACATTTTTGGGCGGGGGCAGAAAGGAGCACGTGATTTTAACTGGAAGGCTGGGTCTGGCCATGCCTCAGTAACATCCAAAATACATGGACGCAGGACCAGGACACAAAGGGTGTTTGAGAAGGGAGCAGGGCACCACTCTCCATCCCTATGGGTGGTATCAACGACAGATGAGGCTGCTGGAGGGAGGCAGGCATACAATCTCATCAGTCTCCATGCCCACCACCACACAGGGCTCTTTTCCTGCAGGGTTATTCCACAAATGTTTATACACGGGCACAAACTTGGCACAGACCATACAGGCTGCAGTGGGACACACACAAACACATAATATTAAGCAAAACCACAGGCCCAGGCCTGAGACCACCCAAGCCCAAGCCACATCTGGGAAGAGTGACCAAAATCCCTAGGGGGATTATGAACCACTGGAACCTTAGAACCAGGATTTTGCTTTTAGTTAACTAAGAAATACATGCTTGATTTGTGCAGTTACCCCTCTTTGTTTACATACATGCTCTCTTCTTTTAATTCGTTTTATCAATCCCATATGTCTTGGCTCTGGCAGCTGAACAAAATCATCTTAAAAAAATTAACAAAAATAATGTGTGATTACACCTTACTCCCATGAATTTTTTTCCTACCCAGGCATATGCCTTTCCTTACTTTGAAAATGGTTTTTTGCTTACTCTCTCTGCAGTCATGTTTGTGTTTTCTCTGCACCATTTGTTCCCCTGAGGTTTCCAAGGTGCTTTGGAGGGCTGTGGAGAAAGGGTCTTGCCACACCACAACCTGCCAGGAAGCAACTGTGAACAGAGCCCTGGAAGGCAAGAAAGACACAGGGCAGCAGCAGTTCGGCTTCCCTCTGGGCCCCCAGATCTCCCTCATCTTCCAGCCTCCTGTCATGCATCTTTCATATGCCCGGTTTGTGTCCCAAGCTGGAGTTCAGGACACTGGGAAATACTGATTAAACCACACTCATGCCCCTTGTGTTCAAGAATCTTCCCGAGCACACCTGCAGCGTCAGACCCTTCCCCCCTCATCTGCCTTCAGGGAGGTCACCTCTTCTAGCTATCCCCATGCAAGCATGCCCAGGAGAACAATATGGGGCTCAGCAGCAGTGTGGATGGTCCCAGTAGATCAGCAGCATCAACAGAAATCAGGTGCCAGCAGCAAGTCCAGTAAGTGCTCCTTACAGATGCCATGGCAAGATTGAAGTCTGGGCACAGCTCTCTGAAAAAAGTGCAGGAGCATCAGCATTTGCATCCTACACAAGTTCAGGGACTGGGTCACCTACTAAGCCTCCACCCCAGTGGGTAGGAAGCCTTGATTTCTCTATAAATTGGTCTCATTTTAAGCACAGATAGTTTTACTGATTCATCTAGATTTTAGGTCATTGTTGAAAGACATTTCCTCTTACATGGAGAAGTGAATGAACTAAACTCCCTTCACTTTGCCCTGGGAAAATCCTGTCCAAGCGCCATAGAAGTGATGAACAGGTCCCAGCCAAGCCCCATGGAGCAGCACAGCCCTGTGGAGGAGGCACATTTAACCACCTCTCACAGAATTCAGACAGTGGTCCTCTGGAATGGCTGTACCAGGTGCCAAATTCAAATAATCCTGAAATGTGGCAAACAGGAACCTCTCCTCCCTACTGGCACTTTGCCAGTTCCCATCATTCCAGAGCTCTGTGCTCCCCTGCCTTTGATGGGCCTCCCCACCATGTCAGAGGAGACAGGCACACACAAACAGCCTGGGGACTGCCTGGGAGGCAGGCAAAGGGACTCACTTCTCTTCATCCCCACAGAGTAAATATACTGAACCATAACAACAAAATTCATTTTTATGGCCAGGTACTTCCTGGCAGGCACAAATAAAAATGCCCCGCCCACTACTGCCAGTGGCGCACAAGAGAAAACCTGCTTCCTACCAAAGCAGAGAGTAGGTTTTAAGCTGATATGGAAGCATAGTGGAAGTTTAAAAATATTAAAAATTAAACCCACCCACACAGACCTCATAACAAACACACACATCAAAACCCCAAACAGACAAGGTGAAACAATAGGAGAAAAGTCTAGATAAGAATTAGTATTGAGATCCCTAGAGCTTGGGTGCCACTTAGACACCCTGTACTTTGAAACACCTTGGACTGGAGTCCTGGCACCTTGGCTGTCCCCATCAGGCCAGCTCATCATTGCTGCTGCTGTGCACCCATGATCAAATAGCCCAACCACAGAGCAGACATTTCTGCCCACAACAGCAAGAACAGCTGTGTCCCTTGTCTAGAGGGAATAGGTAGAAAGAAAACCTACAAGTATCACAGTCTCTATAAGGGACCTGACATTACGGGAAATCACTCATCTTCCTAAATGAAATTAGTGGGATGGTCATATTTATGAGGCAAACTTTAATCAGCACACATTAGCTAAGTAGTGAGTGTCTTTTCCTCCAAGAGCTACATGCAATAAAGACTGAAGCCTTTGACTAAACACACATATTACCATACCAAATTTATACACCTGCTAGAAGAGAGAAAAGGAAAGTTTTCCTACAGCCATCCCAAACTTCCACCCAATTTACCAGAGTTCTCCTGAGGCGGAGCATCCCAGACAATGTATCAGGATTATGTGGGGTGATGTGAGGACTGTACAGCTCAGAGGTAGTAGAGATCAGTGTAAAACCCAGCTAACCCACCTCTACAACAAGTACAGTTATATCCCCTCCATCGCGAGGAAAGGGACAGGCCAAGTCTGTCGCAAAACGCTACACTCACAAAGAACTGCAGGTGGTTAATATGCATGCAGGCCACGCCCATTGCTCCACCCCCCGGAACTCCACAGCGCTGCGGACAATTCTCTGCTCCTTCCCCTTGTCTCTCTC
>WEKX01012590.1:33643-104461 GCA_013390025.1 Pitta sordida | reverse complement strand
CGAAAGCAGAGCGCATGCGCTGTCTATCAAAATTCGCAGATCTGTGAGCCGGACTGCGAAAAAAATTGCTCACAAATGGGCGGGGTCGTGAAGGAGAAGTCACGATACAGAGAGTATTCACTGTATTATCTTGATTTTCGGGCCACCATACATAGAATGGCCCCTGTTGTACTTCCTCATCCAGCCAAGAGGGACTCAGGTCTGGCTACAGTGCAGAGCACCCCTGTTACCACTTTTAAACTGTTGCCCGCAAACAATTCCCTACTGAAACTTGTGGGCAACACAGGCTGGAGGCTGCAGGGCCTGTCACATAGTTATTTCTATTCATAGCCTGAGCAAAGCTAGAAGTTTCCATTCTGATTATGTTTTTATAATGACATTGCCTCACTGTAGTGTCACTGGCACTATAACGCTGCTTACTTCAGCTCACCTCAATAGCAGACACACTGCCACAGCTTCTCCAGCTGAAAGATCATCAGAAATAGCATCCCTTCCAAAAAACAGTTAAACAGGCAAAGTATTAGGTCAGCGAAACTGAACAAAATATAGCAGAAAACAGATTGATTCCACTCTCATGGATGTGCCAAAGGCAGAATGAGAAAGCTCAGTCAAGCCTCAGTACCCCAGGGTACTGAGACATACCAATGTCTTCCCTTGATCTTTCCCATTACACATCTCACTGTCTACTCCGTCTAGAACTCCCAGGCAGACCAGGAGGAAAAACCCCCAAACGGGAACAGGTACAGTGAAAAAAAGCCTCAAATCTTTCTCACAAAAACATTTGGCTGAGCTCGTCACAAGATCTTTAACTACCTCCTTTAGTATCTAGAGTCCTTCTTCCAAGCACTTTAATAGGACACTCCCAAGAGTCCTCTTCCTAGGACCTGACCAACAGACCTCCATCTCACAGAACAAGCCAAGTTGGAAGGAACATTAAAGACCATCAAGCTCCAATTCCCCTGCCGTGGGCAGGGCCCCCCTCCACTAGATCTGGTTACTCAGAGTCTCATCCAACTCAGCCTTGAACAATTCCAAGGAAGGGGTGTCTACAACTTCTCTAGGCAAACCCACAAACAATAGAATGCTTATGCACACTCACATGGGGGAATTCAAGAGCTCCAGCTTCCAAGGCAGTTTCCCGACTAGCTGCAGTGTCCAGGAGGAGGAGAAGCTGCTGGAGGCAGCAGTAATCTCTTGCCTCTCACAACTGGCAGCCATGCAGACTGCCACAGGTGCTTGCACTCACCTGGGATTAAATACAATTTTTTTACCCAAGACCCAGGAAAACACAATTACTAATTACTAAGTGGGCCGTCCTCTAGGATTTCTCAAAGTCTGACATCTTGACACTGGCATGGATCTCAAGAAGTTGAGACTTGGAAATTACCAACTGTGCCAACAAATAGATTGTGCCAATAAGAGGTCAGGTTTAGGAAGGGCTTTTCATTTCTTTGTTACACAGTGCTACTAACGAAAAGGATCAGGGTGTCTCAGAGGCTTCACTCCAAACCTTTGGCAGACACTTTCTGCAACCTCAGCATGAGAAATCAAAGATCCTGAAATTTTCTCATTTTGGATAAAACACAGGCTTATCTTCTGGCAGGTGCAGACACAAGACTGTTGCTCCAAAGCTCCGGTATGGAGCAGCAATTCCATCATCCCTGGTGAATTTTAAAGGGCAGCTATTGCTAGGTGTACTGCTTGCTACCCCACCTAAAGCTCAGAATGGGAAAGGAATGACAAGAAAGGATTTATTTTTCTTATGTTGAGTATCACAGTAGAGTTTTGAAGCCTTGAGTTTGCCTGTTAGACACCTCTGAGGCTCAGCATGGCAGTGCCTGGGAGACTTCGGTTTTTTGGAGGGGGTTATTTTTGGTGGTGGCTTAGGGGTTTTTTTTGTTGGGTTTTCTTGTTGTTGACTTGGTTTATAGGGTTTGGGGTTTTTTTAAATTATGTGATATCCATGTAAAGTTCTGTAGAAAGACAAGCCTTTTTGTTTTAAGTTTCAGTGACTTCTGGTTCCCAAAAAGTAAAATTTTTCAGATGGGAAAAGCTGTAGAGGATGAAAAAGAAAGGAGCTGCCATGCAGGCACCAGGTTCAAAGACCACTGGAAAATGTACTTGTGAGGGCAATCCTTCTGAGAGGGCATCAATGCCTATAGACGAGGAAACATCCACCAGAGGAGTCACATGCCTCATGGAGAAGCAGGACAGAAGGATGATAGGGTGGACGGCATCACCCAGAGGGTCACCCCGGAGCAAAAATGTTAACCCACTCGCTGAGAGACCAGAGGAGGTGTTTGAAGAGAGTGACATGGATTGTGTTTGCCAAGCTGGAAGCATGGATTAGGGTGAGGGTAGTGTTTAGGGAACAATCACCCTTATGTAGAAGGGGGTGTGGGTGTGGGTGGGTGGATGGATGTTATCCACACACACATATACAGAGGTTAAGAAAGTAAATGATACCTTTTGTAATATCAAAAAAATGAGGAGTTTAAAGTCCAGGAATTTGGTTACAAATGCATAACTCTGAAATATGTATAAGGCTTTTGAAGAAAACTAACTTCATGACAAGTAGAGGAGCTGAAAGGAAAATTGCCCCTTGAAGCTGAGATCAAATGAAATTTGAAGCCACTGCTTTTTTTTCATTTTTCAAAACTGGTTAGAAGACGTTTGGACTGCTTAGACTTCTCTGGTTTGGAATTTTAAATATTGAAAATTCAGAAACGTCTATTTTTAATTTGAAAAAAAAAAATTGTTGGTGTTTTTCTTCAAAATTGTCAGGTGAGAAGCAGGTAGTTCGCTCATCTTCTACCAGGTGGGGAGCTGGGCAGTTTGCCCACCACTGGCAGCTGGCAGTCTGGCAGGGTACCAGGCACGTTGGTTGCCAGCAGCTGGTGTCCATCATGAGTCTGATAGAATGGACACATTCCCACCACAAGGATGGTCCCTCATTAATCAGCAAGATCCTCTGAAGGAAAAGCACTTCAGTCTGCTGCAATCCATCACTTATGTTACCATGTGGACAAATACGTTGCTTCTGCTTTGTTGCATGCTCACTGAACAAGATCAGAGCCTTGGCCATGAAAAAGAAGTAAATATTTAAAATCACTATGTTTAAGTGGAACATCAGTCCTGAATCTACAATGAGCAAACTGGTGGGGAGAAAAAATGCACTTGCATGACCAATATTTTGAGCTGTAGGTGACAACAGTGGCATTCTCCTCAACTCTCATCCTGAAAACATGTTCTCAGAAGCAAAACTCTCAAGACATTTCAAACAATTTATTGAGGTGAAAAGTCCCATAGATGACACACAGGGTTTTCCAGGACATGTCACCCAGTTGGAAAATCGTACCTTCGGTTGCTGAGTAATTGTAGCTAAGCTCAAAATATTTAATAGTAAACACTGTCTTAGTATGTGATGCTCAAAAACACAGCTGCCATTGTCTCTTGTAAGCACTGCAGGATGTGGGTGTGTGAGAGAACTAAGGAGCATGTATGCGTATTTGAAATGACACAGCAGGGTGTAGCTTTCCATCAGGTCCTTTAGAAACACAGAGCAGGAGGCTCTGTTCTGCTGCAAGGAAAGGCAGGGCTGAGGGAGCAAGGGAAGAGAAAGAGGACTCTGAAACAGCTTTTTCTACATGCAGCCTGCCACATCCACAGCCTGGGGTAGCTCCAGCTCCTCCAACTTGCTCCTGGTACACCTCAAGTCATGGTCTCCACCAGACTTTGCAGAGAGGAAACAATACCACTGTCTGCATATCACCGCAGCAGCACTGGGGAGCTAAACTAGGCCCCGCTCCATACTCTTTAAAAGGATTTTAATTCGCTCATTCCTGTTAAAGTAAATAAGAGTCAAGATTCTGATCCTACATCTTCTACCCTCTTGTATCCTCAAATTTTCCATTAAGCACTTCTGATGTATTCAAATTATTTCTATAAATTTCCTATGTTATATGTTATCTTTTTAACGGCAGTTAAACATTAGAACAAAATGAGATATCTTTACTTTAATTTTTATTGTTGTACATCCTCCATTTTATAACATTAGAAGAAAAATAACCCAAATTAAACCTTTAAGACAGAAAATAAATACAATTTTTATGAATATATGCAGAGAATGCAAAAAATTGCATCTTGTAAAACATTTAAACGCTGAATCATACAACAAAAAAATTTACACAAGCACTTATTCCTTTATACACGTGAGCTTTCCTCTTATAAACATAAAAATACTTTAACAAATCTTACAAAGATCAAACCCTTTTGCCCTTCACCGGGAGAAAAGTGGTGAAGCAAGTGTATTACTTAGAGGGGAAAAAAAAAAACCCAGAACCTCGGATAAACAATATGTAAAAGCCTAAGCAGGTACCAGGAAAACAATATCTAGGTGCTGAGGAGGGGTCGATGACAGAAACGCAGAAATGCACATCGGTGTCAGACTCGGACAACTCAAACTACATATATTTAAAACATACACTATTTTTTTTCACAAAGAAGCAATGCTAGGTCAGTTACAGTGCTCTCACGAGGTGGCCCATGGTGCCTATAATGCTAACACCGGTGTGGTATGTGGTTGTGCTTCTTTTCGTAACCCAAGCCTTGCTCATTAGGTAAAGCAAAAGTTTAGACCATCTGAGCTCCAAATAGCTCATCTGAACTGAACTTTTTGTAGAACTGAAACAGACGGGTAGCAGAGACTGCAAAAGGAAAGGAACAGAGACTTGTTGTGAAATCTAGGGACTTTTGGGGATGGGTGGGTAGCTGTGGAAAGGGCCAGCTTGAGATATGGCCCCCAATGAAACCTCAGGATATGCTTGCCCATGGTAAGACAGCTCAGCATCACGGCTGTGGTGCAGCACCAGGCCAGCATTACACAATCCATACAGCTGGTGGGACTCGAGGCCTCACCTGGACGAGTCACTTGTGCACCACATCCACCACATGAGCCCCAGAAAACCATAAAGGCAGCTCAGGCACCTCCCTGAAAGTTAAGTAACTCACTGCACATTCGACCTGTCTGGGATCTCAGGGCACTTGGCAACCAGAAGCTGCAGCTTCTGTTCGGACATCCAGAAGGCACAAGCAAGTGACTGAAGTGCTTAATTTTCATTCAAAAAAAAAAAGATAGCCTCGGGCAAAATGGAGAAAAATGAGATCGTGTCCTCTAAAAAAGCTGATGGACCTTGTCAACCAGTACCACCTTGTATAGCTCAGATTGTGATGGTCGATAAAATCCACTGCTAGGAAACTATCTTTCCTAATAATAATTTTCATTCCAATTCAAATAACTCAATTCAAATAACTCACTTAAGGGATCATAAAAAGCCCCTAGATACAACTACAAATAGCAGAAAATATTTACTATGTACTGCACCAGATCATGGGAATTTACCTTGCCAGGAGTGCCAGGATCTTCTCAACAGGAAGCAGAAGAGGAAAGGCTTCCAGTGTAATTGCAACTAAAATAAATCTATCATACGATAAAAGCAATGTAACTTCAACCTCAATATTTTATACAATTGCTAATTATAAATTATATATGCATTGTATAAATTGTAATAAGTGATAAAAACGCAATGGTTCTGAGAAACTCAGGAATTTAAGAAAACACAAAACCAACCTTTGGGTTTCTTGTTCAGCAATACAATTCAGTTCTCACTTCAATACTTTACTAACTAGAGGGCAAATAAAAATTAGACCAAAGTTTCCCAGAATCTTAGCAGGAAGTTCACCTTCCAGCAAACTGCAAAAGAACCAATTCTTGCTGCTTCAGGAAAGGTAAATTTCACACCTTTATTGCCAATCATGTAAATTAAGGTCTGATCCTACACATTCATGTGTGAGAGACGTCCTACAACTGTTTTATTACTACAACACTCTGTTCAACTCTTTCAGTGTATTTTTTCAGTGTATTATCTTCCTGTACAAGTAAACCTAAGAAAGTCTCCAGAGAGTTTGAATCCCTAAATTGTGAATCTATACAAGACAATCCTCTTTAATATATACATATAATAAAAATATGTATATAGGATGTAGATTTTTAATTTTTTTCCCCAGCACACTACCAAAGAAGTTTGCCCAACAATAGAACCATCTCTTCCATGAAGATCAAAGGCTGCAGGGCTCCTTTACCTATGATCTCTAACAAGGCAGTCCCTATTTAGGTCTTACATGACAACTTCTTAAGTCTGAATGAGTTTTTCTGAACAAGCCAAGTCTGGAATTTCTATCTTTGGTCAGTTATCTCAGCATCAAATTTCTTATTAAAACCTGTAAGAAAATTGTTGGAAGATTTTTATCCCCGTACAATGAAATCTACTAGCTTCACTCTAAGAATCTTCAGCCTGAGACAGAGGATAAAACATAGGATCATAAAAGGAATTAGCTTGAGAAAGAGTGACTGGCAGAAGGAGATTATAGTGCAAAACAGATTTCAAATTTTTAAAGTGGCAGGCACTGCAGCCCAGCCACCCCTGTGGGACCAGACAACAGAGTTGATTTCATTGTCCCATTATGGAAATGTAGTTGATTCTGTCCACTTGTATATCTCCAAGTAAATACGGAGCTAATACCCAGTTTCTCTTAGTTCATTCAAGTAAGAATTGTGTATATTTTAAACTTATCTTTGGACTTTATGCTATGTTACTGGAAAGACAATGGTATGTAGCATTTAGCATCATTAAAGCACTAAGAAACATTCATTATTGTTACCCCTCATCCCCTTTTCGGTGGTAGGTAACCCCATGCACCAGTAATAATCACTAACTGAAGAGCATCACTGACCACATCCCATAGTTATAGAAAAAATACTCTGGGGAAGCACTTATGTTATAGCATGACAAATATTTTTATTAATAGGTGGATTTAGGAAAAGGTATCAAATATTTTTATTAATAGCTTGATTTAGGAACGGGTATCATCATCCTCGTTTTAACACAAGGATATGGGATGCTGAGTGCAATCCTCAGCTGTATTTGAGACAGACTCAATGACTGATGAGAAATTACAATGCAATAAGTGGCCATGGAGACTTGTGACTGGATGCAGTAAAAATCCAGATTTATAGCATTGCTCCCTAATTTTTGGAACTCATCTTTAAGTGTCTAAAGCCCAACTCTCAAAAAGGCTGACTGCTACTTTTTCAGAGCGAATGGAGTACTTGCCCCTTCTGTTCTTCGAGAGAGACGTCTGTGAATGGTCTCAGCGTAACATTAATGGCATGAACCCCCTCAAGTTCTCTCTCAGTGGTTAAAAGTCACAGGATAAACTGATGACTGTTCCAGTGTAGATGATGCATGGTATCCTGAACTGCCACTGCCCTGAGCTCTCCCCCCTGGCTGCTACCCTCCTGTCAGCCATCTTCCCTGGGGAGAAGGAGAGATGGGAAGAGCAATGAAGACTGCCACTAACATGCAACAACCACCACATAAATGGAGTTCAGGAGGGTGAGTTTACATATACATTGATTTAGAAAAGTCACAAGTCCTCAGAGTCCTCTTTTTGTTTCTTCCTGAGTAATCTTTTTTAGTATTATTTGTCATGCTTGCAATAAATCTTTTATAAAGTGACTTTAATGGGGTTTTTTTAAGTAAAAAAACCCCAAAACAACACAAATAAAAAAACAAACACTGTAAAAAGATTCCTGCTAAAATGGTTCTCTGGAAATTCTGTGAGCATGACAAGCTGGTGCAAAGTAGTTGCTTTCTGGAAAACAAGGCAAAACAGGACTTTACTGCTCCCAGCACTTCAGCAAAAGTACTGCTCTACTTGTCAGAATTAAGATATCCCTATGTGTTGGACAGGTCTAGATCTATTTAATGTACATGCTCATAAAAAAGCCAAGATACATGGGGCACTGGACATAGCCTTTTAAAGAAAATAATTGTTCTAAAACTTCAATTTTGAAGATCTAAAGTATGTCTAGAGCTTCTTTCTCGGTCCATTTGCTGCACTTAGACAGCCAAAGAAAGGTGTGTCTGCAATTCATGCTCTCTTTAACCAGCTTTTGTTTAAAGACCTCCAGGAAAGTCTGGCCGACTGCCACCAATCCACATACAGGTTTCTTGGATGCCTGGACTGGCACTTGGGATGCCAGAGTGTGTTAACTCCTGCATACTGAATTTCTACTGGTTTTGGTACCCCCACCAGGCACCTAAACTGGCACCTGCAACAGCACACGTACAGGGAAAAGGAACACCTTCCTCCTGATCCATAGGAATTAGCCTCTGACGGGAAACTACATGCACTTAAACAGTGCAGCTAAAAATAAACAGAATAGTGCTCTTTTCCCAGGCTTAACAGATATACATGTGTGCAACGGTTTTAAAAATTACTGTTCTTCAAACCATTCAAAACAAATACCCACTCTGTGGAGAGATCTGCATTAAATTTAGACAACATGTAAAAAACAAAAACAAAGGTCAAATTTGTATTACAATTCAAATACTAGTGACTTGTGTCCCCTACCATATTCTGGGGGAGACAGCTGCCTTCCGTTGCATTTCTTTAACAGAAGGAAAAACTAGACAGTTTCATTTACACAGCAGTAGTAATGAAAAAAATGCCAGGTACCTTCATTCCATCAGGCATTTTAGCAAAAACCGGTCAAGGGAAAGAGGGAGAGGACAAGGAAAGAAACCCGACTAGCAGAGGGTGCATTGGCCGTGGGTAAGATCATACAACATAAAAAACCCACAAATTTTAACATGCAAAGGATATTGGTACATTGCAATGCTGGTTATGGTTAGAGAGACTGTACAGCTCCGACATCTTTGTCCTTGAGGCTTCGTTGAAGTAAGACTTGCAACTTAAAGTTCATAAATAAAAGGGAAATGACAGTAGTGCCATAAAAACGTAGGTAGAAAAATAGTGCAAAGCCAAGGGCTGGACACTTTAATCTGTCACAAGTACCCCAAAGCACTACTATTAGTGCTCTTAAAGAAAACAAATACAGAAAACATTCTTTATTTTTAATAAATGGCAGTTGCCTGCATTGCACTCTGTATTTAGAATGTACTGACTACCTTTCTGCTTCCCTTCAAAGTTGTGGGTGAAAATAAATATAGCCTTTCACACTGGTGAGCACTGCCTGCCCTCCAGTCATGACTGGTAGCAAAGTCAGACAGTATTTATAAAAGAAATCAATTAAAAAGTAAATCAGATAGTATCATTTAAGGCCTTTGTCCTTGCTAGTCTGCTCAGCAGACTACACTTTCTTAAAAGAACACCTACCACTGGTAACAGAAGTTACAGTAACCAGAGAGGGAAGCTAAACCAAAAAAAAAAAAAAAAGGTCGCATTTACAGCTGCCAAGAAGGCAAAGTTCCTGAGGCTCGGCCAAACACAACAGTACAGACGCTCTTTGCGTGACCTGCACTGTGTGCATGGAGAAGGGCAGCCTGGCGCAGTGTGAGCCCAACAGGCTGAACATCTCATTTAAACCTCACAGCCCCTATGGAAAGGGGTTTGGAATTACAACCAATTATCTAGTGCAAACTTGTATTTGTTCCCACAGATATAAAATGCACAGATGGAAGTCCAGAACAAAAGCGCCACCAGCCCAGCTTGTGAGGAGCACCAGCCATTAAGGAAATAAACTCCAGGGAGCAGAGTTTGATCTCAGCTGTTCCTGGAGTAACTCCAGCTCTTCGGTAAGGTTTCAGTGAACTTACACAAGCGTAACTGATCCCAGGGTCTGAATCAGTTTTATGGTGAGGCATCAAATTAAAATGAAGGGTTTGCTAGATTATGACCTTCCAGATTTATAGTAACTGAAAAATATCGTTAACAGATATTGTTAACCTTGAGCAGGACAAAAGGAATACCCACCAGTGGACAGAGCTCACATTTACACAGTGTTTCTCAAGTATTCACTTCAGCAGGTTCGTAAGGTTTTAAGGGAGGTTTTGGCTTAGCCTGATCTGAGTAACTTTGTAACAAGGTTCTTGCTGCCATGCCATGTAAACTGTTGGAAAAATATACTGATTGCCTAGAAAGTACATTGTACATATATACTTGGTATATGCACTCCCATACCTTGTACAAACCCAATCAAGATCCCAATACTATGCCCAAAATAGGAACTCTACCATGGCCTTTCCTAAAATATTAGCTTCACGGTGAGTTTGCTATACCCATGTTACTGACAAAAGGCATGCCTGACAGCAGAGAAATTTGCATACTCCTAGTATTTCACAATAAGTATGTCATGTTTGAGCTAAAAAACACAGCAGCTGTCTCAAGGTAGTCCAGTCTCTCAAAAGAGAGCCGTGTCTTAGAAAGAGTTTTGCTGTTTTTTTACTTCTGTAACTGAGATCAATAGTAAAAACCAAATTGATTTCAATGCTGAAAGAAATGCCCTGGCAGCCAATTGACAGGAAACTACCAAACACATTTTCTGAATGGTTTGTTACCTTTAACAGGACACAAGCTACCAGACAGAAGAAACTAATCAGCTTTTTCCCTCTCCCACTTTTACAAAACCCTCAAAACTTTCTGAGAAATCTGAGTGTCACCAAGACCCAACAGAAAGCACGACCGTAATGACTGGATCATCAAAGGCATAGTAACACAGCAGGACCAAGTCATGTGCAGCTGATGAAAAATGGGAAAGTTCTAGCAATCTTGAAATGTGGCTCATATCTGTGGTATGAACTACTGAATGGTGTCCTGATGTGCTTTTCAGGAAGCAAAACCCCGGACCATATGTTCTGCACAATAATCTAGACTTTTCCCAGAATAGGATTTGTTAGTGATGGAGTAGCCTGTGAAGAATAGGCACTTATCCCAAGAATTGGTAGGAAAAAGGGAGCATTATTTGGCAGGTATGGCACGAAAATACAACCATTGTGCTTTCTCACATATATATTCTGTATAGATGGAGACTCAAACAGACATAGAGTTTTAGGTTGTTGGTGGGCTGTGTTTTTTCTTTTTGCTCCGGCAAGATTTGCAAATGCAGCAGATGATGCATGGAGATGCCACGAGCAGCAAGGGAGAGGTCACCAATGCTATGATGCCTAGTCCAACGAGGATCCCAACAACCTGTAAGACATGGTGGTAAAAAATATGTATTTAGCTAATGTGGAAAATAAAATACATGTGTGCATGCATAAGCATAGCATAGGTCACAAAAAAAAAAAAGGTGAAAATGTAAAAATAATCATCTTGGTCCTTCCCTGAGGGTAAAAATCTCTACACTTCATGCATGCATGAGAGCTCTGCTCAGCTGGCTAGGAACACACCTGCGTTCTGTTCCACATCACCGAAGCTCGCGAGTGGCCCAGCTTGTTTCTACAAGGGCCTCTGTCGTAATGTCGTAAGAAGATATCGTTCTGAAAAACAAAAGGAGAAGCTGTAAGAGCAGTACTTCACGGAGAAGTTCAAAATCGGCCTGGAAACACAACCTTCCTGACACTGCTCTAAAATTGTCAGCTGTCGGCAGAAAAGTTCATCTGTCTTTTAAATAATTATCTAGAGAAACTTCTTGCAGTTTCAGAAATTGGTGTGTTTGGCACCTGAGCTATCATACAACATCTTTCCTCCCTCACTTTTGAAATAAGCATAAGCATATGAGTTGCACCTATTGCAAAAGCACCTGGTCTGTAATTGGGTGATAATAAAGGAGCATGAAAACAACAGATACTTCTGACAACTAGAAGTGTAAGATATCATTTCCTGAGGTATTTCTACCTTCTGTTCTCCAGCTCTACCTGCACTTTATAGTCATTTCCTTCCTAGGCTTAACAGGAAAACTTAAGATGTAGAAAAACCCTGTTTCTGTTCTCTTTTCCCATTGATCCTTATTAAATTACCCATTTTTTCATCAGAAGACAACTCATGCCCTGTGTTACCCTCCCTTAGTCAGCTGTGCTGTAACCTGATGCTGCTTCCCTTTTCAGGTTTCAGCCCTACTGTCTGGCTTTGCAGGTATTACCTTCATCTAGGCCTGGAGCTCCTGTAACCCTGCATATTTGCTAAAACTGCATTTGAATCACACAACTACAGTTTCCTTTCCCCTTTCTCTCTTTGAGCTGACAAAATGTCGATAAGCGCATGTCTCCAGAGCCTGAGAGAATCTGACAGTCTTCCAGTTCAGCACCGTGTTAAGCAATCAGCGGGTACTGTATATACTCTGAGGCAAGCTGTAAGACTCATGTTGAAAAAGCATGCACACCCACATGGAAATGGGACATAACACTAAGTGAAACCTGTTTAGCGTGCTGAGTAAAGGAAGGATGAAGAATGAGGAAGTCTCATTGTCTGCTGGCTGCGGAGTACAAAAAGAGAAGAAAAGCCATGCAGCATATAATATTTTGTTTCAAGTGCTGGTAAAGTTCTTTCCACACTCTTACAATTATTATTGATGACTGTGCCAAAAAGTCAAGCTGCCTCATACACGAGTGCATTACTTCCTGGACTCTTAATTCTGCTGGGAAACTTGAAGTCCACACAAGTTGAGAGTAGTTTGCAACCCTGGAGAAATAACTAGCAAAATGCACTTCACAACCCATGCTCATAATCCAACCTTTTTATTCTCAAGCTTACTAACCAATCGTTCTCTTCAGCAAACACAGCACTAGAGATGGACTAGCAAAGGAAGACCTAGTCCATATGAGCTATTAAGCACTCTACTATGGAACAATCCCCTTCACCCAGTACCATACCATTTTTGGGGCAGTCTACATCCTTTGCTTCTGCAGCAGGTGGAAGGCACTTATTTCCCTCACTCTCAGTCAAACTGGTTTTAGCTACTGGAAGAGGGAATAAGACCAAGGTATTGCTGGAACAAACCTCCAGAAAGCAACCAGTCAGTCCTATTTTCCCTCAAAGAACTAGCATGGCACCCACAGACATGGCTATAATCCTTTATGGAACAAAAGAGGACACTGATATTAATAAGAGCACCAGGTGAAACTGAAGAAACAAATTCAGTTAGAAAATGAATTAAGCCAAGTTATTTGTTAGGACAGCAATGAATTAACGAAGAGCTTGTACAGGGCTCTCAGACTTATTCTTTATCTTGGTGGTTTTTACTGCACCACTTACATCCAAGTTCTGTAGACAGTACCAGCAAAACGTGTGCTTGCAGTTCTTGCACATCATCTGGGCACAGCCCTCGTTTCGTTCAATATAGATCCGACAAACTGGGCACTGCTTAATTGGTGCCTCTGTCTCTGTTCCAATAAGGGATCTAGAACAGTAAGGAAACATTAAAGAGAAATATGAATGCAATTACTGTTGATAGTCAGGTCCACAGCCTCATGTGTACTGTGTTTATTTTCCTGAGCATCTTATGTTGTTGTCTTAATGCACTCAGTGTGTGAAGCTTATTACATTCAGTACAACACATCCATGTACACGCACTACTAGATGTAAGACTATTAATATCACATAAAAGTGAAACTCCATTGCCTTGTTCTTTCATGCTATATAAAACCAACACTCACTACACCCTCAAACTAATCACCTATAGCATTAAAACTTAGGACTTCGTTGCAGACAGCTTGCACAATTCATTTGACAGGACTGGATTAGGCAATTCAAAGCATTGTCTTTGTCTGAACAAAATACGCTTAAACTCCACCACAGCCAGACATCAAACCTGCAGAAGGAAAATCATGGCAAGAGCTTTTTGGCACCTCCTTATTCAAAACTTTGAACATATGACTAAACATTATCTGATTCTGAAAACAAAGACGTACGGCCAGAGATATGACATAGTTTAAACACAAAAGTGCTTTCTTTCGGTTAACTAATGACTTATGCAACTTTATCTGTAGGCTGTTTGCACCTAAGCAAAATGAACATAAATCAAGTTTCTTACAGCAGATGAAATTTACACTCTGTAAGAATTAAGGTTTGTCTATGCAGAGATTCTGTAAATATTAATCGGTTGATTTCTTAATCACATTACAAGCAATATTTGGATCCAAGAATATTAGTATATTGGACTTTTTTAAGGGCAAAAGTCATAATTCTAGCATGTGAACAAAGCCTTTAAACAGATTCAAAGCCCTGGAGGGCTTCACCTTTCAGGAGTGTCAGTTGCAAACCAAGCTTGACAAGCATACAAATAATATTAAGCATTAAATAATAAAATGTATCATTTAAAGGAATATTTAGACTGGAACTGTATTTAGAAAACACTGGGAGAGATGGACTTTCTCACAGATGAACCTAAGGATCTAGGACGAAGTTGCTCTATGAAACTGATGCAGGGCACTGTGACAAAAAGAAAAAAGAAGACACAACGGCCTCCACGGATTCCCCTCTTACCCTTGCTCATTTGGGACTGGAGCAGTTTGGTTTTCCTGGCACAGGTGCTGCAGGTGCCATGCCTCCTTGCAAGAGGAGCAGAATGTCCGGTGGCAAGCTGGGCATTCCACTGGCACCGGTGCTCCCAACTCACTTGGTGCAACGGGGCACACCGTTTGGCAGTCAGCTGTGGGGCACCATGTTCTCTGAGGGTCCAAGTGCACTTCTGAAATGCAATAGAGAGAGAAATAAAACTTTTTATGCAGTCCTCTTCTCATTCCAGTGACATATGCCTAGGTATGCAAGACCCAATTGTGCTTGTGGGTGTGGAAGCTGAAGCACTTTGCACCCACACCCACGGGCATTTGAGCCTTCTCTTCTCTAGGCAGGTCTGCAGCTGTCTTCTGCCAAGGCAGTTGCACTGGAAGCATTGCAGGAATAGAAATACACTACATGAAACGTCTTCGTTACCTTTTTGATAGGAAAGTCCAAAATAGGAACTAAACTGCTGCTTCCTGAGACATAGGTGTCTTTTATGACACTAGCCTATTCCACGTCTTACACATGTACAAGCCATGCAGTAACTTCCATGTAAACAGCAGGAGGACTGTTACTAAACTAATGTCAAGCCCTTTTCTGTGCCTTAGTTACTCACCTCTATCTACCAATTCCAGTTAATATTCACTGTAGTATATCATCACTACTTGGTAATCAGATTAGAACAATGGGCAAGATTTGGGAGGAAGAGACTGAGTTACAGTCATAACTGCATAGCAGAGAATGTTAAATTTTGAGTCCTCCACTTGCTTCCCAATCTTTATTCAAGGAAATTGTATTTGCAACAAAAACCCAGCTTAAACAAGTTCACTGTTGTTCACTTGCTGCTCATTGGAATGGACTGCCCAGGGAGGTGGTGGAGTCGCCGTCCCTGGAGGTGTTTAAGACAAGACTGGATGAGGAGCTTAGTGACATGATCTAGCTGGGGGGCGTAGGACTGGATGATCCAGTGGGTTCCTTCTGGCTCGAAGTGGCCTGTGCGCCTGTGAGGGAACTAGGTTTGTGTTACTGTTCTGGGATGTGCGTTCAGTCTCTCTACGGGTGTTAGATGGTGAGTTGCACTAGATGATCCTTGTGGGTCCCTTCCAACTCATAATATTCTGTGAATCTGTGAATCTGTGAAGTCCATGAGGTGCAACTGAACACTCTCACACCCTGCAGAGCCTCCCTAGAAAAGGGCTGTCATGTCTGCAGGAGCTACCTGCCTCTCCTCCTTCCCTGAGAGATCGCTGGTGCCACCACTGAAAATAAACAGATGGAAGGGATGCCTCAGAAGCAGGTGGAGACTCTGAGATGGAAAAAGCCATGGCAGTGGACCTCCAGCAAACGAAATATTGTCCCACTTGAAACAAAAGGCTGCACAAGAGCCTCATATTTACATTCTCTGGAAAATTTGTTGAAATCACATAAGGAGGATCATCTTCTCTGCTGGCTGCAGGACACATAGGTACATAATGCTCTGACTTCAGGTAATTTCTGAGTTTGTGTTGGAGTGCTCCAACAGATATAGAGAATTTCTATATCCATTACAAAGGTTGTCACCTGTGATTTAGGCAATGCCAGCAAGACAGCTGTACCATTTACCTTCAATGATGTCATGAATCTAGCTGCATTCTTTCCTCTTACTCTCTTGTATATATTTCTTTTGCAAAGGACAAAACACTTTGCTTTCCACTGAATGAAAGCCAGAACAAACTAGTTTGCAGCTTCAGTTGTGGGGAGAGGAGAGACACAGTCATTCAAGTAATTTTTCATTTTTACATACTTTTAAAAAGTAGTGTCCTGGCTGAGAAATCATTATTGCTGTAGGTTCCCTTGGTGCCTCTTTAAAGGAGCTCTGAACTGGGTAAGACCGTAGCCTAACACTCACTATTCCATTTAATCCTTCACACAGTATGTTTTGTATATTTTCTGTCGATAAAGAGCAGTAAAAATGTGATACATTGTAGTTTCTACGGATAGCTGCTTAACATACTCAGCTTTGGAAACCTAAATTCTCCTAGCCTGTTTTTGAGTGAAAGACATGATGTCTCATTTTGACATCATTTGTGTTGTACATCTCATTGCTTTTTACCAATTTGTTGCAGCAAGATGTAATGCATGAGACGAAACTCCCTCCTCTCCCACTTCCTCCATTTTACAAAGAACCTACAGATGGTGTTTTGCAATACTAGCTGTCTCATGCTGTTTGGTTTGCCATGGAGAACAAGTGAAACCAGAAAAATCTAAAAAGGCAGAGCCCAAAAAAAGGAAAGAAGGCTATCGTTCTGCTCTGACAAGTTGTTCCGTCTTTTCTTTAGGACTATTTCTCAACCATGACTTTCCCCTGCTTCCCCACAACCAGATCAGCTGCAACTCACTCCACTCTCATGAGGGAAGTCTTCCCAAACATGGGCAGTACTGGGCAGTTATCTAGCCAGCTTTCATAAAACACATAAGCAGGCAGGTGAGAAGGAAGAGGCAACCAGCGGAAATACAGCACCCTGAAGAATTTCTGTCTCAGGAGAGGTACTCACTGAAAGGATGAATCTATGATTCTGTTTCATGGAATGGACTACATTTGAGTCAGGCATAAGATAGAGATGCTTATCATCTAGCACTCAGCCTATTGGGTAGTTATCACAGAAACAGAAACACAATGCTTGTATTCTAAACACACACTATTCCTCTGTTTCTTTACTTCTGGTGACTACATCAACCACACTCTAAATAAACATAGAACGATTTCTGTTTCTTCCACTAAAATATGCTGCACAGAAGCTTTGTGGCTTGGACCTAACTGGATACAGAGAAGATACAGATAGGTAAGAAAGCTTGTTTTAAAGCCTGAAAACATTTGCATTCTAAGAACACAAAATGCACATGATAATAGCATATTTTCTGTGCATTCCTTGTTAAATTTAACAATGGTCTGTAAATACACAAATCCATGCCAATTACTTCTCATTACTTTTACACACAAAGTCCATTTAAAAAAAAAAAAAAGAAATTGAGAAGAAATATATTTTATTAACATAGTTAGTACAGATGGGAAAATAGCTTTTGGATGTGTAAGGCCTTCTTGCAGATTTCAAAATTTTCCTCAAAATTCACTGCATGAGGAACAATGCCTAGAAGGGCAAGAAGCATTGGTCTTACCAATCACTTGAAGATCGGCAAACGAACACTGCAGAGCAAGAGCAAGTCTTTCAACCTACCCAAGAAGCTCATTATTTAACTCTAGAATTTCTAGCAAAGGAAAGAGGGTGCTAAAGCAGAGTCCATACCTAAACAGAATAAAGCTGAGAGAAGAAGGGTCTAAACAGAGGAACCTCAAGGCCTTTGCCGATCAGAGCAAAAGTGGTGAAGGACACCCTAGAACAGTATCCGGCAGGCTTTGCCAGGTGAGGCTCAGGTCAGGCCAATGGAAGCTCATAAGCCAAGTGCAACTGATGAGTCAAAAAATGGGGTCAGCCTTGGGCACAGTGCTAAATCCAGGACAGGCAAAAAGTCTTGGTCAGGGCTGGGATTAGTGCCAGGTGTCCAGGTCAGAGCTTTTGTTAGGAGGAATCATTGTACCCAGACAGGGGTAAGCTGGATTCATTGCTGGGGCTAATAGGCAAGGCAAAAAAGGTATGTCTAAGTCTGCTGCTTGGATACCAGTTTTATTCATCATAAAGGAGAGAGGACAGAGCTTAGAATCATAATCAAGGGAGGTAGTGGAGGTGGAAGAGGATTTGCCAGACTTAGGCAAGAAAGAAAAGGGAAGAAGAATTTGAAAAATAGACAAGTTTCAGGTTTCTGTGCATGGGAGGCAGTTAAAAAAAAAAAAGATGTAGCAGTGAGTTGGACAAAAGATCATGAGTTCAGCTAGTTATATACGAGGAGATACCAGAAAACCATTAGTTTCAGAGTCTTCAGTTGAAAAAGGTTTTACATAAAACAGATTAATGTATTGAAGAACTCTTTAATATGATGACTAGGATCTGATTTCTATTGTCTAGGACTAGACAAGCCACTGATTGGTTTATGAAGTGAAGAGACTTTCTAAGGAATTAGTATAAACAAGAAGGTGGTGAAATAGGAGAAAGAAATAAAAAATGAAAGCAAAGTTTGGGATTTCTTTATTTCTTTTGGCCTGAGTGCCGGCAAATCATAGCTAAAATCTGCACTTGTCCATGAACTTTAGGGAGTATTTGAGTATACTCATTTTGAAGTTTTTGTACTTTGTGGTCAACCACAGTGACTCATGTCAGGTGAGACTCTAAAAAATCTATATATTCCTCTATATGACCATCTTTACACGTGCATTACTTTACCTAACTCATAAACCTTTGTATTGTATTGTATTTTGTATTTTAGAAATCTTTGTATTGTCTTAAACACTCCCAGTTCACCTACATCTAAGCTTGCATGCAACGCAAGAACATAACAGGCTTTCAAGGAAAGTTTGAAAACAGGCAGAGTCAGAGCAGATCAGTCCCAGACACACCACTCTGTAAACTACCACACGGTGAGTTCTTCGAAAAACACTGTAACTTCCAGCTGAGACTGCCAGGTTGGTGTCAGTATTTAAAACCAGGAATGGGATCTCATCTTTCTGACTAACAACTTTGTTTTCAGACTTAGCAAGGGACAGAAGCAGAAGACGTCCAGGTGCATAAGGCTGAGCTCCGGGTAAAGGAAAGCTTGGCCTCAGTGAGACCTTCAGTTTCAAACTTCTTTACTAATAGGCCTTACTCAGTCATGAGGGGACTCATTATTCCTCAAGGGGGAAAACCCCAAAACTACAACTACAGTTATATCATTACTATATAACTATAAATGTTATAGTTACTATAAACTATAAATGGACACATATGAGAATGATGGAGCCTCAGGCTTGCAATCTGAGAATGTTGCACACCAGCTTGAGTAAAAGTCTGATAATCAACTCTGTCGATTCTGGAAAACTGAAAAGAAATTCAAGTTTGTGTGTAGAGGACTGTCAGACCTAGTGATTGCTCTTAAACTGTATCAAAGCAAAGACATCTTCTCAGCCTCTTCCTTAACTCACTCAACAGTCTTTGTCTTTGCCGGATGTAATAGTGCTACCTCCACAGACGCTGTAAAAAGGAAGGTAATACGTAGAAACTAAAAGGTTCACACCTCGTTCAAATTTCAATCTCTTGTATAACTGAAACTGGTCAACAGGCACCAAACAGGCAATCTGAAACAAGAAACAAACACACAAAAAAGTATTAGAGACATACACTTTAAAAAAGTCATAAGCATGACGTTCTATACACCTGCTTTCCTGAGCTGGCTCTCAAGCCGCCCTTTTTCTTTTCCTGCTTGCTTTCAGCATTGTGTTCCTCCATATCTTGACTTCCTTCACCTAAATTTTAAGCATTCTTGACCTCCCCTATTTCATCTTCACAGGTTAGTACATCAGCCCACATCTCTCTTACCACACACAGGAAAGCCATCTCTGTGGATTCAGTATTTACTTCAGGCTTCTCAGTTTTATTTCATGGTGGTTTAATGTAATAGAGAGTGATGTTGCTAGGCTTGGAGGCTGCAGTATGTAGTTTACAGAGAAGAATACAGCCCAGATGAATGGTTCTTCATTCATGTAATCCAATCTCAATGGCAGGGGTTACTTAGCTCTCAGGAACTTAAAAGCCAGTGTGATTTCCATTTTTTATTCACTTCATGGGGTGTGGGCTGGGATAGTTAATGCCATTGCCGTTGGAATTTGCCTTAGACCAGTCTATTGGGAACTGCACTGAAGTTAAAAAATATAGTTGGCATTGACAAACAGGCTTTGCTGATATGTTTGACACATTACCATAATTAAACTAGCCTAAATGCTCTAATCTTTAATAACAGACTCCATATGAAAATCAAGTGTCCTATTTAAAAATAATGAGCAAACCTACACACAGGGTAAGACGGGGTTCAAAAGAAACTTTATAGACACTTCAGGAGATAACATATTTTTCAGATTCAGGATATGAGATCATTCTCTTTATCTGATCCATTTGTAACACTGTACATACCAGCTTTGAAAATGTCTTTCTCTTCTAAATCTATACTAACAGTAATACAAGATCTGGTCCTCAGAAGGACCAGAGGGACTGACATCTTCAAAGCAAAGGGCTCTCAAACCTCACATTCAATATCCCTCAACAGTCCTTCAGATTACTAAAAAAGACAAAATTTGCCCTCAGTGAAGTGGATGCTGGCCCTTGCTGTCCTTCTGGATTGTGTAATACAGCATCGTGAAAAGAAATATAATGACAAAAATCCAATACACATTCAATATCATGCTGTGAATGCATTTCCTTTCACAGATGGAAAAAAGAAAGTAATAATACATTCATATTATAAAATATTAAATTGCTTTATTAAGATCTCAAATCAATTGGACTTGATTGCACAAAATTGCATTTTGTAGCAGATGCTTGGATCATTTATTTAACCTAAGCCAGCGTTATACATAAATGAAACCAAATTATGTCAAGATTTATGTGCTCAAAGATGCTTAAAAGATGCTTACAGTTGAAGAAATAAAAGGATTTAGTGTCAAAATGGGAAATGCCAACAAATCTTTAGACGGCATGTTCTTAGTCTAGTAAATCTACCCTGAGTCAAAGTACGGTCCTCACTCAGTTTCTGAATTCCGAGTGTAAAGTCTTTTTAATATGAAACAATTACATTAATAAGACTGTAAGAGTTTCCTGGGAAGCTCTTCCCCTGTTCAGCAGAAATCAGTGAAACACCCTTGGAAAACAAACAATCAAATCAAATGAGTAAATGAGTAAAATCAAATGAGTAAAAAGAGTGACAGACACATCATTTCAGTATTGCCCACTCCTCCTCAGAGAAGCTTTAAATCTAACTATTACGTAGTTTGGAAAACAAAAAGAGTCACCTGCATTTCTCTAGCTGGGTGAGGACTGGCAACTAATCTAAACTTTGCTTCATTATGACTAAAATAAAACAGCAAGTCTCAAAGCTGTAAGTGCCACTTGAGTGAATTGTTTGGTTGTCGTTCTGTGCTTGCTTTTAACAAACAGGTTTCTCAAGAGCAGTTCTATCAAGCTCAGAATTTCCCACATATTACTTCTTCCTGCTCTGGGCATTGAACACATGCAGCCCATCACCTCTGCCACTGAATCCCCCAGGCTTTGAAAGACTAAGCACCACATAGAGATAGAACCTGAGACATGCTGAGCCAAACCCTCTCACAGATTTAGTATATTTAGGCATGATGAAAAGAATGCAGAATTTGCTGCTGCATGAATTCAGTGCCACATCAAAGCTATACATGCAAACTAAATTGAAAAGGAAAAAAGAAAAATATGAAAAAAGAAACTTCTCAGGTCCTCAGCAAAAACCAGCAAATCCTTTCCTCGGTGAAATTTTAATCTCACTTACACTTAATCAAGGAGGACAGCCATAATCATGATAAGGGGATTAGGTGTTTATCTCCTCCTACTTGGCATCAGTCTAAATGTTCATCTCCAGGCAACTTCTCAAGCCCTACCTGCGTGTCCATCCCTCTCCTCCTCTCCTGCACAACCACACGTGTTTCTAGGCTGGTCAGGGGATGTAAATGTGGGAAGGCAGCCAACCAGCAACCCAGCAGATGGCAAAGGGTCAAAAAAGAAAGACTATGAGCATGCCAGAAACCAAGCATTGTAGGAAGTAACTGGACAAGATTGGGTCTGGGCGTTTTTCTTTTTCATGTTGGAGTTTTTAATTTAAAAAATTAAAGGCAAGGACTCTCTTGAAAATATCTTGATTTATCAGGCTGTTAGGAGTTGAAATAAGTTTTCTGATTAGTTACTTTGTAGGCGGTACCTCCAGTCAAAATGTTCCTATTATAGAGCACAAGAATATACAGAACTCTTGCTAAGAACAGTAGCATTCACCTAAAGTAAAAATATCCATGGAAAAAAGCAAAATTTCGAAGGCTTACTATCACAAAGGCCTCCAGCTAGACCCTTGCCAAGTATCCAGAAAGATCACCCAACATGATATAATAACCAGGGCAGCTGTTACTGCACAAGACAAAAGAGCAAAGAAAGGAAAATGAAAAGGGCTGAAATAATTTGGTTCCGTTTACACCGGGACAAACTGTTCCAGGCAACCCAGTAACCAGCAGTCAAGGAAGAACAACTCCCCTGTTTTTAAACCCTGGCTACCACCGTGGAAAGGGAAAATCACTACTCCACCTATTCTCAAGCTTTCAAGGGAGATGCAAGAAGGCAATCAAGAGCATTGAATAGATCTTACTTCCTTTCACACCCAGGTGAATCAAACCTTGATAATGCCAACGGAGGGAGGTTCACCAGGAGGAGTGCTTCTCCCTCTCTCAGCTTAGCAGACAGGGAGCAAGGACAAATCCTGCACTGGCAGCAGCAACAGTAGTTTGCAAAGGTTTGCAAAAAGTTTGCATTGTCCACCTTTGCCAAAATCCCACTCATGGAGGCACTTTCTTGTTTTGCAGGGAGTGTGATTTCAACAGGACCTATGGTTTGCTTTTGAAAGGGGGGTGGGATTCAATCTCTTTGAAGTTCGAAATTATACCCACAGCTTTCCTCACCAGTTACCATGCTCTCCAGAGTCATAAAGAAATACTAAATTATTCATTTTCTCCATTAAGGAGCTCTTCTCTTATTTAGTGACAAATAAAAACAAAATTAAGGCTCTCTTATTTGCTCCTCTCGGATTTATTTAAAAATTAGTAAATAATAATAAGAAAAAAATTATTTAGACCATAAAAAAGATAGGTCAGCATGCAACATTTTCTCACATTCCTTTTGATTTTACCGTTTCAATCTCCCCCAGCAAGATGTAAACCAATTTTCAGATTAAAAATAATACTTGTATTTTAAACCAAGTCCCAATGCGATTTTCATTCAGTTACGTATGGAATACAATGCAATTAAGAATTCTAGGATCTGGGTCACTGTCTCATTTCAGCATCACCTTACAAAGTGCTGACAACCCTCTGTCAGGTTAGTACTGGTGTAGATCAAGGATTTACACCAAGAGAGGGACAATAAGCAGAATCTGCACTGCATGCAGATGGGTAATTCTTGACAAACTTACGAGGGAAAAAGATACCCCCAAATCAGTGCCTCATTTACTGACTGCTGCACAGTTTTAATCCAAATCAGATTATGTATACATGAATCATCGGCATCAGTGTTAGAAGTTTTAGAAAAATACAGGAATCTGAAACAGTAAAGAATAATCTCCTAGACATAATTCAAGTGAGTATTGCTTTAGAAATCCCTGCATGCAATGGACACTTACCCTGATTCATAGCTTACACTGGTGATTGGATTTGCACCAAGCAAAACCATTTCAAACTGTGCTAAATTACCCCTTATTTAGATTAGGGATATTAACTGGTTCAATTAAATAAATGGAGCGATTTCCCAAGAGAGGCAGGAATATTCTAGACAGAAGAAGTCTGCATGATTAAACAGAGCTGCATTAACATATAATTTTCCTTCTACCTTCTGCTTCCAGGAAGGAATCCAAATCATCTTTGTTTATTATACCATTAGAGCTTGAAAGGACAAACATTTTGTTTAACAAGACTGCTTTTAAACTTTCCTTTTTTTGTGTAACCAGCTATTTGAAACAGAGTCTGTAGCCAAAACCACTGACTTACCACCACTACCCCTGATTTATTTCTGCTTTAAAACAGCTATACTACAAGCAGCTTCTACCTAGATGCAACAGCTCAAGATATGACCTAGGATTGCACTTGATTTCAAGCACTCCGGGGGAACAATTCTTTCTGTTTGAACGCACTATTTGTCAAAACAATGCAACTGCTGGGCAATATACCAGTTTCAACTAGATTTTGTTAAAGGGAAAAGAAACAAACCAGAGGAGTTTCAAAAATACATTTTCAAAGTACTGAAAACTTTAATTTTCTGATTCAAATAACTTTTCACTTTAAGCATTTTAAGAATAAAATCCTGTAACATTTTTGCTCAGGTCCAGAGGGACACAGAGACTGAAAGTAAAGCCTTAATACCCAACATCTCTGACATTCTATGAAAAAGCCGTTTACTCCTCAAATACTGATGAAATATTCAACACTTTTAGACAGATATGCTCCTACACTTGACACTTCCTCAATTCTTCATGTGGTATACAAGAAGAAATTCTATTCTTAGTTTAAAGTATTAACCAGAATTTTTGCCCCACTTTATCCCCCAAAAGCAACTGAAGAAGCAAATTAATCAGAACCAACATAATTAGGCACATTTAGCCCAAAATATAAGAACAAATTTAACACCATGTCCAGGACGAAGGCAGTTTGAACTGCTATTTTTTTCTTCAAACTTCAACCCCACCTCATAAACAACAGCCACAGCATAGTCTGAAATGAACATAACATGAAAAATACACCTTTTCAAAACACTGATGTTATCACATGGGATAAAAAAAGACCTTTTCCCTTTTCCTATTTTCCCACAGTAGAGGCAATATGTCACTCCTGATAGAACTGTCCTGGTGAGGAACCTTGTCCTGCCAGAATCCAGAGACCAAATATTCAGACCCTCCAGAGGTGAAAAATCTCATACTTTTACACTATGAAATTGAGAGTGTGCAGTGAATAGACTGTAATTCTAACTAGTACAATAGCCATATTTAAGTACTACTCTACCATCTGATAAGGTTCTGGTTTTTTAACTACTAATAGTTTTAAAAGGCCCCATTTTCACAAGGAACAGTCTTTATAGAGAAGAGAAAGGAACAGAGAGTACTCATACGTAATCTGAGGTTTACACACCAATCTTTCAGACTGCAAATAGAGTCAATCTACTGTTTCTGTTGTTCCTGGGGCTTTTTCAATGGTTTTCTTCCTTATAGAAACAGGTATTTGGTACAATATGTAAGCAGTAATTTTTACCAGACTGGGGACTTGTTTGCTATTCAAGCAGAAGGCTTATGTTTCAAGCTCATCACCAAAAGGGAGTGTCAGCACACTCATCCATCCACAGGACACTAACACACATTTGAGTTGTTTAGTTATTCTGCTTTCAGTCCAAAAAAATACCCAAGGATTAAGTTAGTGGTGCATTAATACAAGCCCCTGAATGTTCTCCTGGTTTACTAAGGGGAAATATATCTCTTAAGTCCTATAGCACCGTAACACTGACTTAACAGAGCACAAGTCTCTGTACCATTTGTTAATTTTCATTTGAAAATGCATTTTTAACAGAGGCTAGATGCCTCCAATCTGCTTTGATGAGTGGGAGGGCATTGCTACACCCTCTGTCTATCTGTGTAGAAAGAGGAGGATGAGAAATCACAGGCTACTTTCCCCAGTAGCTGGATTCAGCCAAAAAAAATCTCCACAATGTGCCTGCACACCATAAAAAACATAGCTGTAACTTCCATGCCCTGATTCAGCTAAGCACAGCATTTCAAATGGATGCTGGAGAGGAGACTCTGAATTTTTCTGGATAAAAAGACATTTTTGGTATTGACAATAACATTGTCACTAATGGCATTTAAATGGTATCATATACTTCTGCTACAGTTATGTCACTTGTATACACAGAGTTCAAGGGAACCCCGAAGACAAACTGCTTTTCTTCAGAGATGGAGGTCTAATTCTCCTTGATTTTATTCCTGCAACCAAAGGCCTAGAGAATCACAGAATCACAGTTCTTGCTCTTAAGAAAGATACAACAACTTCAATGTTTTCAGTCAAATCAAATCTAATTTAACTGAAAGTGCCAATGGAGGCTTAGAGATTCTGGCATACAGGGTATTCTGGTTAAGTCACCTGCATGGGCAATTCAGAGGTTGTCCAGATGCCAAGTAAACCTTTCCCCAAAGCACGGAGGGAGGGGAAAAGGAGCAAAACCCTTGAAAAACATCTGTTTGTTTATAGCTCCTGTTGTCAGCCAGGCTTCTTGCCAAAAGTTCATTAAAGGTAATTAAAGGGATGAAAATGTCTGTGATCATATTATTATGTAGATAAAGAAGTTCATGGGATTTATGTTACAAAAAAAAAGAGAAAGAAAAAAGTGTAGATACCTCTGCTTCTTGTACGGTCCCATGGTTCAAGCATACCATGTCTGGACATGTGATAGGAGAACCACAACCTTCTTGAATTGCCAGCTGCATGTACTGTTTTAGACACTGGAAACAAATAAAGAAAACAGAAAGAAAAAAAGTTATAACCCATATGTTGATAACAAACATATGCCAGAGATGCTGCACAGTTACCACCTCCACTGCCTTAATTAGCTGTTCTGAAGCTCCAGCACAGAGAAAACATCAATTATTATAAGTGTGAATGCTACAAGTCATTACATTGGAAAGAACGCAACAAAGAACAATTAATTATGCATTACTTCATCTGCCGAGCATCACATTTACCTAAGTCAGCAAGTCAGACCTTCCAGCACTAACAACCCCTACGCCCTGCTAAACTGGGATTGGAGGATTTTTAGGGGGCAAGTATCTTTCATCCTAATTAAGCAGGCTAGGTTTTCCTCCTGTGTTCTTAATTCAGACTCTCAGCCAGCAGTCTCGACTGTACGAGACCTCATTTACAAGCAAGAGACTACTATTCCAAACATAAAATAGGAAGGGAGTTTATAACCTGGCTGGGAGGTTATGATCTGTCCTAGAGGATGTGCTGCCATCAGTTCTGCCTTCCCCCAGCCGCACACACAGACAAAGCAATTTCCATAGTTTACCATGACTTATCATCAGCCTCTACTTTATCCAAAGTCCATTTACATGGAGGCAACATTAGGAATGTTTCCAAATTGTTTCATTACACAAAATGGCAAGCCTCCCTGCTCCAAGGGAAAAAAGACCTCTGTTCTCCCCATTCTTTATTCGGCACACCAGTTTCAAATGTATTCAGCTTATCTTTATAATACATATTATAGAGTCTTCAATAAAAAATGACGCAGTGGACCAAAGGACAGTGCTTGAATAGTGCCTCCAAATTGCATAGGTAAGTAAGTAAGCTCACTTATTTTTGATTTGTTAATATTTGAAGTGTATTCACTTAGAAGAACATAGGGGTATAACCTAATTGGTAAGCTCTAAATATCTAGCTCATTAAGCACTAACGGCAGATCCAGCATGCATCCCTATAAGAAGAGAAGGTTGTAAGGAATTGATGGTGCAAGTAGTATATGGGAAGTGAGCAAGATATTCACAGGTGAAAAGCAAAAAAGAAGCCATGTCAGTACCTGAAGGCAGTATTATCTTCCTAGGGATTACGTAGCAGCCAAAATTTAACCAGAAGCTATTTTTTCATTATTCAAACAGCAGTCTCAGTACCCAGTGCCATCTTCTCACCCAGTTCTCCAAAAGGCACCTAGGCACAGTGCTTATGAAAAGTCCGTTTAAGCACCGGATCAAATCACCCCACTAGCACACACAGCTCCATCACAGAGGACTGAGCAGCAAACAGATGGAGGTACATAACCATGGTGGTGCCTGGGGGCAGGTACCCTGGTGACACCAGAGTGCCCACATCTGCTGCCACCACAGTCTGGGCAGTGGCAGTTGACGGCACAGGGAAAGCAAAAAAAGTGTGCCCAGAGCCCAAGGTGGTTCCCAGTTCCATTTCTCGAGCAGATGGAGACTGTGGGTAATCTCCTCCTGCAGCCCCACATTCATTAAACAACTAATGTTGCCCATGTGCTTCAGCCCATATCACAGGAGAAAACGGCTGGCAAGTGCTCACTCCCTGCAGATTTCCTCCATAGCTTATACCTGTACCCAGCCTCCACCATGAATGATGTAACCAGAAAATTCTCCCCTCTGAGTCCGTTCCCCAAGGCCTGCATGCACTGTGTGTTGAGTGCACTTCTTAGATACGTGGGCAGAGCCTCCTTACATCTCTCTTGTCTCCCTGTGGGAGACCTGATTACGTTCTGGATCAAGTCTCAGGGCAGCATTTGGTGAAAGGCAAATGTTTCCCTCCCACAAAAGCATTTAGTTTGCCTTAATTCCTCAGTAAGCATGAGAGATCAACCTTTTACTTTTGCTAAGATCTCGGCTTCTCTCTCCTCTGTGGTGCTGCCTGATATTCAGTAATTTGTTTTGATAGCATGGTACAGTGGATTTGTATTCTGGGGGCAGCTCAGGTCAGCCAGTTACAGAGGGAGGACAAAACCTGAGAAGTTACTGCAGGCCCAGAAGCAGCCTAGAGGCTTGTTCTTAATTTAGATTTCCAGGACAGAAGCTCAGAGCACTGAAAATTACCCTTCCGTGCAAGGATGAACATGAAGCTCTTAAGAAGCTTCGATCCACAGTATGGATTTTGCAATCTGTCTCAATATGCAATGTGTAAGTCATTTGGGGAACCAAGCCAGGAGAACAGAGGTTTCTGAGGATTGCTAATGCATCTGAGTTCTCCTCTTCTGGTCCAGTGCTTGGCTGTAGGTGAGGATAGGTGGGCAACCAAAGCCTTCTGTGATAATTTTAGAGGGTGACTTCTAAAATTATGTGCATTGCCATGAATCTTCAAGTATTTCCCAGAAACCCCTCCTGATAAATCCTCTTCTTAATAGGTATTAAATCTTTTGTCATGATTTTCTGTGCTTGGAGCGTGCAATTCAAGAAGGTGATCAAAGGTGCTGGGAAGCTTGAAGGAAGTATTTAATATTTACCACGGAACAATTAAACTTTTTACCAAAGTATGTAAATGAAGATGTGAATTTCTTGTTCATTCCTAGCACCAACAAAGAAATGGGGAAATCACTAAAACTTTAAAATATGCCTTCACTTGAACAGCAAAACTGTTTTCATAGGGGTTTTACTGTTATTTACAGCTCAGCTACTAATTTATCTGCTTACTTGAGAAGTGGCAACTAAGAGTATCTGAAAAAATGCAAGGCAAAAACATGATAAAAAGAAATTTCAATGTCTATATAATGAATCAGGATTGACCTTCTCAGCAGTATGTCCGCCCACACTATGGAGAATTATATGGTAAGATTTTTTGTGCATTTTGTCTACAAAAATTAACAGAATGTCAGGAAAATTACACATAATATATATACTACTTAATTGCCCTTCAAAGTGAAGGAAAGGCCAAGAAACTCTGCTTTCTGTGACAACAAGTGTTGCCTGAAAGGATTTTAATCTTAACATCCAAGAAATCACAAGGCCTCGACACCCTGGGTTACACTCTCCCACCAGTTTCCCACAGTGTGATGACTTGAGCACAGAGAACAGTCAGTGTCTGGAGAGGCCTCACCACAGGACCTGTGGCCTGCAGTGACAGTAATACCATCCCCTTACTTTCCATGGCCAGAGCAAGCCATGAGCAATGACCCTCTTACTAGTACAGCAAGGTTTCCACGAATGCATCACATAACCAAGGAAGAATCGTTGAGGCAACAGACTAAAAATCTGCTGAAGTCTTGCTGAACAGGTTAGAATCCTTTGACTACAGATTAATTTGGAGGTTTGACTCCATTATGTTCACCCTCAAATAAACAATGGACACCAACACAAATATGTACTTTTAACTTCCATACCTGCAAGAGTACTCTCATCAGCTATCTTCAGTTTACCCAGCTTTTCCCCACTGGGCAACTACATATCATGTACATATCTGTGTTCTGGGATACATAATAAAATCCTGATGCATTCAAGCAAGAGGAATCAATTCAAGAGCGACAATGTAATTCCGACAGTAAAATTCAGTACACTTAACAATGTTTTGATGCTGATCTAGCTTTGACAAGCATGTTTTGCTTCTGCTGGACTACTGTCAACTTCAGTTGAAAGAGGACTACAAGTAGGTTTTTTCTCTGCCTGAGTTTCATAATGTATAATGGCACCTTTTTCCAATAATTTGTGGTCTTTGATTTTTTCCCTCTCATGTAGGTCTCGATCTCTGTACGGGTGTTAGGTGGTGAGTTGGACTAGATGATCCTTGTGGGTCCCTTCCAACTCATAATATTCTGTGATTCTGTGATTCTGTGATTTTGTCTTTCAGGCCATCACCTTGGTCTATATAATAAGATCAGCATCCATTTGCCTACTTCACAAAGTGCTACTCATGGGTGTATTAAGTTAATGTCTGTAAAGTACCTGGATCAAATCACCATGCAACATATATGCATTTTGCTTTTATCTTGCAGAACTTCTAAGAAAGTTTATGATTTAGGTAAATACTAACATATGTCCCAAGCACACATTCCTCTCCTAGACCTAACACTTTGTGGAAAGAGTATGTTGTAACATGATAGAAGCATCTTCAAGGCTAATCCAGAAATGCAAAAAACTAATACAACATTAACACTAAAAAGTAATATAATATAAAATTAATATAATATATAAAATTCCTTCTTCAGTAATAAACACTTCCTCTAATCTTCAGAAGTTTTTTCTATGGTCAGCTGCAGGCCCCAAGAATAGAAAATTCTGTTCAGGTTATTCATGGATTCTTCATTTCAGCACTTCTCCTGCATGATGCTCTTACTTCAACTTTTTGTTCCCCTCAGTATATTGCACAGAGGGGATTTTTAATGTACCGACCAAGAAAAAGACATTCGTGAGGCAATGTACAGTGATCCTCCGCATAGTCGCGGTCTGTAATTTGCAGGATCCCATACTCGCTGTTGATTTTCCAGCAAGTTGCAGGACCTGGCGCATGCGCAGAACATACCGCGACCCCTGTCGGCTCAGCCCCCAGCCCCGCCGCTCGCCGGCCTCGCCCCCTCCACCACCACCACCCGCAGGGCGAGCACAGCGGGCCCCGTCCCTGGTTCCCCCTACCCCCTGCCACTTTCAAGACCCGGGACTCACTGTTCCCGCGGGGCTGNACTTTTAACTTCCATACCTGCAAGAGTACTCTCATCAGCTATCTTCAGTTTACCCAGCTTTTCCCCACTGGGCAACTACATATCATGTACATATCTGTGTTCTGGGATACATAATAAAATCCTGATGCATTCAAGCAAGAGGAATCAATTCAAGAGCGACAATGTAATTCCGACAGTAAAATTCAGTACACTTAACAATGTTTTGATGCTGATCTAGCTTTGACAAGCATGTTTTGCTTCTGCTGGACTACTGTCAACTTCAGTTGAAAGAGGACTACAAGTAGGTTTTTTCTCTGCCTGAGTTTCATAATGTATAATGGCACCTTTTTCCAATAATTTGTGGTCTTTGATTTTTTCCCTCTCATGTAGGTCTCGATCTCTGTACGGGTGTTAGGTGGTGAGTTGGACTAGATGATCCTTGTGGGTCCCTTCCAACTCATAATATTCTGTGATTCTGTGATTCTGTGATTTTGTCTTTCAGGCCATCACCTTGGTCTATATAATAAGATCAGCATCCATTTGCCTACTTCACAAAGTGCTACTCATGGGTGTATTAAGTTAATGTCTGTAAAGTACCTGGATCAAATCACCATGCAACATATATGCATTTTGCTTTTATCTTGCAGAACTTCTAAGAAAGTTTATGATTTAGGTAAATACTAACATATGTCCCAAGCACACATTCCTCTCCTAGACCTAACACTTTGTGGAAAGAGTATGTTGTAACATGATAGAAGCATCTTCAAGGCTAATCCAGAAATGCAAAAAACTAATACAACATTAACACTAAAAAGTAATATAATATAAAATTAATATAATATATAAAATTCCTTCTTCAGTAATAAACACTTCCTCTAATCTTCAGAAGTTTTTTCTATGGTCAGCTGCAGGCCCCAAGAATAGAAAATTCTGTTCAGGTTATTCATGGATTCTTCATTTCAGCACTTCTCCTGCATGATGCTCTTACTTCAACTTTTTGTTCCCCTCAGTATATTGCACAGAGGGGATTTTTAATGTACCGACCAAGAAAAAGACATTCGTGAGGCAATGTACAGTGATCCTCCGCATAGTCGCGGTCTGTAATTTGCAGGATCCCATACTCGCTGTTGATTTTCCAGCAAGTTGCAGGACCTGGCGCATGCGCAGAACATACCGCGACCCCTGTCGGCTCAGCCCCCAGCCCCGCCGCTCGCCGGCCTCGCCCCCTCCACCACCACCACCCGCAGGGCGAGCACAGCGGGCCCCGTCCCTGGTTCCCCCTACCCCCTGCCACTTTCAAGACCCGGGACTCACTGTTCCCGCGGGGCTGGGACTCCCTGCTCGCGCGGCGCACAGCACTGGCACCCACCGCTCGCCCCCCTACTGCAAACCCAATCTGCTCAGGATTATGTAAATTGGTCCCAGCCGGGAGCTGGCGCGGCTGGGATGCGTTTAGTGTAAATGTGTGTTTTTGCACGGCTGGAATTGTCCTCCGCCGGGCTACAAGACAAGGTGAGGGGGCTGCCATTGTGTGTGTGTCATTGTGTGCCCAGGGGCCGCGCCTGCTGCTCGGCCAGCGTTCGGAGCCACAGCTTGCCGATTGGCGCTCAGGGCTGGCCCCATTGATCATGGATCGGCACTCAGGGCGGTGGCTTTCTGATCAGCGCTCAGGGCCAGCCCCACCACTCACCAATTGGCGCTCATCCGCATTGGCGGAGCACAGCCAGACAACTGAGACAAGCCCCGCGGTCCGGACCATCATCCAGACCTTATTAGGGGAGGGGGGGAGGGGCATGGCGTACTCGACTACGTAGTGGGTTCACTATCTTTGTGGGTTTCACCACTCGTGTGAGGCGGACCAGACCCAACAGCCCGCGAGTAATGGGGGATCACTGTATTTATTTTGCAAAGGGAGCATAACATTTCAACATTTTAACATACGAATGAATTCAAAGTATAATTTCAGTGTTATGTTGCTAGGTAATGATGTGATAAAGGCACTATATCCCTCTCACTGTGAATCTTAAGTTCCTATTCAGATCTATTTTCAGACAATTTATGTATCAAAGACAAAAGATGGACCTCAATCATTCCTACATACTGCTTTTTCAAGTACCTTGACTTGTTCCATTACCTTGCTCCTCTCCCATATGCTTGCAGCTCTTCAGCTCCCGAAATGCAGCCTCATTAATTTGGATGCAAAAGCATAAAAGGAGACCCCATATGTGATGTGACAAAACTGAACAGGTAGCCTTATTAAGGAACATCGAGGCATGACTAGGAAGAAGAAGGAAATGGAAAGCACTGCCTTATGTTCCTGTCAAATGCCACAGATACTGCTGCTAGCCACTGTGTAGCAGTTGGTACAGGGTAAATAAGGATATTAGTCTTCAATTACAGAAAGGGAAAGAACAGATCTACAGTATTTCTCAGACAGTACGGGGGCATGATCTGCATTAAATATGGAAATACAAGAAATTATTGAAGGCATCTTGCCAAAACCAGAAGGTCTTTCTTACTAATGACTAAGTTGAAGACAATAATATTTCAGAATAATTAGGAAAAACTAAGGTTTCCATCTTAAAAGCCACAGGATTGATTTTAAATGTTAAATTTCTCTTCTAGGTTTGTCCTCAAAATTTTATTGGTTTGGATTTGAGTTTTGATTAGCCTTGCCCTTTGAAAAAAATCAAAATTTGAGGGAGGTAGGGGGGAAATACTTCATATGGAGAGAAAACAACTTTTCAGTTGACATTCAAGAGTATCTTATGATTCAGAACAGATCAAGAGATAGCCATTTAGTTTTCATTTTAGTTCTGGGCCATGTTTATGTCATTTTTATTCATTATGGCATAACTTTCATTTCTTTCTTACAATTTAGAAATGTTCTTCAGTGAATGCACAAGAAAATGTAGTAGCCATGTTGTTTTAAATGGAATACGTAGTACTTCTGATTTTCATAAGACTATTAATGTCAGAACTTGATCTACCAATTGTGTACTCACAGAGCTTATGACAGATCCACATCATGTTTAATAACGTATCCATCACTGTTGTGACATCTGCATTTCTGTGTGTTCAATACCTATAATGGACCAGTCACTTTCAATGTGTGCTAATCGAATAAACTGGAGTCTTTCAAGTATCTCTCAACAGGTCTTAAAACTAGATTAATCAAGTCTATTGGCAATTAGCTTGGAGGCATTTGCATTTAACTTGGAAAAAATGTGAGACTTACTCAATTAAAGAAAGTTTTTTAAAACTACACCATTGAAATAGCTGTTTTTTTATTTTGCTATAAACCTATGATAGGCACAGTTTAAAGTGATAAACAGAAGTTGAATGAAGTATGCATATTGCTCAATCTATATTTTACCTACTAAGGATCACATGCAGTAAAAAATGAAGTTGTTTTCAAGAGGATGGAAGCTCAGGTCACACGAGAGTCTTATTAAGAAACGTGTTTGAAAGAAAGTGAAAAATTTCCATTATAGCTTCAAAGGACATACTGTTATCTTGTGGCTCAGTATAAGGGAAAGAATAACATCACGAAGAAGTATTTTATATTGTCATGACCAAGTGAAAACACCAAGCAAACATGACGGTGGACCAGAATATAATGCCCTCCTCTTGCTCCACCTGTATTCCCTTGGCCACCATCCAGAGGTTGCTATCTCTACTGACTTCAAAAACATGCAGTCCCTGAACAGTAGCATCCCTCTGAGGGCACAGGTGATAACTGTGCCTTGTTGGTACCCCTGCTAACTGTGCCTTTGGTGTTACTCTGCACAGAAATGCATGCAAGAAGTTCTTAAACCACCTAAATTACTACAAAAGTGTCATGTGTTCAGTGGCAATGTTAGGAGGTATAGGAATTCTCTTTCTATGACTTTAAAACAAAATTATTCTGGAACATTTCAAATGTTGAGCTGGGAAAAATGAATCCCAAATGTCAACACTTGGAAGTGGAAAACAACCTGAGGTGAGCTTTATATAAAGTAAGTGGGCCACTGCAGCACCCCGCGAATTTAGGAAGAGGAGAAGGTAGTGTTCTGGTGCAGACATGAACTGCACACACACTGGTGTCTCCCAGGATGGGGGAAAGAGGAGGAAGAAGAGAGGGAATAAACCCCTTCTTGAAAATTAGCACAAAGAAACAGACGCAATACTAAAACCCAGTGTCGCCTAGATGATGGTAAATTCAAATATTCCTTTACTTAGAAGTTTTACTCAGTAGGATTTCAGTTGACCATTCGTGTGCATTTGCTCCACTTAGCAGACACCTCACACTGTCATCTGCCTCTTCCTTGTCTTTGATCTACTTAGTCCCTCTCCTCTGTTCTAAGGCTTTTCTGCCCATGCATTTTGCTGACAACTCTCCACATCAGTTTTTCCAGTTTTCCAGCGCTCCCCTGCACAAGCAATCTGAAGCTTCAAAGCACTAAGGGTGAAATGTCAATATTCAGCCACTCAAAGGAGGCAGGGCAACACTCAGCTGATCTTAAAAAGGTTAAGGAAAGCAGAGGAGGCAGAGGAGCCTGAGAGTGTCCTGCTGATTAAGTGCCAACCAAGAAATTCCTATTTCAGTAAGGATTTCTCCTTCCCCTCTATCAAAAGTAGCTGGCAGCAGGCTGTCAGAGTCTGGAGCCTCCCAAGGCCCTGACTCGCCGGAAAAACAGCTGCCCAAGGCACCAGGCTGTCCACAGCAGCAAAAAGAACCTTTTTAGCCCATGTCTAACCCTTACCTTGCTGTCACACATAGCTACAGCAGAGAATTTTGTTCCCCAAATATCTTCAGAACACCTTCTACATGTAGAAGCAAAAGACAGCACAGAAGCTAACTGGGCTTGCATGCTGACTTCTCCTTTTAAGGCCATATGAAGTTTAATCTCATTTGGATTTAATTGTGTACACCAAAATAACAAACAGGTGGATCATCATGGTATTTGTTTTGCACGTTCTGTAACTTAGTTGCCTCACACACTTCGCAGAAGTACAAGACTCAACAAAGAATTTGTTTAGAAAAAAAAGGGTGAATCATGCCAGTTCTGCATAAACCTGTGCCAACAACAGAATAACATACTTGAAAGCTCTTCTGTTTTGAGTTTGTTATATGTTGTCTTTGGCATCTCAAATCCTGTGCCAGTAAATAACGTATGAGATAGATGGATATAAGCTGTGGCTTGACATAAATAGCAGCAATGCCATTTATTGCTCACCTGGTTCTCAACGGGGATCAGAAATGATTAGGAGTAGGGGAAAAAAAAGAGAAAAGGCAAAACCAAAGAAGATAGGTGTGAGAAGAAGCTGACATTGGCTTTTTGACTGATACCTAAGACCATAACAATAGTGGTTCTCTTCTGTCATCACCACTAGTGCAATCTTACCACACCTGCTAAAACTTCTCCTCCGTGACTTCTTGCAGGCTACAGACCCACACAGTCTTTCACAGGGCCCTTGGTATCTCCAGTATTACTTCTAGTCCTGCACTCGTCACTAGTGCTTCCAAAGGGTAAATTATACTGTGCCAGATATCAGGGCATTTCTAGCAACAGGATAAGAGATGCATGTGATCATATCACTCGTTATCTCTCCCTGCCATTTCCCCAGTTTCAGACAAGTTTTGAAAAGGTGGGAGTCTCCAAGATGTTTACTTTCCAGCCAGTCTATTGGGCAATACATATACGTATTGCTGAATATATATATATATTCATATATATATATGAATAAGTATAAGTGTGCACCAGAGCATGGCACTCTACGTGGGTTTTATAGGTATAGGAAATGAACTGAATAATATAAAGTGCAGTCTTCTAAAACTTTGGCAGATAAAATATATCCCACATCCCTGCCCCTCTTCAGAGATCAGCCTTTCATGCAAAACTAATATAAATCCAAACATAATGAAACCAAGTTATCGGGTGCACTACAGCCATTTGCAAATCCTTGGAATGTGTGAATGCACGCTTTATCTCACACTTCAGTGGCCAGGAGCAGTGGAGCCGCTCTGGCGGCTGCGTGGGTTGATTTGCGTATTCATGAGTGCCTAACTGAATATTCACGTATGTTAGGTTGCACATGCGCAGTTGCAAAAAGGGGCCTCCTTAATCACTGAAAAATCATGCGGCCAAGATGTGAAGCCGCAATATGGGGGGCGCGAAGTGGAAGAGGGACGACTGTATTTGACAAACCCCTGTCTTACTAGCAACATTCCACCAAAATGCAAACATACACTTGCTTAAACATAGTTTACTCACTTTGGCTAGAACTCAGCTTTTACAAGGTATAATGTTTATTGCAAGAGTTTTCCAAGCTGAAAACATAGCTCTACCCGATTTTACCTCATTTGAATGCCTTGGTTTTACAGGCTGCAAATTAAAAAGGAAATATAATCTCACCTCACGCAGATACCTAAATACACAGTAAGAATTTCCAGTTATTTCCACAGCCACAAATGCTGTAGTGAAAAAAAAATCACAGCTGCAGAATCATCGTTACTGTTAGAAAACAAAAATGCATAATAAAACAAAAAATTAGCGAAACTAATGGTTTCAGCTTAGTGGAGCAGAACCTATCATATCCATGTTAAGCCCATTTCTACTTCAAATGTAATACTACTTTAGGATCTATAAAATTAATCTTAGTAATAGAAAATAAGAAAAACTGTACAAGCTGGAAGCTTGCTAACTGAAATACGTACTGAATAGGCACAATCCCTTAGCTCACAGTTGATATTCTTGCCACAACATCTGTCTTACGTGTAGTGTGAAGGTATCAAGATGCCCTGGCATGGGTGGGAGGAAATTAAGGGCATGGCACACCAGGGCAGCTGCTGCAGGCTGTGCCCCAAGCAGTCCCCTATGCAAGCCCCAGCACTGAGGCACTTTGTGTCAAGCTGCTTCTGACATCGGGTTTTGGAGGCTGCCCAAACATGCTACTCACAGGACCTCCCAGAAACTGCTCTGGATTCAAGACAGAGAAACACAGAGCCAGGTTAAAAGTTTCTAGAGCACCTTCTGCTATAGGATGCAAATTCTACATGTCTCTATTGCATCAGCCCAGACACATCCATCAGGAGGACATTCAGACGCAAACAACAGTCAGACAAAGGGTACGCATGGAGCATAAGCACAATCGAGACATATTATGCCCACTAAAATAAATAGAGCATGTCTAAAGGCTTCTCCCAGCTGCATTCAACGCTCATTCAAGGATGGCTCTTGGTTTAGACAAAGTCAGAGAAGTTTGCACAGATGCTAAACAATTGTGACTGCATTCACCACATTGTTGTCATGGCACTGGACAGCCAAGCTCACAGTGGAAACTATTCTTGCTGTTGGCCAGGTAAGGGATGTACGGATTGGGTAGAAGCTATGGCACCAATAGGGGACAGGTGAGGACAGTAAAATCCCCCAGCCATCACCAACCTCTCCCTTTGGCTAGTGTCCTGGAGGAGTGAAGAATCCAGCTCTTCCTAGTACAGGCCTCAGCAACCCTCCTCTCTCCAGGGGCAGAAGCATTACTCTGCCCAGCTAACACTGAGTTAATGTGCCATTAATGTACTAAATTGGAGACACGGAGTTCTTAGAGAAGAGTGGAACCACTGTAAAGGTATCAACTTCTCCTTTTTTGTTTATTTATTTAAAGCAGCATCTTCATGCATACCTTGTAGGTACGTACTCGTAAAAACTTTTGTTACTGCAAAGGACTACAATGCAGGCATCTTCAAAACACCAGACAGTGAAAGGATGTAGGAAAATTTGTTTTTCGAAGGTGAGAATACTAAGCTTAACAGTGTCTACACTGGGCATGAGAGAATGCAAAATTTTTCCTTTCCGAGCCCTCTTAATGCCTTGGTTGGCCCCACTCTGCAGGGGCTCCAAGGTTGTCTGTGAAAAGGGGTTTTTTCTCACAGAGTTAACTGCTCTGCAAGGCTGGTGAAGGAGACATCCAAGCTCTTTGTGGGAAAAATGAGAAGGATGCCTCTTTCAAGCAGGAAAGACTTCTAAGTGAAATGAGCCCTAAAACTCCTCATAAAAAATCATTTCCTGCACTTACAGTTACAAAGTAAAATACAGAAATGCTTTGTGCAAGTTGGTATGGAAAACACATTTCATGAAGGTGAGGTTAAAATGCATATTAATCCATCTTACCCTAGTTTCTTGAAAGATAAAGCTAGATTATCATCCTATTTGAGCTATCCTGAATTCAGCATAGGTGAAGATATTCTCGCTCAAGCTGGCTTCACAAATATCAAATTTTTCCATGAGTTCAAACAGTCAAGGGTAAAACTCAAACATGCGTGATTGATGTTTATCCACAATTTGTTGTTAAAAAATAAAACCAAGTACATTTATTCTGGAGGTTGTTTGGGGTTTTTTGTTATATTTCTTTAAAAAAAAAAAACAACAAACCAACAACATCCACCAGTGACTTCCACCCCTGACTTCTGACCTTCTGACCTGTTTCCAAAATCCATTAGTCAGGTGCATCAAAGTCACTATCACCAGAGAAAGTAGGTCCATTTTCCCATGCTGACAAAGAGACCAGAAGCTCACTCAACCTCTGCCTTTATCATTTCCACCAGCTTTATTTGAACTGAATTTGCAGGACAGAAAGTCAGTACTGACAACTATAGGCAATGCAGCACAGACTGTAGAGAGGCAAAGGTTCAATACGTCAAGGTTCATTTTCGTTCAGGTTTTCTGATTATCCATAAAAGTTACATACATGACATTAAAGGTCTTTGGGAATTCAGGAAATTATAACAGAGAAGCAAAACCTCACAGCTATCCTATGATGTTTCAAGATCTTGCTTCAGAACAAAATAAATACTGAGATTGCACACAGACTGTGTATGTTCTCCAACAGTCTTAAAATGCGTCTTTTTTCCCATTTATTACTGGGATTTATTATTACTTGCTCCGGGAACATCTGTTAGAGTTGTGAATTATCAAAAGCAGAATGACAAAGAAATCTTTTAAATAAGGCGAGTCAGACTAACACCACATGCTCATTAGAAAAGCATCCTCTGTCAGCATGGGTAACATATGCTTCTTGTACGAGACAAGCAATCCCGTCCCACAGTTCTATCTCCCATCAAATGTATTGATAGATTTTACCGCTGTACAAAAGATGCAGCTGCATTCCTGAAGAGTGGTCATCTTATCCAGGGAATATTCACAGAGACATAGCTTGCAAGTGAGCAGAGGTTCCAGAGCTAGCTCTCCAGCTTCTGATTCATCAGCTGTCATGGCGTGAGGACAAGCCTTCCCAGCAGAGCCCATTCAGTCATTAATGGTTGACTCAGCCTGAGAAGAGAAATCAATACTTAGCCGAAACATCACACAAACCATGTAGTCACTTGTCTCCACCTGGGAATTTACATCTAAGTTCCATAAAAGCACTTGCACACTCAATGTACTACTTGACATCTTGGGGCCAGTCGCACACTTCAGGCCATTCAAACTTTACAAAGAAGGTGCCTGAGAACCCACCTCCTCAAAAGATCTCAACTTGAGGATGATATTAGAGAACATTCACCTCAACAGCACAAAGCACCTGAGTCAGGATGCTTAACATCAGATTAGCAAAATCCCAAACAAACACAAGGCAAAATTCACACAGATGGGGCATTGCCTATGTTATATGCAACTGTACAGTGGTCAGAGCCCTCACCAAAGTCCTAGGAGCAGGAACCTGATTTGGGACAATAAATTGTTACAGAAGAAAAAAAGTGATTCATATGTACATATATATATACATACATGTATATATATGTATTTATATATGTACATCACAAATGAGTTTCAAAGTCATACTCCTCCCATTCCTGTAGGATCCTTCAGTCTCCTTTACACCCACACAGCTCCAGTTAGTGTCTCTACTCCCACTTTCTGTTCCAGTCGGTGGCTCAGGAACTTCCCTGGGCAGTGCAAGAAAAGACTCCCACTTTCTGAGCAAGCACTTCAAACATTCAGTCTGTCATACAGGTAGTGGCTACCATGAACTCCATGAGTTATCACTGAGGTTGCAAGCTGGCAGTCTACTGTCAGATGGGTGGTGATGGCATCTAAACCCAGAGTTTTAGATTGTATGTCCTGCTTCATACAGGGTTGGAGCTTAAATCCAAATGGGTAAGGGTATTTCAAGTGCAGTCCTCTTTTCTGCATTGCCTTGATGATGCCAGACAGTAGCTTTCATGCATTCCGCTCTCTGGCATCCAGCTTTTCTATTTATTTCATTGGGCTCTTAGGCATCTAACTGAGGTCTGTGAACCAAGAACTAAGCATCAGCACTTCAACAACGAGATGCTCAGAACAGCCAGGTTTTCACCACATGCCACAGCAGTGCTTGGGGAAGAAATTTCTATTCTTTGGTGAGCAACAAATGGAAACAGGATGCTCAAATGTAATGTTTTCTAGCCTAAGCATTTGAAAACACTGCACCATAATCATCACAAATTTCTAGACCTTCATACTTACACAGTAACAGTGAAAAGGAATTAAAGTGAACATACTCATCTTTAAGCTGAAACAATGCAAAGCACATTTGCAGATTTTATTTATGTCAACATAGACAGTGGGGTTCACTGCAGCATTTAAGGCACAGGAAAATCTATTCCCATCTCTAAGAAACTTGGCCCAGCTTCCACAGACCTGCTTCTAAATGCACTTGCAAGACAACCTTCACACCTGTTTGTTACAAGCAGAAATGTGGTGGCCAGCGGTGCACAGACGCTTGCAGCAGCACCAAGAGTGCAGCTCCACTAAATCTAAAGAGCTGCATCACGAATGGAGCCTCTATGAACAAAAAACCAATCAAGACCCATCCATGTACCTGGCAGATTCGACACCTCATGAGGTTAAACAGGAGACTCATGTACTTTGGTCCACTTCAGCTAGCCTCCCCCACAGTCCTGCAGGTCCTCGTGGACATGCTGTCCACAAGGTGGACATGCTGTGGTCATGCGTGGACATGGCTGTCAGGTCACATTTGGCAGTATGTCTCTGCTGCCATTCTGTGGCCCCCAGAGCAGCCAGGCCAGCTGCAGACAGTCAGTGTGTGTATGAGGTACTGACTTGCAATAGCTGCCGAATTCCTCCCCAGAGGAAAAAATGATGGGGTTCATGGAGTTCAAGTGGTCAGTGTACATCGAAACTCTCCTACAGCTCCCACCTCATCAACTCACTCACAACTGAGTCCCATCCCCAGACCTGTCCCCTAAGCCACATGACATGTGCTCTCACATTCTGTAGGAAGACACTTTCTCTTCAAACACTATGCAACTACAACAAATCCGGGTTGGAGCACACTTACTCCTTTTTAATTTTTCCACTTTGAAAATTCTAGCCTAGCCTATCAGAGAAGCTACCAGATTTGCACCTTGAGCTGTCTTTCTTGTAAGCACTCAGTTTTAACAGAAATTAGAGTGATAGCCAAGATTCTGGGAACCAAATTCCTGACCACAAATCCCAAGAAAACTCTCTATTTTATGGCTTGCTATCACTAGTTCTAAACATAGGCCTTTCCCACATTATTCATGGTGCAGTCCTGGGGCCTGCTACCATGATGCTGCCCACAATTTTTTCCATATGGCTGCAGAGCTGGAGCTCCATCATGGTCAGAAACTTTGGAAGAAAGCCTGCCTCTGATACAAGAACTGCAATACTCTTCTGTAAATACTGCAACAGGGTGGGAGGGAACACTGAGTCACTGGCAATGCTATGGCAGATCAAGAACTACCTGTTATTTAAACCTACATGCTAGACATTATCTCAGTACCTATTTAGGATAATTGCAACACATTTATTCAGGCTGCTTTTCAGCATCAGCTGCATCTGTGCAGGAAGCTACTCACCACCACTGTGCGCAGATCTGAAATTTCGTCATTTACACAATAAAAAGTAACAATATTAAAAGAAGGGATGCACAAAAGAACAGGTAGGAATATTTCAGGACGTGGGAATGGATATAAAATGGATACAACTGTTTCCAAAGTCACTGTTCTTTTTATAACCAAAAGGGTTATGACCTTGCAGGCAGGCAGCATTAAGGCAGCTGTGGGAAGATTCAGGTGTATGACTGAGGTTTAGGGCTGGGGGCTAATTTTAGATGACCTAAATCCAACACTCAGTGTGACAGTGACAATGAAGAGCAGGTTCCTGATAAACTGCTCTGCCCTAGTAGCAATCACATGCCACAGTACGATGGCTGCAAGGACTCATTATGATACCCCACTGTTATTATGATAACCCTTGTCTGTGAAGCCTGTAAGTTAAATCCTGTTTTTCTCACTGTCCCCCAGACACTCATCCTTCACTCACACTAGGATGCCAGAGCAGGGCTGAGGCTCTCCCTAAAACAGGCAGAGCATCCCATAGAAATCTCCAACAGACAAAACCAAGCAAACCTGGAGGACCAGAGGATCAGTCCCCAGACAGCCCAGGCTGGCTCACCTCACCACAGCCTCTATAACCCCATTGGAGTTCATCAAATGAAGAGAACAGGATCATAGAGAACAGGATCAGAGGCATGCAGACAGCTCCATGTCCTGCCTGCTCAGGCCCTGAAGGAGAAACACGGGGTTTACCAGGAACAGTACTCCCTCCACACTCCCCCAGGAGACCACCTTGTCCACAGGGAGCTCTCTGGGTCAGGTTGGCACAGGCAAAGCCATCCTGTTAGCCCTGAAACCTGCATGGAGAGCAGACGCATGGCCTGCCTGGCCTGCTCCATTTACCAGAGCAGCTCAGCTCACTGGTGTCTGCATCTGCCCATCAGAATCGGGACCTCTACTACTGATGCCAAGGGGGAAGGGTTAAAGGTTAGGAAGAAGGGTAACCCCATCCAACAGCAGCTGGGCTCTGAAATCAGGTCTATGGGGGAGGTTCATTCCCATCATCAGATCACAGTGGAAACAATGTGGAGAGAAAGACATGTCTTCTTCCACTTCTTAACCTCTACTCCTGTTTTTTACCAACACTTCAAGATACATTACCCTCTCCCAAGCTCTCAAACTCTCGTCAACTTTACCAGCCTGACAGAACTGATTTTTCCATTTGCTACAGTGAAACCATCAAGTTCCACCTCAGATGCTCTGAATTTTTAAGGCTTTCACTTTGCTACACTTAGTCCCACAGACCGTCATTAGTTAATTATACATCCATCAGTTCTCTTTACAGTGGATTAAAATTCCTGTTGTAATTACAAGTGAGTTGCCCATAGGTTAGCTTGAAAATAAAACATCTTAGATGTATGTGTTGTGCAGGTGAAGAGGGAGTCACTGAAGAATGAGTCAAGGACAAAAAGAAAAAGACCACTCCATCAATACAAGTGACATGAAAAAAAAAAGTAAATGGAGAATCTCTGAAAAACAATGGGCCAACATATAAATAGAATATACTTTTAAGCACTTAAATCTTCCCTTTCATGCTCACAAACACAAATGACCCACTTAGGACAGCATTCCAAACAAAGCAAGAAACGTGTCACTGAAACTGTAACACACCACCTAACTCCTCAAAGAAACCCCTTTGCTGAACAGCAACACAACGTCTATGAGATGCTGTGGAAAACTGATAAACACCTTTCAAGGACGTTCTAACCCACAGAATTCCTGCACCAGCATAAATCAGTTGCAAGGAAGGGTCAGACTGGCTGCAGTGTACGTAAACACTCGGGAACTATAAAGATCCACATTTTTTATAGTGTATGTACTTCTATCAGTCACGTACATGCACACACGCACAGAGATCATACTCCTTTATTCATTGCACAGGATTTCCAGGAAATTGGTTATCTTTCCTCAAATTATATGCTATTTACCTCATAAGAGGACTCATACTTCCCTGGCTCTGACACTAATGGTGTTGATGCCACAGGATAAGGCAGGACCAGAAAGTCTGAATGAATGTGAGCAAGTCATGCGGGGTCAACCCTAGGAAAGTCTAAACTGCGCAGTCACCAGGACCACAGTTTGCCAAGTCCTAAGGCCTGTCAGCATTTCCGTTTTGTTTAGCTGCCTGTGGACACTTTTGCTTTGTCTCTGTTTGGTGACAAAGCTTTGTGCTATCACACAGCACGGAAATGTCTCAACACTATCTGTAAGCAAGAAAACATTAGAGTGCTCAATGCAGAAAGGGCTGAAAGAGGATGAGTACAAGCAGAAACAACAAAAAAGAAGCAGAGATTTTGAGCGAAATAAGAAAAAGAGAACAAAAGCACTGGAGGAAGGAACATAGAATTTGTCTGCCTTCAGGGCCTCCTGACACCATGGTGTCTGATGTCTAGCCATGAAAGTTACTTCCTAACAGCAAATATCTGCTTAGCCTGTTTCTAGACAGGTAACCCTTGCAAATCCTGGCATTGGTGTCCTGAAGTGGAAACTATTGACTCCCTAAAACGGGGGTGAAAGAGCAGCTGGGTGGTTGTCTGGCAAACAGCCAAGGTCAAGCCACCACAGCTCCATGGAGGTGTCAAAAATCAATGCAACCTAGAGCTGAAACTTTCCCTGTAAGCATGAATTATGTATAAGGTAACATCCTTGTTACAGTCATACAAAGACTCACTTGAATCTGCCCAGCTGCCTCGAAACAAGTCTACCACCAAAGAATCTGTATATGCGATACAATGAACAAGCCAGGCAGTCTTCTAAACTGCAACAGCAGAAAGACACTGTCCGAGTGCCTGTAATCAACTCGGAGTACTTAGCTTGAAAAGTATGTCTGAATGTGACTTTCACTACTTAAAAACATCACACAGAATCATTAACGCCTCCTGCACTGAAGTTGGAGGAGAATGCATGGATTATGTTCAGTACAGTAGGTCATCCTTTCATTTTTCACATGCTGCATCCAATTGAGGTAGAGCTTTCGGAGAAGCTTCGTCACTTCTTGCGTTTACAAACAATTTTGCTGTAGTTAGTCCCACTTTTAGGTGCACTTAAAGGAAGCTAAAAAAATGTACAAAATAAAAGACATATTGCTCCAGGAAGCAATAATGGGAAAAAAGGGGTCCTGTGGGTTGGCACGTGCCTGAGTCCATCCTGTGGGCAGGGTGAGACCTGACAGGCCCCTCTGCCCCAGTACACCCCAGGCTTGCCATGAACCAGCACCCAGGCATGTGCACTTGCATACACATGGTGGGATTGTAAAGAGGTCTAAGGACACATGTGGGTCAAGCACAGAGAATAGCACTTCCCCACTTCATCAAAAACAATTTAGCATCAAAACAAAATCACAGCACCTGTGCTACACTATTTAATGTGCCAGTTATTACTGACCTTTCTTGAACAAACATTTGCAAGTATTGCAAGTAAATCCTTCTCAAACCCTAGAGATTTTCTAAGTACTCCACCCACTATGAAACTACTTCAGTGCCATACAAAAACCTGGTTTGACATTGTTCAGCTCAGGATTCTGTTGTTTCCTGTAACGAAGGTTCCCTCCTTAAAAATAAAATAGAAAAAGAAAACGACCTGAAAAATATGTGTGCTCAAAACCAATGTTAAAATTCAGACCCTTGGAGAAAAAGAGCAATTATAGGAAGATTTAAAAAACATAACAGAGTGGTATTAAGATAATGGGTTCAGATCACAAGATATACACTGAGTTTCGAAATTAGGACATGTGAAGACAGCTGTCAGAAACCCACATTTCTACCAGCTTCAGCAAAACCCCCTCATTAACAGCTTTGATTACAAGTCCTTAGCTGTCTCAACTCTCTCAGGACGATGTTATTCAAAACTCACTTCTAAGACAGCTTTCTTAAACTCAACAGCTCTGCAGAAAGAATTAGTCTGAAACAAGTGTACTCGCACTTCTGCGGTCTAACAGACAGACCACTAAACCACAATGCATTAATTTCTCCTTCTGATACGCACTGCCTACACAGAGCTTCCTATTTAGTTCGTACAGCATTATCTACCAGGCAGTGATTCAGTTAGGCTGTAAAACATATGATTAAAGCTTCAATTTAGAAAAGCCTTCTTCTTCAAGGACATTTAATCGTATGTTTAAGTGCTCCCCTGTATCAAAGCCTGCATGTTCCGCTTCATTGTGATGAGATTATTAACAAGTTAAACAAGTACTTGGATTTTCCTGAAATCATGGTCTCAAAAAAAAGCATGCAGATCCCTGACTAGAAGGTCTCATGTTAAATATGTTTTTAGTATTACATCTGTTCCTTAACACTTGATGTGTTCAGGGAGCGTTCAAGGAAAACCCGTCTCTGGATTATCATAGTATGCTACCAGGCTGAAAAGCATTAGAGAGGACAGAAGTACTTCAGTATCTATTCTCTTTGAGCAAGGCTAAGAAAAGTCAGATGTATAATATTTCATGACAGACTTCTGCACTGTAAAATTTTTATTGCCAGAAAACTTGTTTAAAGAGCAAGCAGCCTTAGTAAATGCGCTGTCTGGTACATGAGAACACACCGAGGGCAATTTCTCTCACTTGTTTTCATTGGAAAGCCTTGGGGAGGGGGAGGGGGGAGGAGGAAACAACCAAAACAAAACACAAACTTAAGCTGCTGTTCAAGAAGCAGTAGCTGCATGGAGTATGGTCATATCATACTAGCAATCAAAAAATAAATACATCAAATACTATTAAAAGAGTGTAGTGAGTGGGAAGCCTCTTGCACACACACACACACACAATCAAAAACCAAATAAACCAAAACAATAAAATCAAAACAGTTAAGGGATGGACTACAGTAAGTAAGAATATCATCCGGTTTCCTGCTAGGAATTTTTATACCAGCACTTTAAGATGCCTCCCATGTACCAAACAATTTCAAAGAATTCTAATAAATCAAAGTCTCGTTAGGGCACCTACATATTAGTCTCCACGAGTCTTTGAGAGTACACTTGTCAGGTAACATCTCTACTGTACTGTAATATCGTGAGGTATGAATAACTAAGATTTTAGAATTACTAGTTCTTCACAGTAACTTCTAGTGACCCTGCATCAATATGTCCTTAGGGAGGGAGGGGTCAGGTGTTTGGGTTTTTTTGCAAGAAGCCCATGCATATTAACTGATTATAACAAACCACTTTTTTTTCCCCCCCCAAAACAGATGTGAGTCTGCAATTGTGGGAATCATTCATGTATTTCATGTATTTCCTTGCAATATTGTTTTATAATACCTGGGGAAGGGAAAAAGTGGGTTTTTCCCCCCTTCCATTCCTAAACAGCTGGACAGTCATAAAAGGAAATCTAATAGCTAATAGTGAAATAAATGCTGCTACTCCCAGCTGAAAGGCAGCTAGATAAAACACTTTCTGATCACTTCAAGAAAAAACATGTAAACTGAAAAAGAAACACGTAATGCAACCTGTTACTAAATTTACACGTATAACCAAAACACAGTCTTCAACTCTTTTCAGTACTGAGAGGAGCCACACAATGGCAATATTCATTGAATTCATGAGGGTGAGAGTAAGCCCTTCTGCATGGGATGGGGGCAGACCATTGTATTCCAGCAGCCATCACCTTCTCTCTGTTCTGTGCTTGAACTAGGACATGTAAAAGTTTAGGATAGAGCTCAATCAACACTTGCAGGCTGCAAAACCACAGCTTCCTGCACCAGATCTACTGGATATGAACCCGAGGCAGGCCTGTGGGCATCAATTTGAAGGTTACTCAGGTTGTATCAAACTTATTATACCTGAGCAGTGGGATGGTACAGGCTATGGTGACACGCGTGGTCCTGCAGGCAGTCGAAAGCAGGATTCTCCTAAGGTTTTATGCTCTCCCTGGTCCCAATGCTAAACAAAGCTGATCAGGACAAAATGTGGTGAAACAGGCAAAGTGCAGTCAGATGACAGAACCTCAGTGTTTTGGCAAACGTTTCCAGATATTTCCAAAACACATTCAAACAACAAAGTTGAATTCCAAGTATTGATTACCAGGTCTGAGATTAAACTCCAAACAACATTCCCTATTCTTAATGACACTATGCAGCATCTCTTAATGCTAAGCTATGAGAAGTATCCACCCAAACTAGTTTGGTGCATTTTACTTTTAACAGCTTGTTAACAAGATTACTACTATTAAGTAAAAGCATGTTCTTCAAGACATTCATGACAAAATAATATGTATCTGCCTTTCTGACCACATGAAGGTTTTTGGTAACCTTTGTAGCATTTACTAAGTAAAAGGAATTGTGTTTTTGGGAGGTCAAATGGGTTGATGACTTGGCTAGCTGTCCCAGCTGAAACAGGAATAGGAAATCAGCTATAACAATCTGCCTTTGACACAGAAAAAATGTTTATTTTTGTTAATCAGATAACGAAACCTTGAGATTTGCTAAATCCTTGAGCTGGAATGTTTACAGTTTAGATACAGTGTGTTCAGAAGACATTTTTGACATTGACCTGTTATAACATCAAGGATTTTTAGAAGATACTTGTAAACACACAGTGTTAAAGTGAAAGTAATGGAACCTAATTTGACAAAGGGACCAGCTTGATTTGAGTGTTCTTGGTTTGCACTTTTCTTCTAAAAAGAAACTAGTTGGGGAATGGAGGTCCCCTGGCTGGAGACAGCCAAAGCTGTGTCTGGAGCAAGGAAGGCAAGGCAAATGGAGATGTGACATAAAGCCAGGTCTCGAAAGGGACAGCAAGAAACATCTTAAGGCCAAGGGAAGCATGCAGTTTGCTCAAAGCCAAGGAACAACCCAGCTGGCGGAAACAATGAAACTGATCCTTCACTGCAGAACATACTGAATTCTGCATTCTGCAAAATGTACTGAAAGCCATCTACTGGGAAAAAAAATAATGTGTATTTATTTTTACAAGATATGATCTGAGAAATGGGTTTTTTCAGCGCTTGCAACAAGATAGTGCCTTTAACATCTCTGCCATTTCATTCTGTCGGCCACAAAAGCTGCAAATTTGTAAGAATATGGTCCTACAGTCTTTGTTCACTACAAGCATTGAAAAGTACTTTCACACAACTTGAGATTTACATCAACAGAAATGACAGAATAAGTTAATTTCTCTTTTGTAACAATTTTTGTGTGACTGTCCAGTGAACAAAACTGGTACATTTAAGGTTTTCATTTGCCCCTATCTCATCTTACAAATATGCTGCTCATTATTATAGAATAAATACGCTATTCAAGGTAACGAAGATAAAACAGTTAAAACATTGAAAACTGCCCTTGATAAAATTACATCTCAATGACTTCGAAAGCTGGCAGAACAAACTACCCAGTGGTAACTTTAAATTTTTAGCTACAAGAACATTCAGTGAATCAAAAACTGGAGGTCAAATCTCATTATTAGACCTTGGGGAAGTCACTATCACTAATATTTGCCATTAAGAAAACAACATGAATAGTTACTGATTATACTGAAATTTTACAAGAAACAATACAGTCATCAAGAAAGAACAGGAGAGATTTGGATTCAGACATGAGGTTGTTTTGAAACTAAACGTATGCATTTGCTGAAATAACTACTAATACTGCTTTTCACAAATGGTAATTAAACTAATTGGAGTGTATCCCTAAACTACTCCTCAGCCAGTTCCTGAAGGAGCTATACCAAAGTCAACCGGAGATAAGGAAAGGACAGAGCACTGAATGAGTTCCAGCTCTGGCCAAATCTAAAGAAGGGAAAAAGAGAGTAAACTCTGGTAACTATTGTCTGACTGAGCTTCTGTCTGCATATCCTCTAAATATCCACATTTCCTCTCACCCTTTCCCAGCCCACACACTGTAAGAGGAATGAGCCTGATATGCTGGGAGACAGCTCCTGGGAATTCTGCCTCAGGCGACTCCTTCCATATTGCATACTGCCACAGTGTGAGGGAGCCCCACGCACTCAGCCCATCTAACTTTCTGAAAGCCTCATGTACATGTTACTGACAGAAGCTGCAAATTATGCTGGAATAACAATAATAGCTTTAATTCCGATATGATACTTTTTTAAACTTGAGCAAAGAAAGCTTGCAGTCATCAGTACCAAGACATGTAATAAACCAGAGGTGTCTATCAAAGGCAGTTAGAGGTTTGCATTCATCATTCCCTCTCATCAGTTCCAAATTTAAGCCTTCATTATAGAAATGTCAATTACAGGGGGAACAGCAACCTGCAAACATACAAGATTTCAGCCTCAGCTGCCTCAGTATCTCATAACAACTGGCTAGGCTCTACATGATCTTAGCCATGATGTCGAAGCCCGGCCAATGGGATTGTTTCCAATGGCTTCAATGGACCTACCTATGTATGCAAAGATAACAACTATGAGCCGTTGAAAGAAAGTGTTCCGCTCCCCAAACACTCAGAAAGGTGAGTACGTAGAACAGAGCGCTGAAAAAACTCATACACTTATTATACTATACAATGATAATCTTACAGAAACCTTTCTTGACAACTTTCTGCTAGCTGGTCTTTTAATGACAACTAACGCCCCTCCACTAGACATTTTGTCCTCATTGTTTCAGAACTAGAAAAAAAGGCAAGAATTCTTTTGACTTTCTCAACTCTTTTCCCCACAAGTGCATGTTTCCTTCATTTATTGGTTCATCCTCACAAACTGTGGAAAGCTAAGTCAACAAGGAGGTTGAAATTGGTCAAGCCATGCACACTGCTTGGGTATTTGCAATAAAAACACTGACCAATCCAAAAAACACGTCCCTAAAGTAGTATTGGCTAAATTATATATGTATGTGGCTTCTACTTCGCTCCAGCCAAATGTCATGATTGCCTTTCCCATAAATCCTCTCCCAAGACTGTGATGAAGTTCAGTGGTGAACTCATCCGTACAACTGTGAAGAGGTCAGGAGGGTACAGGACTGCATCTTCTCCATTGTGGAAAACTTCAACCAGCAAGTTATTGCTGGTCCCATGGATGTTATCTTAGCCCCTAGAATGGTCATGCCATGGGGAAGGGTTCCAGGATCAGTGGTTAGCAGAGTGCCTGCTGCGGTGAAAAATATTCCAGTGAGTGCAATGGAAAGTAGCCCACAGGATCAGCTTGTTCTACCCAATGATTATGTCTTTGTAACCTTTTTTTTTAAGGGGGGGTGATGGGCTCATTTTCTTTCATCATCTCCTCATCTCCATCAGAACACTTCAAAAATTAAGCACAGGCAGAGCACATGAATGTTCCCATCTACTGCTCAGACATAACCAGTGCCAGCCTGCATGTCACTGCTTGTACTTAATTCCGGAATTTTCTTTGTATGCAAATGATGCCTGAATACTTGTCATGAAATGTGTTTTTCCTTCCATGTACACAGGGGTTAAGAACATGCAATTTTGAATGATTTGCAGCTATATATACATGTGCAAAGAATTCTCCCCTAAGACACAGCAACTTATAGTACATAAAAGTGCAGGTAGAGGTAGCCTTGAAGGAACTGTTTCAGGCTATGAACACAGAGATACAGCTCTTCTGTTGCAATGATTTGTCCATTTGCAAACACAGAGAGCACATAAATATTTCCAGATTTGCATGATTTGTTCCTGGCTATCTGAAAATACAATAGCTTGTATAACCAAACATGAATAGCATCTAAGTTTCTCTCAAATACCCAGACAGCATCCACTCCTTGAGTAATGACTGTTGTCTTTCATTTTCCCTCCTCTCATCATTATTACAACAATGCAGAAGTCAGGAAAGCTTGCAACAGACACAAATACTGATAGTCTCAATTAAAGGGGAGAAACATGAGTGTGACAGCAAAATGGTGCATTTTCCTTCAAATGAAAAGTAATTCTTTAGTCTGTCTCTTAATCAGCAACTGGAGAAACTAGAGAAGTGGCTCCATGAAAACGCAATGAAGTTCAACAAGTCCAAGTGCAAGGTGCTGCACCTGGGTCAGGGCAATCCCAGATATGAGTACAGACTGTGAGAAGAACTCATTGAGAGCAGCCCTACCAAGAAAGACTTGGAGGTTGTTGTCAATGAAAAGCCGGACAAGAGCCAACAGTATGTACTTGCAGTCCAGAAGGCCAACTGCATCCCAGGCTGCATCAAAACAGGGGTGGCCAGCAGGTTCGAGCAGGTGATTCTTGCCTGTCTACCCTGCCTTTGTGAGATCCCATCTGCAGTACTGCATCCAGCTCTCGAGTCCTCAGCACAATACAGACATCGACTTCTTAGAGCAGGTCCAGAGAAGGGACACAAATAAGATCAGAAGGCTGGAACAACTCTCCTACAAAGACAGGCTGAGAAAGCCAGGGTTAATGTGGCTTTGAGCAACCTGGTCTAGTGGAAGGTGTCCCATGGCACAGAGGCTGGAACTACATAGATGGTCTTTAAGGTCCCTTCTGACCCAAGCCATTCTATGATTTTATGATCTCTTGTCTCTCATTGCAACAAAAAACATGTATAACAGCTCCTCATGATAGCTGTGTCTACATCAAGCTCTAGTACACAGGAAAAAGCTACATGCAGGAGATTTGTTCTACTATGCATGAATCCCCAAGAACAAGCTTGACTTTTCCACGATAACATGCTGGCTACAGTTTTCATGAACAGCACAGCTTAACTTCACAATTTTCACTGATAAACAGATCCAGATCAGCACCAAAAAATACACTTCTGGAAGTGCTACTCTGACTCACTCAATTGCCTTTATTTATGATCTTTAAATTCAGCTACAGAATTTCTCATTAGGTTTTATAGATATATAATTTAAACAAACAGTCCTCTGACTACAGCATGAATGGAACGGACTTACTTCAGAGAGGTTATTCATTCTGTAGCAGAAGCCAAATTCACGTGTCCCAGTTTGCTGTACCTGCTGGTGGCTGACTTCGGAACTCCAGAGATATCAACTCACTCAAACGCAAGGCACAAGAATGCTCTTAAGTTCCGTAATTAGTTAGGCCAAACTCAACCAAAGTAGAAATTATACTTGCAGGAACCAAGGACATTCAAAGAATCTGGTAAACTGATGAGGTTTCTAATTATGGATTAGGGGGTTTCCCTTGAAAGCTGAGCAGATTCCACTAAAAATACAGGAAAAAACCCCACCCAGATCTTGGGCAACTAACAACATTTTTTCATTACTGTGATAGAATAAAAGGAAGCAGAAATTTGGAACAAATACATCATTGTACAGAAGTAACATATACAAAGATATCTAGGAAACTCTAAGTGGTTTTTACATAGCTACGTTTTTTATTTGAAAGCATGTTTGTAATGCAGTTAACGTAGTCATGTTCTCAAGCCTAGAAATTTCTACTTGGCACTTCTGTTCCTCCTCGGAAGACTAGGAGTTGAAAAAGTACTTCTTCAGCAGGAAGGAAAGGATGAGGTCCTTTGTAATATGAGATACTACTTCGTGGGGTTGGAGGGGGGCAAAGGGGTGTTCAAGTGTTTTAGTATCTGCTAGTAGTGACCTACTTTATGAATGCAAAGCCAACTCAGTTTCCACTGAACTGAAACCATTTAAAAGAGGCACGGTGAAAGATTACTGAACACTATTTTCTTACTGATCAGCACAAAGTTATTTGGCACAAACATTTCTGTAAATGTTTGTCCAAGACTGGGTAAATTTGCAGTGGATGATGGCCCTCAGACCCATGCTTCTGTCAAGTGAGAAGGCTCATAGTCTAGCACTAGAGTCCAGCTGTGCATCAGCAGAAATACAAAATGCTAGAGGCTGAGCTTAGTATCTCTGCTATCTTTCCCTTTGGATCTGTTCTTTTTTGTTTTGTTCAATGTTTCTCTTTGCAAACGAAAAGAAGAATAATTTTAAGATGGAATGAATGTAAGGTTATTCCTGGCCATTGAGTAGTGAAGTGAATTTGTGAAGTGCGTTACCTCGGGAAGCATGGAGAAAGCAGAGGGAGAGGAAGGAGCTGTACTCACCTCCAGGCATGCACCCAGAGGAAGAGCACAGACCTGGAATCACTTTCAGGCTCACAAATGTGAAGGCAATGTCTGCTTTAGGATATGCAAGGAGGTCCAATGGACTCAGTTCACAGTGGCACTTGGCAACCTGCCACGGTATTTTGTTCGCATGTGTCTGTGATATCTGTGAGCCCAGAGATGTAATTATGGTCTCAGATATCACAGTACTACTAGCCCAAGAGATATTTATGGATCTGGTACATACAATCTATAGGCACTGTGTAGTTTCACAAACATTCAAGAAAACTCTACACTCAAGAAGAGGAATAGTAAGACTGTAACAGGTTTTTTTGAGCTACATCAAAGTAATAACATTCCATTGGGTCTCACCACTAAAAGTCACTGGAAGGTAACGAACAGAATGAACTGCACTCACAGGGGTCAGATTCACTCCACAGATATTATCAGAGGCATATTAATGAACTGCAAACCAGGTTAAGCATTAGCAATGTTTGTTTCCCTATGAAGTGACTTGCTGCTTCTCAGAGTTGCATTTTAAGCTTACAGGGATAATGAGGTCAAATACATGCTTTCCTTCTCCACCAGAGGGAAAACCCAGACAACCACTTCCACCCTATTTATTTATTTCTGTAAAGCTGGTAAAGCATTTAAAGAATACAGAGTAATCCAAGAACCTAGCAAGAGAGAAACAACTCCATATTGTTTGCTATTTATATTATTAACTTTTGCCTTAAAGTATACTATCATGGAAACAAAATCACCAAAATGTCACCATCTGTGGGAAAGAAGCCCATGACCAGAGAGTTGCACGGAGAATATATTTCAGCATGGAGAACAGAAACTCCACCAGGTTGCCAAATGCTATTCCCACATGAAGCCTAGGGAGGTTTTTGTGTCCTTGTATGAGAAGATAGGACTTTGTGTTAAGTTCTTGCATCAGACAGTAAGATGTATGGCAGAAAAGGATTGTCATCATACTGGCTTGGCCTTGGAATAGGTCTGGTTTATTTTGAAAGAATACCTCCCACTTTACCATAGCTTTAGACACTCTGCCAACACACACTCCTCAATCCATAGTCTAAAGCATTACTTTCAGCAGCGTAACTGCAGCCATCCCCATATCAATGTGCTGAACTTTCTCCAACATAGCTTACATTCATTGAGGGAAGGGCTTCAGCCTGTTTCATGCTATGGCAACAAGCCAGACACCCATTCATATTCAGGCACAGACAAGTCCGATACAGGACAAGAATCAGGACAATATATTTGTTTTGAAAAAATATTTAAAGACAGGATGTTGAAATTTCTGGTTTCATAAATATTGGAATCCCAAACCCAATGCCTGCCCTTAACCAAGACCACTTGCCCTTTAGGCTGACGGTAGCCAAACATATCATATTTCTTTGCCTTCTCACAGTCAGTTGGAAAGCTGCATGGCAGTATTTCAGACATAGCCTGTATCTCTGCTAAAATACAATTGTTAAAAGCATTCAGTGTCTATTTATCAAGAGGATGGGAAGTCAACCCTCCAACGCTTCCTTTATGACAGTAATTCTAAATATTTTACAACTTACGGTGCTCTCTGAAGGAAGATATTTCATAGTGCTGTATACAGCTAGAAAGCAGTGCGTTGTATTACATAAAATACAGAGCTTTATAATAAACTAGAATGAAACATCTTCATTACCGAAGCAGCTTTGCACTGAGAAAGCCTTATGATGAGAAAGGATTGCAAAAATACATCTCAGTAAATACAACTGTTCTTAATGTAAAAAAAAAAATTAAAAGGCAAACTAGAAAACAAAAGTACAGTATGTTTTATATGTGCTTTCATATAAAATAACCCTAAACCCTAAGCAGGTTAGAAGTGTACGTCAACACAGATGAAGTGCACATTTACACTTACAATACAGCTCAACATTTTTTTTTTCTCCCTGATATCAGCTGTGCAAGAATGTGGCAGAAAAAATGCCTTTAAACCAGGAGGAAATCTGTGTCAAACTCATGCTTTCTTCAGCTTAATCAGGTATCTTTTCAGTATGAAATGAGCTCTTGTATTTAAACTGAAACATACTGAACGTATGCCATTCTAGCAACTGCCTTCTACAAGATCTATCTTAACACTGCAAGATTTTCAAACACATCACACACATATTTCTTTAAAAGTTACACTGACGAAAGTCGTCTCACCCTTTGTCACTTGATGTCAATTTATTTTCTGTGCCTTTAATAGTCATGACTCCAAGATTTCCTTTTGCCTCAGCTCTAATCACCAGAGTCTGATTTTAACCAAACCACAAATAACACTTATTTTAGCTCTTTCACCATTACCCTCCTTACTTTTTATTTAAACAAACAAAAAACCAAAAAACCCATCACACAACCTTTTCTACTTTCTTCCATTAGAAGGCAAAAGCTGACTTTCTGTTCTTTTATAGAGTACGCTTTGCTTTTTAAGGACGGCTGTAATTCCAACATACCTTGAAAGGAGAGCAGCATTCACTGCCAGCTGGGGGACTTTTCAGTAGCTGCACTCAGGCTCCAGCCTTCCCAAGAACCACGATGTCACAAACCCCTGAAGCTTGCAAAGAGGAGCGCAGGCAGATTGCTCTCACACGCCCTTCCTCTTCTCTGGGTATCTGACAGCTGTACACCTTTTAGGACTGCAGCAGGACTTGTCTCCCAGCCCCTTTGCCACTCTGATAAATCATTCCCTCCCTGCTATTAGGAGCATGCTGCCATTATATCTTAAGCACGTCACAGCTTGCATGCAGTAGCTGTGGGAAAGCTGCATTTATTTATACAGGAAGCTTGAGTACAGCACTTCCTACTTCCCATCCGAGACTCAATTCAACTGCAGGTGATTACTTAAACCCTGTCAGCCAGCCAATGCACACCCTACGTCCTGATTCGGGTGTCTGAGCTGCTTTTAATCCCAACTCCCATCTGAGCTCTGACAAGGTAAAACTGAAAGCAGCGAGGCATTAGATGTGACACTCATAAAAAAACCCTCCTCAAATAATGTGTTTTAGGATAGCAGTTTGTATAGCAGCTTCCCTAACAGCAGATGATGTCTGAAACATTGCTGGCTACTGCTGGTGGAAAATGTCATCCAAAAGAAAAGTGATTTCTTCACATTCGAGGTGAAGAGAGCAAAAAAATCTAATTCACAAGTAAAGTGTCAGTGTAATTTCAAATCCAAGTGCTTAATGATTAATGCTTGATTCTGTCCACACTAAAATGCCATTCTTTAAGCGGGGCTTTTGTGCAAGAGGGGCTGGGAACCTTGCAGTTCTGTGCTCCAAACCTAAGGGTTTGTTCCCATCAACCAAGCACCAGGAGCATGTACTGTTGTGACACACGACACCAAGCCCCCAGAACTTTTCCTGCTGTAGGAAATGCACCACGCCCACAGATAAGCAGCACAGATCAGAGTGGCAAGGGGCACAGAAAAAGACGGGGTGGGGGGAGGGAAGTATAGATGCTAATCTATAATTTTCACTTTATGATGAAGTAAGTTTACTTTGCACCTCATTAAATTATTGCTGGCGTTTGCCTTCGGTATTTTCCTGTCAAAAATTATGTGTATAGTCATTTCATTCAGTGTGTATAGAAGCTTACAGCTAAACTTTTAGTTATTTTCAGATGATTATACTGCATCTTTGAGGAAAGGCAGAAAGCTTGTAGAACTTTAATTCAACCTCCTTGCACCTATACATTACAGTTTCGTTTGAATTACCATCACATACATTGTGCCTCTCAGAATAACTACAAATTTTTAATTGATCTATTTAACTTTGGGTGTTATGTATAATTCCATATTTAGGGAGGGGGTGAGGGAGCGGGAAAGAGAGGGAATAATCACCAGAAAAAATATAGCTGTTCCAATATGTGAAAGCATGTTGACTCCTAGAGTGCTCATCAACAGGTTTAAGCAAACTAGATCCATGTCACATAACGGCATATACTCTGTGTTGTGCTCTAGTATGAAATTGCTGGAGCCTCTGTCACTCTGTCACTCTTCACTACCTGCAATCGGTTCAAGCTCCTGGATTTCCTTCCTGCATCTGCTACCTTTGCTACTCTGCCTCCCTCACACAAGAACTTGTTTAGGCCATAGATGAAGAGAAGTCTACCTGTCCTCATGGCCTGTGCTCTGCACCACGGCGCTTAAACAGCAAGTGGACAATTATCTCAAGGAGGAGAGCGGTGAGAGGGTGAGGATGAGAGAAATCAAGTCATTTATGTAGGTGTAAGGGAAATGGCAGGGCAGCAGGTTCAGAAGTAGGGCAGGGCAGCTTCCAGTAGCAGAGGAGCAAAAGTACCATCTGGTTTGGTACTTGGTTCTTGCCTGCACAACAAAACAAAACCAAGCTTTGCTGAAGTATCTTCCACAATCAAGAGACAGGACTGCAAACAAAGGTTAATCATCTTTCCTTCAGATAAATTAAGAGGCTAGCTTGTATCTAGAGGGGCTATTATTTTAAATTATGAAAACTAGATTAGTACATTAAAATGCAGACAAATTCTGAAAACTTCAGCTGCAAACATCCTATGATATTTTTATCCCATTCTCTGCTATGTGTCTCCAAGAAAGTTATAATGTAAATCCACAAATGTGCAAAATTGCTTACAGCAAAATTAATTTCCCTCAAACTTCACAAAATTTGGTGAGAAATATTCTGAATGTTTCTCAAGACATTTAATTTTCTGGAAATGTTAAGATCTGCTCATTCCAAGCACTCCACTTCTTGAGTATCAAATCCTAAACTGTGGTCCCTGGAATGCAAGACAATCACTTACTGATGTTCTGTAGCTGGATATGCCTCTGCTTCTATCTTCTCTTCTGTATTTGCCCCTACTTCTGTGATTGTCGAGGTGCTCCGCAGCAAAGAGGAGATGAAAGTGACGTGGCACTGTGCAAGCGTTCAGGCTATAAGGATGTGAGATGATCAATACTGATGATTCTTCTCATGACCATCATCAAAAGACATGAGCTGGACTATTACAAGCTCTTCTGTCAAAATGATTTCTCTTCCAGCTCTACCTCAAGCCCAGGTACTTTACAGTTTCGCAGAAGCACATCTTCTTGGCAAGCTAATTTTGTGAAGTGTTATGAGTCATGCTAAAATTGCTACCCAGCTCAAATCTCTGATTCTCTTATCCCAGATTGATTGGTTTCCTTTTTGAGTCAACAAATTTCTAAAAAATACAAGTTCAGAATGTCACACAGCTCCAGACAAGGTAGAAGCTAAGTCCTCTCCATTTGCTTTCTTCTTCAGTATCAATGACATAAAGCACAAAACTGAGAGGATCCAATTAATTTCTTGGACACTCTTAACTGATGCTTTTATAACTCCAGGGCTGGTGAAATAGCTGAGCCTTGAAGATGATACATACCAAAATTCAACATCACCAGGAATTTTTACTTGAGTTACTAGCCAGAATAAGAATAAAGGCTGCCATAGTTAACTACTAATATTGCTGTGTCATCCTTGCAATGACCTGAAATACTTACAAAATGACTAAGCCACTCTACATTAACTGAAATTACTGATTAATTCATGACATACGTGGGTAGAAAAGTAATAACATGATGACTGAAAAGATCTCTCAGATCTCACAAACAAAATATGTACTATTAACAGCAAGTGAAAACACCAAGTTAGTGTATAACTAACAGTTTCATTATAACTCTATGTAAAGAACTAGGAGGGGAAAAAAACCCTCGAAGTTTCACTATCCTGTTTCACAGTTTTCAACTAATAAAAACCAAATATCCTGAAAAATAATTGCTGTCCATAAGTGTAATATGAAAAACAAGATTTGGAACAAGCTTTCTACAACCAGAGCCTAGCTAAGAAAAACAAGTCTTTATCCACTGTGTTTACTGTACATGTAAATTATCCATTTCCTTATGGAAAAAAAATATTTGGATATGTAAGAGATACAGTTTCACAACAAAAATAGATACTAACAAGTAACATAACCAACGCTGAAAACAAAACAGGAAGGGATTTTGCACAGTGAGTATATATATATATTATCTGAAGTTGCAAATATGATGCCCCTGATGTCATGGACTATTAACACTTCTATTCAATGTGAACTGTTATAAAGGAGGATTACACCATCAAAAGTCATTTGTGCTATGTTCATAAACCAAATGTTTTAAAAAAGGAGTCTCTAATATATGTCTTTACATAATCACACATCCTAGAAATCAGATGTCAGTGCAAAAAAATATAGAGCTATGTAATATTTTGCATGCAGACAAGCTTTACTGAGTATAGGTACAAGAAAATCAGGATCACATCTTTTCCTGTTTAAATAATCCTATTGTTCTACAATTCTGACTTTGTGTGCAAGTCACTCACTGGCAAACCAGACTTGAAAACTTCATTATACCCTTTAGCTAAAACATAAAACTTTATTATAAGGTGTTTTCTTGGAATGAAATAAGTCAAGTTAAATTGTTTTGAAAGAATAGTAGATACAAATCCAGAGAGCTTTTTGTTTTACAGTAAAAAAAAAAAAGGGGGGGGATAGCACACTGTCTACTGAGCATTTATAATGATTATGATCTCAAAATGTGTGTGGTAGGTGACTTACACTTGTCCTACTCTATGAGCAAGGGAAAATGCAATATTCATTAAACTTTGTTGACACAGGAGACCATCTACAAACAAAGCATGATCATATGGTTTCCATAAAGCTCTGTATTTCTTCTCTATCCATATTTTTTTCTGTATTTATACTTTGAACTAGCTTTTGGTATTTGATCCATACAGAACTGTGCAAGGGGAAACAAAATAGAGCCTCACCAGAAAACAGTGAGAAGACAGCCTGCTACCCTGGTGAGTAGGTTTCAGATGCTTAAAAATCTCAGCTTAAGAATCAAGGGCAATGGCCTTGACAGTATGTTACTGGAGTTCCAGTGCAACTTGTCTTCTTGGCTTGGCTTGGAAGCATTAGGAGAAAGTATATTTGCCCCCATAGGAAAACCTGCTGCTGGCAGATCTCTATTGGCAATGCCACAAGGAGCATGAATTTACCATCAGGAACTGAACAGCTCTGCAACAGCTCTATGCAGATGTTCTGCTTCTGCTAACTACTGCCTGTTCTCTAAGTGTGCAAAGACCCCATTGCAAAAAGAAAACAAGTCAAGTTGCCGTGAGTCTGCCATAAATAAACTGCCGAAGAGCTGCCACTGAACAGGAGACTTCCAACCTGGGGGCAGCCAGCACAGCACCCTCAGCCCAGGGCCTGTTCTCAGGCACCTCTCTGAGCTCAAGACTCAGGGAAGAGGCAGGTTAAAGTCACAATCCCCCTTGAGCTTCACCTGTGACACAAGACATGCCAGTCATCTGTTCACAAAGTGGTCATCAATGATGTGACAGCACTACTTCTAGTGACAGAGCAGCAGAGGATACAGGACATCTCTCATGCTCAAAGGATCTGTGCGAGAAGCCCCAGTTCTCCAGATAGACAGCACATGTAAACTGTCCCAAGTCACCCCTACTTCATGAACTGATGATAAAGAATAAAATGGAACCAAACAGATTGCTTTGCTCTCGTACCCATGTGTTACACATACAGAAGTGGAGTTGCTCAATTTTTATGCGCATCAATTGACAGGTGAGATTTTCTAGCTGTAAAAAGAGCAGTTTATAAAGTATCATTTAGGGAACCATATTAAATGCACATGAAAGAGGAGACACTGGAGTTGTCCTCTTCTCCTGTCTTCTCTTAAAGTTAGCATACATTTTTAACAAAAGTATATAAAGATTGCATGGAGAAAACTTAAGGCTGGGTTTAATTAATTTATTTTTTATTAACCATGCTCACAGCTAACTACAGAGCATGGCCCAGACTTTCAATTATGCACAGACTTTTTTTTTCCTTTTGACTGTGTGCCCAAAAATGACACATTCTATTGACTTTTAACCAAGTGTTTTGGTAATGTACCTAGAATTGCCATGATTTCCGACATGAGAATCACCATCAGTTTAAAAACGGAGAGGGCAAATACATCCTGGCAGCCAACACAGGAAGCTTCCTCTGTAACAGAAGAGGTCACCCACCTGTCCTTGTCATGAGATAAAAATGTGCACACTGTTTTCATGTCTCTATTTCTACTGCTTTTTCTGTCCTGCCTCAAGCTCTTAACTGACTTTTTTTTTGGAAATACATTAAGAGACAGCTTTATTCCTTACGACTCAAGCCAGTCTCCTAGGTGATGATTTTGCCTTAGCCTGGTGGGGCTCTATATACAGGCTTAAAAAACTACTAAAATTTGGAGAGGAGCATGGCAGGGGGGTTGCCTAATAATACATTTCAGACCAGATATTGTTGTTTCAACCACCTTCTGAATTCAGGAATGGGGAGATCAGAGACAAGACAGAGCTGAGCCACCTAATTTTATGGCTGTAAAAGCCAACAATAGGACTTCCACAGACACCTGACAGGCAGGATCAAGGTGTGGAGCTAGAGCGTACCTTTGATTCATACCGTTTCTTTAGTATTTAGGTATGACGCACTTACTCTTTGATTAATTTAGGATGAGAAATGCTTTCCAAGTAGAGAGGATTTACTCTAGTGGACCGGCTATGCAGGGAAATAATAGAACTGAAATATCCATGTAGGAGAACCAAGAACTTGTCCCTCTCTCCTAGCATCCCTCTCCTTACTCGACTCTCAGGGAGGGTCCCCGTGCTGTTCCCCTCACCTTTGTAGTCTCCTTTCCTTATCCTAGTTTACATCTCATCTATTCATGGTGAGACCAGATTTGGAAAAGGTTTGTCTAGATCCACTTTTCTCCCTATGGAATTTAATAATGTGGTAAGATAATCTCAACTAATAGTTCTTAAGGATTTCACCATCTCAGTATGCCACAGTAGGGCTGTTTGAGTAAGCCTATCTTCCCCCTGCTCCTGGCCACCTTTGCAATGGCAGTATCCAGCAAGGACACAACACCGCTTTCCAGATGGGAAGCAGCAACGTGATAAAACATGTGCAACTATTTGCTGGTGGCGTTCTTATCTCACAACTGTAGTGACAAAATCCAAGATGGCTTCACATTGCGGTCTCTTATTAGGATAGTGATAAAACTTCTTTCCCTCCTCTGCTCAGAGCAGAGAAAACAGCAATAAAAAATAGTCTCCTTGAAAGGACATCTTTAGGATGCATCACCTAGCAAGGAGTTGTTAAATTTAACAGTGCCAAAATTAGTATAGCAGGAACTCAAAGCCAGGTACATTGCTTTCTTGCTGCAAGTGACATTAAGATTTATTAATTTGCACCAGAATAATTGGGGGGCGAGGGTTAACCTCATGTTGTTTGCGGGGGGGTGTCTGTAATATTCAAGTGCAAGGTAACTTTATTAAAAGTATAAGTCTCTTATAAAACCAGGTATTTGAGCAGAGAGAATCTCTAGGAAAAGAAACATGATTTTTAGGAGACTGAACAGGTGCAGAAGGGCAAGAAGCGTACCAAACTTTTTAGTTTTCCAAAGACTGTTAAATAAAATCCAAGCAAGTAGTATTTTCTGCTTCAGTACAAGTGAGCTCATCTTTTTGTTAAGCATGACTTCATCTGTGAAAACCCACTGGCTCCACTTAATTACTTCGTAGTTCTCAGGAAGAAATTTAAACAGAACTAGGTATATCCCCACAAATTCTGATTTTATACATACCTATGTATTTCCTGCGATATGACAAAACATAGTCAGGGACAAAATGCACCAATAAATTTGTTCCCACAGAGAATCACTTTGCAGTATATGGTATAAACAAAGCTTTGAAGTGTGAACTCTGAATTTGTAGTTTTCCTGAGTTCTTCCTGCGACCATGTTATATAAATTCAAGATGAAGAAAATGTGTTCAGTGAACTCTGACTATGAGTAAATAATTAAATTTCTCCTTACATTATCCTTAGGATAGCTGTCTGCATGATTGCAATTTATAAATCTAAGAAAAAAACCAAGATCCCAAATCACAAGGAATGGAAATTCTGCATTGTGAAATAAAAGAAAGAGGCTTTAGACAAGTTGAAGAACAACTGGCCTAGTTGCATGGAAGTTGCGTGGAAGCAGTCCTGACACCTCTCTCACTTACCATATGAACAAAGTAAGGTCAGTTCCCACCTGCAGAAGGCAGATGGGAAGAAACTTCCAGGGTCTTGAGGTCTGCCAAGGGCGTATGGGAGGACTTGAAATTTAAGGAGGAACTTCAACACAAAGTTTAAGGAAAGTCTGGTGGATGAAAGGCTGGTCATGAGCCAGCAATGTGCACCCATAGTCCAGAAAGCCAACTGTATTCTGGGCTGCATAACAAGATGCATGGCCAGTAGGTCAAGGGAGGTGGTTCTGTCCCTCCCTTCTGCTCTCATGAGACCCCATCTGGAGTACTTCATCCAGTTCTGGGGCCTCATACACAAGGTGGTCATGAACCTGCTGGAGCAAGACCAGGGGAGGACCACAGAGATGCTCTAATCCTGAGCACTACTACACAGCACCTGCAAAATAACTATGACATTAGATCTAGTCAGCATGGACTTAGGAGAGGTAGGTCCTGCCTGACCAACCTGATCTCCTTTTATGATCTGGTGACTTGCCTGGTTGACAATAGAAAGGCTGTGGATGTTGCGTACTTGGACCTTAGCAAAGCCTTTGACACGGTTACCCATGGTAAGCTTCAGGAGAAACTCTCAGAGTGTGAATTGGATAGGAGCATCCTGTGTTGGGTTAGGAATTGGTGGGATGGACATGTCCAGAGAGTGTTAGTAAAAGGTGCCACATCCAGCTGGCAGCTGGTTACTAATGGAGTCCCACAGGGATCAGTGTTAGGCCCAGCACTGTTTAATATCTTTATTGATGATATGGATGAGGGAATTGAGTCCACCATTAGCAAGTTTGCAGATGATACCAAGCTGGGGGCAAATGTTGAACTGCCAGAGGGTAGAAGGGCCCTTCAGAGGGACATTGATAGGCTAGAGAAATGAGCACATTCTAATAATATGAGGTTTGACAAGTCCAAGTGCCGGATTCTTCACTTCGAACGTAACAACCCCATGCATCGTTATCAGCCGGGCGATGGGTGGCTGGAGAGTGGTGAAATGGAGAGGGATTTGGGAGTTGTGATTGACAGAAAACTTACTATGAGCCAACAGTGTGCCCAGGTGGCTAAGAAGGCCAATGGCATCCTGGCCTGTATCAGGAACAGTGTGGCCAGTAGGACTAGGGAAGTTGTTCTTTCCCTGTACTCAGCTCTGGTGAGACCACATCTTGAGTACTGTGTTCAGTTCTGGGCTCCCCAGTTTAAGAAGGATGTTGAGCTGCTTGAGAGGGTCCAGAGAAGGGCAACAAGGATGGTGAAAGGACTGGAGAACAAACCCTGTGGGGAGTGACTCCAGGAGCTTGGTTTGTTCAGCCTGGAGAAGAGGAGGCTCAGAGGTGACCTCATTGCTGTTTACAACTACCTGCGGGGAGGTTGCAGTCGGCTGGGTGTAAATCTCTTCTCTCAGGCTGCCAGCACCAGAACAAGAGGACATGGCCTTAAACTACATCTGGGGAGGTTTAGGCTGGATATTAGGAAGAGCTTTTTCACAGAGAGAGTGATCTCTCAGTGGGATGGTCTGCCCAGGGAGGTGGTGGAATTACCATCCCTGGAGGTGTTTAAGAAAATAATGGATGAGGAACTCAGTGACATGGTCTAGACGACAGGAGGCTCTGATGGATGGAGTATGGTGCCCACAGCTCCAGGGTTGTGGATTCAATCCCTGTGTGGGTGATCGCTTGGGAGTTGGACTAGATGATCCTTGTGGGTCCCTTCCAACTTGGAATATCCTGTGATCCTGTGATCCTATGAAGACAGAGTGAGACAGTTGGAGCTGTTAAGCCTGGAGAAGAGAAGGCTCCAGAGAGACCTTACAGCAGCCTTCCAGTACCTAAACAGGGCCTACAAGAGAGCTGGAGAGGGACTTTTTATAAAGTCATGTAGTGACAGGATGGCTTTAAGGGGTAATCGCTTTAAACTGAAAGAGTGTAATTTTAGATTAGATATTAGGAACAAGGGTTTTTTACAATGAGGGTTTTAAAACTCGGGAACATGTTTCCTATCAGATGCCCAATCCTTGCAAACATTCAAGGTCAGGTTGGATGTGGCTCTGAGCAATTTGATCCAGTTGACAATGTCCCTGTTCATTGCAGGATAGTAGTACTAGATGACCTTTAAATGTCCTTTTCAACACAAAATATTGCATAGTTCTAACAGGGACCAAAGGCAGGGAAACAATTTGACTCTCCTGAATATGAAATTAACAGCATGAAGAGACTGAGCATTAGAGTCTCCTGTTTCTGTGGGTTTTGGTCATGCATTTCAATTTGGTTCATTCAGCATACATTTAATATGCTGAAAAAAATAGCAAGTAAAAAGGAAAAAAAATAATTCTTACAGAAAATAAGAAATGCTAATTCAATTTTGCTAATTTCTTTTTCCATTTTAAGACCTCTTATTAAAATAACCTTTTAGCTTTGTATATCTTCATGAGTCTTTGAACAGCGTAACCTAAAAGATGACGAACAGCACCTCCCAATAGCCTTGCAAACTCAGTGTCAGAATCCAGACATGTTGCACCCCCAGCATCCCTGCTGGTGATCACAAACATCTCACCAGTCTCTAGGTGTTCCAGAAGCAAGCTGCCACAGGCCTCAGCTGTGAAAGCAGCGTGAAGCACCTCTCTGGGCTGACAAAACTGGAACAAATAGGCTGCTTCCTACTGAGCAAACCTCAGAGAATAATCTACCCCAGCTTGGTAAGAACCAAGAATCTCTCCCTGAGATCCTTTTGAAATATGGTGATCGTCAGACTATGCTACAAAAACGGAGTTTACAATAATGACTTCTCATCTTTGGGTTAAAAAAATCATCAGCTCATGAAGTTATATGTCACTTCACGTTCAGGCTTTATACATAGAAACAAAATCAGGACAGCAGGATAGCATAACTTATTTCAACTATGGATTTATTCCGGATAATACTGGTTTAAGGATTTGAAGAGTTTCTGGCAGTTCTGTTTAATTTATTAAGAAATAATAAACTTATTTGTTTAATTTATTTAGGAATGGTTATTTATCTCCCTGCAAAGCAAAATGACAGGAAGCATGAATCATGACTAAAATAGTAACTTCCTTTGTCCTTATTGATAACATTTTTGTTTGTGACCTGAGTGGGTATTTGTTTTTGTGTTAAATGTGGGAAATCTTTTTTTAATGACTCACTACTTCGATGCAATATTTTACGTAAAGTCAACAGTTCATCTTTTGTGTAATTTCTTCTGCTGTCAGTGAGATTAGGACAGTGAGGAGGCAACTGAAAAACATGTAGGAAGAATAAATAAAAGTAATGTTTTACAGAAAATCAGATGGATGTTCTGCTGCAGTTAATTTCCACTAAACACAGCAGAGTATGACAGGAACAGAGATAGTGACGATGACGGAAAAATTCCAACAATCTGCTTTCATTCTTTAATTGTCTTTCTAGGAAACAAAGAAGTTACTTCAGCCTCTTTGATGAACTGCCAACAAGTGCACAATAAATCTTCTGTCATTTAGCGATAACCTAAATGTGCAACACTCCAAGTACCATGGTGTTTTGAGTTTAGATACTACACATTATGGGCCAAGAAGCCCATCATCACTCTGTTTAGACCACACAAAGTCTGTTACTGTCACTGCATAAAGATGAAAGACTCCTTCACATTAAAGTATCCCAAAACTGATGATTGTGATCTCTGCTATCTCTCTACCATCAATTGCCAAAAAATTTTAATTTTCCTAATTAAAAAGAAGATTACAAAAAGGTGATGAATTTAAAATAATGAAGGGTTTGATTCTTGTATAGTGTTTCCAGGCATGTTGCTGAAAAAATATTTATTTAGAAGGTATTGTAAACTATGGTTTTCCTCAGAAACCAAGATTTATTAATTTGGCTGATTTCATACCCCAAACTTCTATGTGAAGAAATGGTTGAGCAGCAAAACCAGTGAAGCTTGGTTTCTAAGGATTTGCATGCCTTAACACTACTCAAAAAATAATCCTAGCTTCCTAATACAGCTTCCAAAGTGTCCCTGGACCAGGGGCAGTGCAAGTTATGACTTGCATGGACCCACATGCACACTGATTAGAAAGCCTCATGTGCAGTGTTGGTTTTCTCACTAGATGCTATCAGAAAATATGCAACAGATAAGCACTGCCTGCCTTTTTACATCAATGTCTCAAAAAGTTGTGAAGTGTACCAGCAGACAAATAGCATAATCCACATGAGCTCCATTTCCCTAAGAAACTGGGTTAAGCAGAAGGCTTAACTCAAACCTTTAGACTGATCATTTCATAGAATCATAGCAAAGGTCAGTGCACTATACTGGGTACTCTTCAGATGCACAACTAAGTACAACTTTCTGTTTCATTATAGAGAAGTAAAGAGGAAAATCTTTCATTTGACATTCTGGGTTTGTCCATTGGAAGCCAACTGCAGGAATTCTGTAACAGGCTTTCCAGCTTCTCAGCAAAAATCAGCGGCAGAACAGGTAAGACAGATTTTGTTTTCTAGTTTTTTCCACAAACATTTTCTGATTTTCAAAAACATAGCAATTTCATAATCTGTAACGCCACAAAAAAACCCTCCAACCTTACTTACTTATATGCAAAATATACAACACATGATCCAGCTGTCTAGTATAGTTTGCTACAGCCTGTAAAATGTCTTACACTTTCAGGCTAGAGGATTCAAGGGCAAAGCAGCAAAACACCGATGTTCAACAAGGAAATCTGAAGTGAATTCAAAGAGAAATGTTAGACACTAAAAAATGTTTTATAGTGAACATCACTGATATGGTGAACTAATTCATTTGGAATATAATACAAATTATCATTCAAACAATACAATGGATGTACATGCTGTTTTTCTATCAATCATGCCTTAACTAAGGTAGAACAGCCAAATGCCATATGCACCATAACTGCTTAAGTACTAGATGCTTATACAAAAAGAATACAAAGTGTGTGCAGAGGAGCCGTGGAATGACAAGAGGCCACTGATATCTCTTATTTCTGAATCTCTCCCTGTGTATCTTCCTTCCACCTTTCCTCTGTCTTCCCTTCAACCCTTCAATTGATGTCAGTTCTCTCTTGTTATCTCAGTCACACAAAGACTTTGCCAGAGACTTCCTAAAACCTCCTGTCTGGTCATCCCTGCACTGCCCATTCGAAACCTATCTAAATCTACCCTAAAAGTCAGAAATCTTTTCACCTTTTCTTCAGAATAGTTATTTCCTTCAGTCAGCAAAATACCAAATATCTCACTGTGAATATGACACTAGCTTATGATTTTTTGTATCTGTAGAAGTACATATATACGTAACATGCTTCAGTGTGCTTGATCTTGGTTTTGCGTTAAAGGCTTTCTTGTTAAATGTGTTGAACCAACAGTTTTTCTTTTAGTATATACGTCTGGGTCCCTTTCGATAAGTACATCAACAGTAAAAGGAGAGGCTGCAACAACCCTCACTCCTTATTGGATGCAAAAGGGAACATAGTAAGTAACGATGAGGAAATGCCTAATACCTTCTTTGTCTCTGTTTTTAACAGTAAGACAGATTGCCTGCAGGACAATTGGACTAGTGGGCTGACAGAAGGAGTCAGGGTGCAATATAACCCCCTTGTAATCCAGGAGGAGATAGTCAGAGACTTGCTGAGTGGCTTGGATCCTCATAAGTCCATGGGACCAGATGGGATCCATCTGAGGGTGATGAAAGAATTAGCAGATGAACTCGCCAAGCCACTCTCCATAATTTACCAACAGTCTTGGCTTAC
>WEKX01012590.1:14038-33114 GCA_013390025.1 Pitta sordida | reverse complement strand
ATGTTAGGAAGAGGTTTTTCACAGAGAGAGTGATCTCTCATTGGAATGGTCTGCCCAGGGAGGTGGTGGAGTCACCATCCCTGGAGGTGTTCAAGAGAAGACTCGAGGAGGAGCTCAGTGACATGGTCTAGTTGGTGGGGAGTTGGACTAGATGATCCTTACAACTCGGAGTGACCTGTGAACCTGTGAACTCATCATCATCTATGATTCTATGATCTGCGGTCCTGTTGTACTGGAAATGTAATATGCATGGTCATGGCATTTTTATGCTTCTCATTAACGTGTGCATATGATTACCAGAAGGCAATTCCTTCAGGTATCACCTATTTGACAATTCCTAATTTCTAATATTTCTACTATTAAAAGTAATGAAAAGAGGCTGTACTTTGTGAGACTATGAGCTAAATTAATTAAGTAGCCTAGTATAATTACATTTTATCTTGTAGATTTTTCTGTACCCTACTTCAAGCTGCGATCCCCCAGCAAACCAACACCCAAACATGCAGGACACTGCAGTGTCAGAAAGAGCTCATAGCCTGAGTTACAGAAAGAATCAGAGGAAGAGTTGTGAAACAACAAGGAAAGTAAGGCAGGAAAAGTGTGAGTGAAAGAAGACACACACTACCTTTGTACACAGTGAAATAAGTCAGAATATTAGACATTTCTTCTTCAACTTCCTTTCCTCCTCATCAAGAACATAAATAACTGCAATTCTTGACCCATATTAACTAGTCATCACTGTTGGCTAGTCACAGATGCAAGTCATAGAGGAAGTAAAGAAGTTGAAATAAGAGGTGTTTCCCTTATGAATAATAAGGCAGGGTGCTTTTTTTTCAGACACACAAAAATCAGAAAAGTTCATAATAACATCGTTGGCACAAAATAAAGGAGTAGCAGTGAGTTGTGGAGGATATGAAAAGTAGAGAGGAGAAGCAGCAATCCTCTTTGCTGAAGGGCTATGGGAGAGAGGGCTCTCAGCACGAGTTACAGGCCAGTGTAGGAACTGAACAGACAACTGGACAGCCACAGCCACCACCACAGGATGGTAACACCTAATGCCTGAAAAACACTAACAACAAAACCCCACATTTCCTTTCACTGTTTCCAGAATTGGTCATTTTGTCACCTAAAAAAACCACCAAAACCCAAAACAACAACAAACTTTTTAAAGATTTTATGTATTGGGGCAGAAGTCTTTTCCAGACTCAAGAGACACATGAAACACTCCTGCATTAGTTGTTCTCAAACGTTTTATGACGCAGCTGACAGTTCCTGCATGGCATTTATTGAATTGTAGTTACTCCTTTTTCAGTTTTGTTAGTTCAGCCATCAGCTCCCCTAAAAAATCCTCGCTCTTTCAGATAGGTCTGTGAAGAACCTGTTTTAGTAATCAGTAGAGTGCTCTGATTGGTTCATCACGACACAGATATTGCCAACAACTCAATGCAGAATTGGATGCAAAAGTCGTACTTTGCCATATAGCCTTCCTCCACAATGAGAGCCACCTTAATAAAAGAAGCCATTTTACTGACACAACTAAGAGGAACTTTCCCTGGCATTTGTAATTGGAGCTTCAGTAGCTGATTGTCCTGAAAAATGATATGAAGAAACTATTCTAGGAGGGATTAGCTCTTGGTTAGGAGCTAGAAACAAATCAGAGTGTTTAAATGCCATGAAATCAAATAGTGCTCTACAGACCGTTCTGAAAAAACAGTTCTGTGTGGATCAGATTCCTAAAACACAGACACAGAAGGATGCAGAGATCAGGTTCTAGAAAGCTTCCCTCTGTCTGTTTGTATGTCACACAAAGCTTCACCTTTCCTCAGACGCTAAATCACAAGCCCTGCTAACAAAATCAGCGAGAGATTAACTAAACCAGTCCTTAGGTAGACATATTTCTCTTTGTAAAAGTCCATTTGAGGCATTTAATCATCATGAATGCTGTGTTTTCAAGCCTACCTCCAGTCAAGTGGCAGATTCTCAATACGTACTACCTGGCAATACGTACTACCTGGCAGAGTAATTGAAATCCAACGTGTGCAGAATGGTACTCTTCTCCACCGAAGCTTTGAGCATTGCCTTGCCATGCTTTTAGACTCCAGGAAAGCTTTTTGAGAAATGTCAGTGGCTCCAGTGTTTCTACTGCATTTCCACCTCCAGGTGAACACTTATCTATTTTGCCACGCAGCCCCAACTGAACAAGCTCTCTTTTTTTCTTTTTTTCCCCTTTTTTTTTGCCAGTCCCTTCACACTGTATAAACACCTGCTACAAGAACATCGTATCAGTCCATTTGTACTCCCTGCAGCTATTCAGCCTTTTCTGGGCTCTGCTACATTTGTAGACTTCCTCTCAGGACAACTGCCCCATGTTGGGTAAAAGTGCGGTAAAACCAGCAACAGCTGACAGTAGGGTCTAGCCTGAAAGTCAAAAGGCTCACACAGCATGTTATCAACATTTGGAGTGTTAGACAACCTTTAGTCAAGTACTTATACTATATGCTGTGATGATACAATTACATTATTTGTCTTATACCCTGAAACAAACCTGATAATGTCTAATGAGCTTTTCAACTTCCCCAAAAGCAAAATCACTAACAGGTTCTAGCACTGTGTGGGAATTTCCAATAGGCTTTCCAAGGAGGGGGAAAAATAGTGATAAAGAGCCCTCTGTTCCTGTAGCTTATGTCGTTCAAAAAGGTGCCGAGCAAAGTGCTAAATGAACATGCCGAGCTCACCTGAAACACAATTGTGATGAGTTATTCAGTGGCCATTCAAGAACAAAATAAATATTGAACAACTCAAAACCCTGGTCGTATTTATTATTCACCCTGACTTAAAAAGAGGAATAGTCAATATAGGAGACTACTTGGTCAAAGCTACCACAGTAAAGAACAAAAGAAAGAAAACAACAAAGAGAAAGTGCAAATTAAGAGCTGCTGTGATAACTGGATAGTGTCTGACACCTGTAGACTGAAGAAAACCCACCACTGTGTAAAAGGTGAAAAATGTCTGAAAAGACGTGCAATTAGGACCAGCTATCATAGGGTTTAACACATGATCTCTTCAGACTACACTGAACGGATTCATGAGGATTTGTGCTAACTGAAATCACTGACACCACTGGAGGAGGAAGTAACTGGTGTTCCCAACTGCTCACTTGTGGGATAAATGCCTTTGAGATCCATAGCGTCAAACAGTGAACCAAACTACAGTTTACCTTTTTTGTTCTGCCAGACTGACCACAGCTTGCTTACTAAGCCTCATTCCCTTCACAGAATCACACAGAATCACAGAATATTATGAGTTGGAAGGGACGCACAAGGATCATCTAGTCCAACTCACCATCTAACACCCGTACAGAGACCGAGAGCACATCCCAGAGCGGTAACACCAACCGAAATCCCTCACAGTCTAGCAGGCCACTCCGAGCCGGAAGGGGCCCAAGGTCATCCAGCCCTTTTATTTTGCTCTATATTACAATGTGCACTATAATGTTGTTGAGCAATTATATTTGTGAATGTCACAGAAAAAGTATCCTTTCAAAATCATTCAGCAGGAACCAGCAGAGGAGTGGCACACAAGGACCAATGATGATTCTCTCCATTCCCTCTGAAACTGTGGCTCTTCAGAAGTGCATACTTGTGTTGAGTTTCCCTTTCGCTGCAAATACATGCCACTCTCGATTTTAAAGGTCCATTTCAGAACTACTGCCTCTGCGTTCTTTTAAACTACTGTGAAGAAATATGAACACAGAAAGATCTACTTTTGTAGCAATATCCTAGAGGCACATAAAAGGCAATCCAGATTCGTCCTCATGATTTATACTGTCAATAGAAAGCTTGAACTAAGTTACAGTAATATTATTCGGTTGAATTTGGTTTGTTGTATAGCAAACATATGTGAACTATAAATCTCAAGAAACAGAAAAATCCATTTAGCTGTAGGCACTTATATATCACAGTAGGCTTAGGTATGCTTTCAACATTTTGTCTGTTCAATTCTAATGCCAATGGATTAGGCAGATTTGATATGCCTACCAGTGCAACTCCCCGATAAATTACAGACTTTCTATCCACAGCAGGCCCTCAATAATTCCATTTTCTGTGGAAATGAAAATGTGTCTTTGGAACAAAGGAAAGCACTCAGTCATCGAGCCATTCACAAAAAAATGTGTTCGTATACACCCATATGTCAAAGCATGCCTACAGTTCTGAAAGTCACCCTGAGAACAGGAGGACTAATGAAGCTTGGTTTCCTACAGAATTATGTCCTACATTTCGCACCCACAGTGTAACCCACAGTCCCTGAGCCCTACTGTGCAATGCAGCTCTATTCCTATGCTCTCTCACAGCACTTGTTAGTCACACAATACCTGAACTTCTCCATCACACACAGCTCTCTCCAAGTGTCCTCCTACAGCATTTCTCCACCACCTCCTTCCCTTGGCTTTCCCCTTGCTAGGGTCACCACCCTCATCCTCAACTCTTCCACACAGCTCCTGCCAGCCTAGTGCTACATCTGTACTGATGGGTGACCAGCAGCAGCTGAACACAGTGAATTAGACCTGAGCTCTGTCTCCTTCAGTCTGGCAGGAGTCACTGCAAGTTGGGCAATGAGTCCAACATCATTAGAGGGAAGATAGATGGACAAAGAAATACCTGGGGTGGTTGCACACACCATGCTTTCTTTGAAAGCTAAAAATCTAACCTCTTCCAAAGAATACGGAGGTGCTGTTTGGTGCTACTTTTCAGGAAACGCATAACATGACAGATTTACCGGAAAATTTACCTTTCAAAAATGTCCTGATATCATTATTTTTATTGCACAGCTCCTGCTTGTGGAAGCTTATTTGCACAGCTCACTCAAAAGAGAGAAAATAACCAGTAAGTGTGTTACTGAGTTTTACGTGTTTTATTGAAGCCTTTAAAAAGCCATCTAAAAAGATCAGTGCTGCTTCCTAAGACTGAGGTTCTCAGCCCTGTTTTCCACCTACAGAAAAGCCTTGGCATGGCAGAGTAGGGTGCTCTAGTCAGTTCTTGAAAAAAAAAATGTACTTGTGGCAAGCTTCTCAGTTCCCTCCAGCTGTGAGAGGTCAGAGTGATAACAGCAAGAGATTTAACAAGGTTTTGGATGCAGTGTTATGAGAGAGATTTCAATACAGTCAAATAGTTTTTGTGTTTGTGTTTATAAACTGTGTCATGGAGCCTAAAGAAAAATGTGCTGTGTGGAAGAAACATGAAATCCAAAAATGTGTGAACTCTCAGAAAAATCCACATGGATAGCTGTGAGCAAGCATACAGGATCCAGCCTGGTTTTGTGAGTCTTTGGACAGACTTTACCATGAAAATATTTTTTAATCATATTAAAATAAATAAATTAATTAAAAAGCAGAAGTGGAAAAACTGGGACACAGGCATGGATACACTGAGTGTGCCTGTATGCTTTACATTGGAATAAAGGTTATTTTTTACCACCACCCAAAGAAAATATCCCACTTCCAGTTGAACTGCCCGGCTGAAAAGTGAGAGCCATCAACTTCAGACAGTGGGGTAGAGAGAGAACTATATCTACATACCTATCACACAAAAGTATTTAGCTTTGACTGTAGTGACCAACACCCAATTTCTGAGATAATGAATAAGCTGCATCTCTATGAAAAGCTATTAGCACTAATTACTGTTGCTTATATGGCTTAGGGTATCCGTGGATTTCATAAACTTCATCCAAACCACAGATCTCTTCAGCATTCTCACCCCTACTGGTATACGAGTTAATGGGAATTGGTTTTGGCCCGCTACCACCAGCTTGTACTGGCAGAAATCAGGGCCTGAACACAATGTTTGCACTGCATTTTCTTCCCTTCCTTTACTTTGATCCCCTCTTTACAATTCGGGAAGACATTACCTTTTCCTCTAGAAAAAGCCATGCATTCAAAGGACAATATTAATATAACTTGTTCAAAATTAAAGGAGGCATTAAGGTAAATGCATAATACCATATACAAAACAGGATTCCCCACATTTGTGAAGATCTCCCGTCAAACTTCTTTCATCAGAAAGGGAGTTCTAAATGTGCTTTTGATTTTTGATTTGTTGCTGGTGATTAATCTTGGTGCAACTCTGTACGGGTGTTAGATGGTGAGTTGGACTAGATGATCCTTGTGGGTCCCTTCCAACTCATAATATTCTGTGATTCTGTGATTTATTTTCAAAATGTCAAAATTATAAATTTAATTAGCTTTTCAAAATGTTTTTACCAAAAACATTGTCGAATGCTCCTTGTCTACAAGTTTTTTGTTTCTGAATTTATGTAACGCAGAGGAAAAATATTCTCCTTCAAATAATCCTATATATTAATTATAACTAATGGTAGTAGTTTATCATTTATCCTCAGACAAGTTGGGATTTTAGAATTACTTAATTCTTATAAACATAAGCTTTTATCTTTTAATAATGTGAAATACTTTACCTTTCCTGACTCTGTTTAGCGCAATTTAGCTTCCTCCTGAAATATTGCAACTCCTGGCATTTTTTTGAATCTTGCCCTGATACCTAGAATCTCAAAAGCTAAAAATGTTAAAATACATTATTTGAAGAAGGAATTATATATATATTAATTCACACTAGCAAAAACTGAATAGAGTTAAAAAGTGAGCTTGAGCTTTCCAGAATTCACAGTATTGTATTCAAACAAAGCCTATTCAAATAGAACTAACCATGATATAGAAGGCTGAAACAATTTTAAAATGTATTATATTATTTTCCCTGAGCATTCAGTCTGTTCAGCTTAGTGCCAACACAGGCTCTCCTTAAATTCGAGATTGTACTCATGGGATAAACTGCTGATTATATCAAAAGAATCTTCTCCTTGCCAAAGTATTTGATACCTTGCTGGCATTTTCCCTAGGCAAGCGTGTTTTGCAAGCTCTATGAACTGTGTTGCAGCCTGTGCTATTTTGGTTCTGTGATAGTTAGAAGCAGCAGCTGAGACAGATTCAAGCCTGTCATTTTCTAATCTAAGTCACCACATGCATCGTGCTTCATCAGTGATGAAAAATTGGAATATAGCAGTCAGACATGTCTTAGACTGAACAGCATCTTGGCCATATAGCATCCAGAAGACATTTTAACAAGTTTTAATGTCCATACCTCTAACTCACTTCAGCAAGATGAACTTCACATACAGACTCAACACAGACAGTGCATTCATCCTGAAAGAAAACTTAAATTACTTTGATTCTGGTAATTGTTAGGTATACCATCATCAGTGTTCAGGGGGAGACACATACTGTCCTCTGAGGAATCACTTCAAGGCACCTCAGCAAGACAGACAAAACTGAATCTTACTTCTCTGAGGATGAGAATAAACTAAATAATTTTGTCTTCATTCCTGTGACAGCAATATTTGGAAACAGCCGCAGAGCAGGGATATAGGTAGGGCAGCAATGAAAGGAAAGGGGTCACAGTAGGTGAGGAAGTTATTGGGCTGCAGTGGAGAAAGGGTGAGGACTTGAAAGAGGAGGTATTCCCAAATGTCCCTAGGTACCAGCAGAGTTACAGGGTTCTGAGTAGAGAAGAATGTTTAGGAGCAGTCAGGGATGATGTGTACCCATGGCAGATTTTCTCTCCTCCTTTCCCACTGATCTCCTCACTCCTTCTCCCAGGCTCAGCCTATTGCTTTTCAAAACTTCATTCTTTCTTTCCTCATCATTTTCCCTAGCAGGAAAAGCACCCTTTTTCCACTCCCATGACTCTTAGATACCATTCTCCATACATTCCTTTTCTCCCAATTCCATTGAGAGCTTCTGGCATGTAAGAGCAATAATGTGAGCTTGATGGGACTGGGAGGAGAGAGAAATATAAAATGGACCACAATGTTCTTTCCTTGCTCCCTTTCCAGGCTATTGTTGTCGGTTAACACTGATTAGTTAACATTAATTTTTCCTGAGCAGTTTAATTCTTCCTTGTAAGTTCACAGCCTCCTGTTGGATAATGGATATTTTGAGTCACCAAGTCTCAGGAATCCAAAAGAAAAGCCAAATTAAAATGTATCTCTAATCCTGAAATGGTTTAAATAGATTTCCTGCTCTTGTGCCCACTACACCATTACATTTCTTTACTTCCAAAAATTCCACTCGGAGGCTGAATGTTTTGTACAGAACAACACCAGCAAGGGCTAAAAATAAGCTGCATATACCTGTAACTGGAAACAGTACATCAGGGCCAGGAAAATCCAAGAAAATGCGGGATGTTCGACAGCCAAAGAAAGTCCCTCAAGTAATATTACTCTGCTCCTGCCAACATTATTTAACACAGAAAAATCTCCATTGGTTTCTAGGACATTGGTCCTACAAATCAATTGTCCATCAGCCTATATTTCCAGTTTCATTTGTTGCATTGTAGATTGACTTGACAAAGGGGAAAAAACTGCCTTTCATTTTTCTGAATAAGCAGCCTACTCATTGTTTTCCACAAACTCCTTTTGAAACAAGTATATATATATAAACTGTGTGTATGAAAAAGCTTTACATTTAAAAACACATTTGCATTGATTTTGGTACATAATTTCAGGCTTCCCTCTGACAATATAAAATCATACTGCCTAGAGTGATGCAAGTTGGGTACCATAATAACTAACTCAATTTTTAATGTCTCTCCCTATCTCTAGTATCAATTATCTTCTGTAACACCACAGTGTCATTGAAAAACACTAGAAAAAAAAACTATGCACAAGAACAACTTTACAAGGAAAATTCATGAGGATATATGAAAAAATATATCTGAAAAAAAAAAGACTGTGTAAACCAAGACAACGAGATCACTTTTCCCCTACAGTTTACAGTGGTCCTCTTCTTTTTCCCATCAACATAGAGCAGGTTTTATAGCTTCCAGCTCCCCTACAGTTTACAGTGGTCCTCTTCTTTTTCCCATCAACATAGAGCAGGTTTTATAGCTTCCAGCTCCCCTACAGTTTACAGTGGTCCTCTTCTTTTTCCCATCAACATAGAGCAGGTTTTATAGCTTCCAGCTCCCCACAAATGACATCAGTTAACACTGGAATAAACACACTAGGTCCAAATTTCAGCTAGTGTAAGATGGCAAAGCGTTCTCAGGCTGCACGAGGGATTCAGCTAAGAATCATTCTTGACATCCATGAAATATATAATACTTGATCCTTTTTTGTAAAGCGAGTATAAAGTGACTGGAAAACACTTCCAAACAAGCATAGCTACATTTTACATTCACCTTTGTGTACAGTGATCATGTACAGTACAATGCAATATAGAGTTCGGCTTCATAATACAAGGGTTGCTATATTTTAACTACCATGTAAGGAAATAAATTTAGATGTGGACAGACAAGCAGGAAGAAATATCAACTATGCACATAGAATAACATAAGTTATCCTAAAACCACTTGGAATGGGAATACGAAAAAAACCCTTGACTGCTAATCAGAAAAATGTATAAAAATTTAAACCAGTTAGATGACTACATACAAAGGCCGCACTTCTCAAAAACTCAAACCCTTGCTACATAACGACAGACTATACTCCTCTTCTTTCGAAGGGACTGATTTATTTTTTTTTTCTTGAAAAGGAAAGATTTACACTACTCTAATGAAAACAGTGGTTTCAATAATTTAATTCAAGATAACAAAATGCCTCAGATGCATCCTCAATTACACACACACACGCACGCACGTAACCATGACATTCTTTTGCATTAGCCTAAAGAGCCCCCTGGTGTTCACCAGCCGCAGCCAAAACACATTATATTTCAAACGAATTAGGAAATGCCTTGTAAATCTCTGCCTACTAGCTCTACCGAACACATCTAGCTAAGGAAAATTAAGTGAATTTTAGACACTGGGTGATACATCTGAATTAAGAAAATAATTTAAGTTCCATATTTAAAACACTTATCAGGATAATATTTTCATATTCTTCTGCGTATAATTTTAAAGGATTCATGGGCTTAAACAATGTTACAGTCACCCATTGACATTATTCATTGATACATATTTAATATTTATTTACATATAGAGAAAGAGCTTTCAGTTTTTTTAATTATCCAGCTCTCTCATTCAGTCCCCACTGAAGGAAGCCGGTGACTAATGAGTCATGCTGCAATTATCTCCAAAGGGGTATTTTTTTCTATATTTTTTATATATATTCAGATAACTCCATGAAGGACCACCCCATTCCAGTTTAGGCAATGACTTGTAAAAACCTTCAAATATGTGTTGTGAAGAAAAGGCAATATTAGGAAGAAAAGGCAATATTAGCTTAAGAGTTCTTACTCATTCACATGCTCCACTCCCTCATCTGGGTCAACAAAATAGCCTGTGGAGATAAGCTATGAACCACACCATGATATCCCTCAGTGCTATCACAAGCTGTAGAAAAAATGTTTACAGAATATGCCTTCAAGTTGCCTACCCACCATCTGAGAAAGAATTTTAACCCTTTCCTCCACCAAAAAAATACGTAAGACGGAGATGTGTGCAATCCATAAACTGTCACAAAATATTCTTACACTTTGTCCAGAGTCTACTGATAGACATGTATTGTGTGTAGCTGAAGAGTGACATATATTCTGGACACAAATGAAGAGCAATCTCAGTTATCCAGGGACTTAGACTAGACGGTCTCTAAAAGTCTCTTCCAACTCAAACTATTTTATGATTCTATACACACCTTATCAGAGCACTGCCTTAACCGAGTAATAAAAATTGGCAGAATCTATCTTTGTTACATTTCCATGCCAAAGATATACTTCTTGAAGTATGGAGTTACTGGTCATTGAGACATCCTAAAATACATCAAACCTCCCTGTTTTCCCCAATCTCTGTAGTGAATTTAAGTCTATGAAATTAGTCTGTTGAGGTCATTATCTACAAGGTCAAAGCATATATGACTTTATGAAGAATGACATTACCAAAGAAGAACACCTTTTTTTCCCAGAGGAAATTTACTGCTACTTTACTGTTATTATACTTCTCCATGCAAATTAGAGCTCAATTCTCAGTGTGCTGTTATGATTTCCCCTTTCCTGTAATCTCCATTAGAAAATGAAAAGCAGCATGAAAGAAAGCAGACTGACATGAGAACAAATTAATTATGATGCTCTGACACAGGGGATTGGATTTTTTTATTATATTAATGATAATACAGATTAATTTTGAAGAGCACTGCTGGTCCTGATTCACAGAAACTATAGCTGCCACAAGAATATTTTGTTAATACAAGCCATACTTTCCAAGGTCAGTAACGAACTGAGCATGCTGTTATTTGACAAGAACATTTTCAAATACAGTGAGCCCCCACTTTTCATGGGGGACCAGATCCGAGAAGAAGGTGCGAATGATGAAATCCATGAAGATAGCAAATCCATGAATATTCAATTAGGCCCCACCCATAGCCACACCCCTTCCACTCCTGAGCTCTAAAGAGCGTTTCCAAGACTGCCCACCACCCTATGCTGCCTCAGGAGAACTAAGGGAATGCCTTCCCAGCCAGGAAGCAATCTTTAACCTCAACTCAAATGCGAACAAACAAAGCCGCCAAGCCACACCAAGAAAACAAATGGGCCCCTCAGCCTTTCCCAGGGTGGGATGAAGCCATCAGGGAACGCCCATGTGTGCTGGAAGCGGTGGGAGGTTTTGCCCCCCCCCCCAGCTCCAGGAGAGGGTGGAGGCATGGTGCTGAAAACAGTTTCAGATTGTGGCTGTAGCACCGGCTCCCTAGCGTTACTATGGCTAGGGCTGAGGTCCCCAGCACACACAGTCGCATGGGATATGACATAAGGAGGCTGTGACGCACCTTCCGAGCCTTCCGGGTGAACAACAACTCAACCACCCACTCCAGCACACCCATCTGCTTGGTGCCACCCGGTCCATGTGCAACACCAGGGCTGCTGCTGCTTCCCTCCTGCACCGGAAGGAGCCAGTCCTGCAGCAGCTACCTCATGCTGATTGGAAACTGGCAACAGGCAGGGTTTGGAGGGGGTGGTTGGGGGATTTTTTGTACAGTTTTTCAGTTGGCAAACCTGCCTCCCTCTTCCAGGCCACCGTCGGACACTGGGGATAGGGCAGTGCTGCCAGTGCCGGGGACCCCCTGCGTTATCAGTCCCCAGAGTGGCGTGGAAGAAGCACGGGCACTGCCCCGCGCATGCAGGAGCTGTGGGCCCACCCTTCCCTTCGCTGTTCCAGCCACAAAGGGCACCACAGGGGGATTTGCAGAGGCCATGGGGGCAGAAGGTGCCTTCTGCTCCCACTGTCATGCACAGACACACACGATGGCGGCTCCCTCATGCAGATTGGCGGAGAACAATGCCTGCCACACAAACACCCCAGGAGCCCCCACTGCCTCTGTGCCGCCCACCTGTAACCACTCCATCAGCAGTCCCAGCTCCATGGCGATGGCAGCGGTTCCCCTTCCCCTTAAATGGTGAAAATGGAGGGTGCTCGGAAACTGCGAGGGGCAGGGGGAGTGGGTGGGGCTAACTTACATATTTATGAGCTTATTGCATATTCTTGAGTCAGCTGAGTTCATGGCGCTATCTGCGAATGCATGTGGACCCACCTTTCACTGGAAAATAAACCACAATTAATTGAAACTGCTGAGATGCGGACCACAAATAGTCAGGGGTTTACGGTACTTCTATAACTCAAAAATATGTTTGACAGGTGCTATCAGGTCGATTGTCACAAACACAAGGTTTCATTTTCCCCCTGACATAGCCAAAATAATCAACTAGTCCATTCCCTGGGAAAGACACAATATTATATACCGAATTAATTCAACTTTTTTTTTTCTCTCCAATTTAAAAAAGGTCAAGGTAAGGAAGAATATATTCACTACAGAACCCTGTTGAGAGGTGACTCTGCAGAGGGCAACCCAAGTAAGCAAGCGTATTTTCTTGATCTGAAAACCGTAACATGAATATCTATCTTCTGCAAATGCTTTAAAGAGAACTGTAATTCTGTAGTTACAAAGGCAACAAATGGTTCTGCCTTCATGTTTAAGAAGAACATTGAACAGAAATAATCTGCAATATGTAACTTCATACTTTCTGTTTCATGTTTGCTTAATAACCTATTTTTCTTTTCCACTTCTCAAGAGAGATTTCAGAAATGAATGCATTTTCCTTCTGCAATCTGCAATCAGCTTTATGGACCTCATAAAATTTTACATAAATCTTTTCAAGTGCTCCTAAACATTACTCACCAAAAGATGAGGAGATTTAAATACTTGTTGAAGATCTTTTCAACCCATTTCAGGTGAAATTAAAGTCAGATATTGATATTAAAAAATTTACAATTGTTTCATGTAAAGTCAATTGTGAACTGAACTCTCAGTTGGAACAAAAGCAAACTCTGTGGAAACCAGACCAAAGCAGGGGGGTGCTGCACAATGGCAGCATGTGCTGCTGCCATCATTCTGCCTAGCAAAACCAGTTTGTAGCCCTGTTACTCAAAGATCACCTCCAGTTCTGGAGGCTTTAAAGGCAGTGGCCATCAGTCCTTCACAGACCTCACACAGGAAATTGGTCAGATTATACAGAACTAAGAATGGTGTGGCATTAAAGTTCAGCACTTCAGAGCAGATAATAATGGTAGACTACTCAAAATCTTCGGCCCTCCAGGGGCACTACTCACCTCTAAGTGGTGGCTGCTGTCCCAGTCCAGCAGTGCTGTTCCAAGCACATCTCCAGCCTGCAATTCTTCACAGATTTTAGACAAGTGCAGTTTTAATTCCTAGCATTTACCGCATTGTTCCTCATGGTAGTCATGCTAAGCAATATTTGGCATATAAATCTCTAATTTTTAAAAAACATTATGAAGACTAGTTTTAATCAGTCATTAACCACAGTCTTGTAGCTATGCTTGTCCTTCCTACAAAAGTACATTCAAACCTTTATGGTCATGCCTTCGAAGTACACGTTTATCAACACTGACATAATAAAAAGCGAGTGCTAGAACTCAAAGCTGCATGCAGGAGAAACAAGTTTTGTCTTTTAAAATAAACGTAAATGCAAGGGTAATAGGGTTTGGGGACTTTTAAAAGTGTTCTTTGTGAAGCTCTTGATGTACATTTAAATATTTGCTCCAAAAGTACACCACACAGCTTGATACCGTCCACAAACTTACTGAGGGTACGCTCAAGTACAAGCAGTAGTCCTAAACCTAAAATAATCCTAGTGAGCAAACAACTCACTGTTTTCTCAGAACATGTCCCTTCTTCTCTTGTTAATGTCTGTTGAGCTTGAACTGACAGCTTCATATCCCAAACTCTTCTGTCAGAGAGCCAAGGGGCGAGAATTGATAATGAATGGACAAATGATAAATAGTTTCTTAGTGGCATTCGCCCAGGAGATGGACGTGGAGAGGCAGGAGCTCAGTAAATACACACCAATATTCCCCATTACACACCAATATTCTAGATGAGGGGAGCCCTTAGAGGCTATATACGTATATACTTTCCTGTCACCCCAAGAGTACCACCATACTCATGCTATCAGTTGCTCTGTACATTTTACTGGTACCTGTGCTTTAACTCGCTCCTGCATGGCCTCATACACTACTGGGATCTCCTGAGCTCTCTTCTGAGATTAAGGAACCAGCATACAAACCACTTAAGGGGAGTAGGAGATGAAAAGGATGTAGGACACACACTGTAGTCTGTGAGGTTTTTTTAATGCCTGTCTTTTACAGCTTTTGTAAATTAACACATTTAACAGGCTGATGGGACTCTGAATCTTCTATAACATAAAACAATGTATTCAAATGTTAAAAACTGCAAAGTCGGAGTTCCAGTTTTTATGAGACATTTATAATAGCAAAATAATACAAATTACTATGTAAAAAATGTAATGTTTTATTCAATAAATATAACGTAGAACTACTATTCATATCACTTTATATTTGGGTTTAAGACCACAAAGTCACCTAATCTCTATGGACAGTGCAAAATCTTATGATTCAAATTGACTTTATTGGCACAGAGAAACAAGAGAAAAATGTTGTCACTTAGATAAAAAACCCAGAGGTATTCAAAATAATTAAAACAGTGCTTTGTTTCATTAGTGGCAAAGTAGTTCTAATTCCAATTAAATTTTCCCTTTATTAAAGAAAGAAAAAAAGAAAGAAATGTACCACTGAACTGAAAAAGAGTAATTTATTTTAAATATTTAGATGTAATATAATGTAATGTCTCCAACATCTTCCAACCTGGTGCAACTGTGAGCTTCCCCTAAAAGAAGAGCTCCTGCTTGCCTCATCCTCCCTTCCTTAGCTTCCTCTCCACCAGACCAAATAACTGCACAGCCACAAAGTAAGGCAGTCCAGCAAGCTCCTCTTACTTTAATCAGTCTTCTGCCAGCCTCCACAAAAAGAAAAAACAGTTTCCATCAGACCAGTTTACTGGACTCATCTTGCCCCAGGAACAGAGGAAGTACGTATACAAATTGGTACAGAAATGTGAGAGAAATCCACTTCTTTCTATGGGAGTGGCAGCTGAACCAGACTCCATCACATCCAGACACACACTCATGGCATATTTTTAAGATGAAGTTGACTTAATTTCATCTTGCCTCCCAAAAAAAAGATGGTCTTGACTTCTCACTTGTGCCAGGGTAGCACTGGTGTAGACATGTAACCTGCAAGGTCTAGGCACTTGGCAGAGCCTTAAATCACAAAAAATCTGATCCCTTTCCAAGTAGTTCATACTACATGTTACCCAGTTAATCACGCTGCTAATGAATGCTGGCAGTAGCATTAGAGAGAGTGGCCAGGCCAAGGACAGGGACACCACTTCTATCGGAAGCACAGACTGAAGATAGTAGTACGTACAGACTTCCATACAAAATCGAGGGCAACTGCGATTCCTTTAAGGGCAGATTTCCCAGAGAGAGCATACTCCCACTTCACAGTTCGTAGACAGCTCATTTACAGAAACATTCATGTTACTGATACCCAGCCAAATCCTGCAAATGAAGATGTTAGGGAAGGCTGAAGATGTTACCCACTTTTGCTGCCTGCCTCACTTGCTGCCAAAGATGGCCATTGGTGCAGCACAGTAAGCAATCTGTCCATGCCTTGTGACTCCCCAGTTCACAGTTCCCTGTACAGTCAGGTCTCCTATATTGCAGACCCGTGGTCTTAATTGGGCTCCGCAAAGCCCTACTTCCGCGTTGAATGGCAGCTCATTAATATGCGAATTTGCCCCGCACCCTCAGACAATCCCCGGCACTGTTTCGGCTCTGTGTTGCTATGTATCGGTTGCTGTGGTGGCCGTGCGAGGGGGGTGGTGAAGCAGCGAAGCCCCAGCTATGCCCGGGGCGGGTGGGGAAGCAGCAGAGCGTGGGGGACGGTGGCGAACCGGAGCTGCCACCGACAGCAGATTGGCGCAGCGGAGCACGAAGACAACACCGGTCATGCATGTGCAGTTGCGAAAATGGGTCTCCTTCATCGCTAAAAAATCATGCCGCTAAGATCTGTAGCTGCAATATGGGGGGCGTGAAGTGCAAGAGGGCCGACTGTATTTGCCTTCTCTGAACATAAGTTTGTGCTATGTACCAACAGGGACGCACCCTGGCTACCAAGCAAGTGTCCAAGTTGTTCTGCTATTCTTTTGTCCAGCAGACAAAAGAGAGGAGAATAGAGAACCAGACATAGTAACCTCACCAATAACCCTACAAAACTTAGCAGGGTTTATTAGCCAGGACCTTCAGGAAGATTAATTTGAATATGCTTTTAAAATGTACTAGTTACACCACAACTGGAGTTTAAAAGTGACTGCAAAATGCTTTTGTTTAATTTACTGAGGAAGTAAATTTAATTTACTTTAGAATTCACGTACAAAAGTCACTTCCAAATAAAATAATCCATACCAGATTTGAAAGGGATTTAATTAATATACTTTTGAAGTTAGCTCAAATTAATATTCCAGGATGTCCATGCAGTTAATTTAGAATACTTTTCCTGAATGTTCCTACGTATGCAATCTTAGAGACTGCTATTCTTTTTTTCTGAGATATAAAATGCAGTGAAGACAGTGGGCTGTGTTTAGCACTGAGCAGGAAGGTAGCTATGAAGTGTGAAGTGAAAGCGTTTCAAGTAAGTATTTTTGTAAGGCACTCACAAAAATGACAAAAATGACAAAAATGGCTCTGTTGCTTAGCTCATTTTTCAACCAAATTGCTTAACCAGATGGAAAGACAAGCTATGTGACCCTCTGTGCCAAGTGAGGTCACATATCTTTATTTTTATTTAATAACGTTTAAAAGTAGAAACTACATAGCGAAGACAAGCAAAACTTCTTTGGGAAAACTCAAGTTGGATACATTTTCTAAAGGATAATTGCTTAGGCAGTTAGACACACAAAACAGACACAATTTAGCCACACTCAGATTTCTAAGTAAAAGCATGTATTATTCCATCCGTGTATTAGTGATCATTCTGACCTGTACTGCAGGCCAAATTCTCCCTTGGTAAGTTACTTCTTCAGCACACCAAAAAACAACAACTCACAAAAAAAACGACACACAAAACCCCAAACCAACCAACCAACCAACCAAAACCAAAACACCCAAACCAGAAAATTACAAGTCCACACATATTAAAGAAGAAATAGCCATGACACAACTAAATTCTTACTTTGAAGAGCGCCATGGCATTTGTTTCCAGTAAGTCTTAGATCTACAGATAATGCTAGATCCTGCTTTAGTTGTCAGCATCTGCATCCCCTCACATCAAAGCCTATACAGCATATTAGATGGAGGCTTAAACTTACAAACTGAGCTGACATTTACAAGTCACAAGTGACACACAGCAACCCTGTGGCTGAAACACACAACCTCTGAAAACTCCCGCTGTCCTCAGTAGTGGCATACATCAGGTTGCAATTCACTGTGGGCAGAAAGACTTTTCTTGGAGTCGCTACATTCAGGACTCCTTTAAAACAGTGGAAGGAGTTTAAGAGCCTTAGGACCTGACAGATCTTATACCAAATTTTAATGATAATTAAGCAAATTGTGAATGTTTTGAACATGTTTACTTTTCACACCCAAACCAGGAAGTTTTACAGAGCAAGCAGATCTAATAATATTACGAAGTAGAATTTTCTATGAAGCTTTAAGATCTGTTACAGAGATATCAGCTATGTTATATTATTTAAGTCTACAGTCCTGCACATAAGTAAGAGTATATGAACAATCCATCTTTATTTGGGTGGGCAAATCAGGTAACCACTCTCATAGGTATTTATAGCTTTGGGATTTCAGGACCTATTTCTGAGAGGCAAGAGGCAACTACTGCTTCCAACAGATTTTTTCAGGCTGCCAGTACTAGAAAAACAGGACATGGTCTTAAGCTGCACCAAGGGAGGTTTAGGTTGGACATTAGGAAGACTTTTTTCACAGAGAGAGTGATCCCTCAGTGGAATGGTCTGCCCAGGGAGGTGGTAGTACATGTTAATTCATTGTAATTTACAGCAGCTTAAAAGCACAGTAGAACAAGCCTCACCACACGGTAGCAACAAGGGTACAAGTCTTCAAAAAAAAAAAACCAGCATAAACTAAGAGTAAACTAGAAACAGACATCAGATTTTTAAAATATCTTTTCAATCTTTTACTTCCAAAATACGCACTCAATGAGAAATGACCAGGCTAAAACTGTCAAATTATACAGTTGTGTTTATACAACACAACTCCATTTCAAATGTGAAAGCTTTTTTTTTTTTTTTTAAATCAAAACCAGGCAGAGTATTTTCCCATAAGCTTTCCAGGAAAGTCAACCACTGGACTAAAACCAAACATAAGAGTTTCATTGGGAAAGGAGAATATTTCATTAAATCACAAATACGGCCAGGCAACATTCAGACTCAAAATGATGGAGGAAATTCTTATGTAACTTTCCATTTAGCAGGTACTACCTATTGTAACAAGAACATAATTTATTTCAAAAAACACAGCTGAATTAAAGGCACAGGCATTGTATTATGTGAACACTGCTTCTGCCTAATTTTTATACATTAATTTTCAGTATCAGGAACACATGCTTAAAAACCCTAAG
>WEKX01012590.1:0-14005 GCA_013390025.1 Pitta sordida | reverse complement strand
AATGTGTTCTATTCCAGAAAGGCACTTTTTGTCCACATAACTGTGTTTGTGTTGTTCCACAAAGGAATGGATTATTCCATAGAATCACAGGACTTTGACAAGTTTGACAGTTCACGTTTTGGGCAATATTAGAGAGTTTTAGCCTATTTATGAAATAATTACTTGGAGAAGCTAGGATTTTTTTTTTCTTTCTGAAATATGTATCACCTCCTTGTAAGCTGAAGAAATAAAAAAAATAGCAACAACAACAAAGGTTCTGTAAGTAGAAGTTTGAAGTGTCTCACAAAATTATTTATATAAAAACTGTAGCACTCCAGAAACTTTTGTAGAACAGCAGCAAACCGAAGATCTATTTTACCAACCCTTACATCTATTAAAATTATCATACTACACCTCCCTGTGTATATTAGAACATTAATAAGATTTGAGAGAGTTCAACATGGGCTTAAATAGTGCACCACCTTAACAAACACCTTGAAAAAATACCAGTTTTAGAGTTAATTTTGCATCTGAAGATGTAGCTGAAAATGTTTTCACAATGTTTATGAAAATGAGGAGTGACAATACGGGAGACATCAGACCTGTGGTTACTTTACTCTCGCTAACACCTCTTTGCCCTAAAGTGGGACACCTACAGCAACAGTTGTTTGGTTGCTTTTTGCTGAAATCCTGAAAGCAGCAAACAGCCTGAGTTCTAAAGTCACTCCAAAAAAGTGAAGAAAAGAATTTTTGACAGTTTTCAAGCCAGCAAAACATGCGTAATAAAACATTTACATGTTCAGAAACATAGCAGAGAATACCTGGAAGTGAAAAGCCACCCACTTGTATCCAGTATATATTCAGTTGTCTGTCCTACAGCTCATTGCCAGGAATCATAGGCTTATGTTTCATCTTAAACTGTCAAACTGCAAAGCACAGTGAGGCTGCTGCTTAATAGACAGCAAAACCATTGAAGGAGACAGAATGGGCATCAGAAACATTTCCAGATGAACTGTTACATTAGCAATTAAAGGGCCCGTGGGACTGCACAGTTTGATCAGTTTACCCCATCCTTTTCTTTCAGGAAAGATGTTGTAAATTTCCATTATTTTTTCCACTGCCCACACAGTAGGAATGGGAAGCAGCAGACTTGTAGCCTATTTAAAATTCTGCTAGTAAATAATAATCCCACTATGTTTATCCTCATTTTGCTAAGTCATGAAATAGAGAAAAAACCTAAACAAACAGAAATTCAACCCAAAACCAAACAAAAACCCCAAAACAACCAACCATCCCCCTCAGTCCACCCACCCTCCCCGTCTCCCCAGGAAAAAAAAAGTAGCACTATCCTGAACAATTAACCCAAATTTGACCTCTCGGAAGTGGTTTCACTTAGAGACACTAACTTACATATTCCAATATTAACTGTCTATCCTTTGACTTTTCAGAAAAAAAGTTTAACCAGCTACCCAAGAGGCATGTGGATCAGGATGTGATCTTTTTCCTGCAAAGACTATTTGTGATGTCCACATTTCAGAAATGGCATCGCTCATCCTAAGGCAATTCAGTACTCAAATTCTGCCTTTTGTGACAACCTTGAAAAAAATTTAACTTGTATTGGGATTGCTGTAACCAAGGTATTTTACAGAGCAAATGAATTTTTATAATTACATCAAGAAAAGAGCGTCTTTATCCTGTCTGCAAAAGAGTGTAACTAAAGCACTGATTTCCATTTAAGTGGATACACTTGTGTTTGAGTGTTTTGACCAGGAAGGCTTAGCCCAACCTTAAAGACATGACATAAAATACGATACACAATTCCATTAACTATTTTGAAAGTTTCCATTCACTGAGCATCACACAGTGTTTCATTTTTTGAGCAAACTTCAGAGAATCTCTAGAATTACTTTCTCTTCCCTTTTCATAATTGACTTCAACCTTCACTAATTTGGCTTTGATAACACAGGAGGTGACTATCAGATTTATACACGTGGGACTGGAAAGTTGTCTTCCAATTCCATACTGAAAAAGCCTCTCCACTCTTTCAAAAATGAAAATTTAAGCAATATTTGGTAAAACATACTTAAATCTTTTCTAAAATCCATCAACACATAGAAATACGCTACACTACTTTGTACTAGGGAGACTGCAGCATGTATCTCTGTTATGGTCACGAGAAAAGGACTGAAATATGAAAAAATCTGTTTCAAGGAACATTAAAATTTGCAAATACAAGCTTCTTTTCTGTACAGAGAACCAAAAACAAAGTCGAGATGCTGTTCAAGAGTTTAAATCAGTATCTCCCTCCACAAAGAATGGCTTAAGTCTTCAGAGTAAAATTAGAAAGAACTCAAATTCTACAGAACTGGCTGAAGCCTTCCCAGTAAATGTCCAGCCACCTTTCTTTTTGCATGGTAGAATCTCTTATCACTCCTATATGAGCATCTTGGTTCCTTTATACCATACCAAAGTTAAGAATGCCCTTGAATTTCACTCTTGTTTTTTATGAGCAAAATCATCCACCTGATGCTTTAACACAGGGAATTTTCTCCTACTTATTCCTGGAAGCCAGATTTCTTTATCTGGTAATTACCAAGGTGCAGTCTTTATTTTAACCTTTGGTAAGGAAGAAAATTTTATTACCATATCCACCAGCTGCTAGTCAGGAATGATTAGTTTCACAGGTCTCAGACCTTGCCACATCATTTGAATGCACTATACAATGGCATATTTCAGAATCATGGGCTTCTTCAGCCAGCTACATCCACTGGAAAAATTGGTGAGTGATTCAGTCCTCTGTGCCTAAATGCACTCTCTCCCTTTCATGCTTTTTCTTAATTGTTATTGCATATGGATACCTCTTGGAATTATGTAATGTCTCCGTGTTAGTGGAAATCTATCATGCGCCAAACTTCAAATGAGAGGCACCAATGAAAATTTACTCAGAAGAACAATAAATGAAAAAGCAAGTAACTTCTAACCTTTGCATAACGTTTAGGTTAGGCTGCAGTTCAACAGAAGCTTCAGAATGTTTATGGTAACTGTCATCTTCATCTGACAAAAAGTCCTTTGAGTGTCACATTCATAATTAGGTGTTTGAACACATTTTCTCCAAATTAGGGATACTGGTATCAAAAGTGATACTTCAAACAAGCATTATCAAATTTTCTTTCACTTAAAACTAGTGATGATATTTAAGGACATTTTTGCCAACCCATTTCCATTCAATCATACTTAAGAGATCAAAATTCTGTATAATAAAAAAGATGGGCACTTTCCCTTTACACAATTTATTCATTTAAAATATGTCTTTCTAGGTTCTTACGCTGCTAACAAACTTTACTTAAATGCCCCCTAAAGATGCATTAACAGAGAATAGGAACAACCCAAAACCTGAATTACAAAACACTAAATCTTCTGTCCTTTGCTGAACCCCTGCAGCTCCCTACAGGCTTCCTGAAACTTTCCTTGGTGTCCTTGACCATGGTGGAGCCCACTTTACACTAAGAGGAAACTAGATGAAGAAATCTAGGAAGCCTCTGAAGTCCAGCCACCAGAATGGAATATATGAGTTTCCTATATTTAAATCCTCCCTATTTCAAAATGTTATTGCTGGAATGCTTTCAGAACTTTTTTTTTTAACTTTAGAAGTCTTTCTCGTCTCAACTTTGCAAGTTTATCTATGTGTTTGCACATAAAATAGTTCCCCTAAAACTTCTAGTTCTGTCATACCAGAATTTCCACTAAAAAGCTCATCAGAATGGAAAGCTTGTAGCTTTTAGTCACACAAAACAGCACTGTAGTTTCTTGTCTCTACTGAAAACATGTGTTACAACTACATTTCCAATTCTGCAATCAATTAAACTGTGCATTATCCAACTTACATACAAATACAGTAGTACTAAGAGCTTGACTCGAGCTGGTAAAAGTCAAAAACTACAACAAAAGCTACTGAACAAATTCAGGATCCAGTTACACTCGGGTAAATCTAGAGCAACAGCTCTGAAACAAAGTTACCATGGTGTATAGTCTGAAGCAACTGAGAACAGAACTTGGTCACCTGGCATTTACACACTTCACTAAACCTAAAGCCCTGGAAGGGTCAAGAAATGAATAACTACATAATTTGTGAGAAGAAATGCCTAGAGAATCAGGATACAGAGGTGAAACGAGGATAAATGCTTTGCTTCCATGCTGAACATTCTGGATTTTATTAGTCTAAGCTAGGCCATGGATATTGCTTTAATATGCCATGAATATTTGCAGTGTAAAATTACATTCATTTAAAAATAAGATGTGATTCATACAGAATTCACATGACAGACTCTGGAATTTGAGAGTAGATTGAATATTACAGCCAGATGTCTAAACTTTTAAACAACTTCAGCTGGGATTGCTTTTCCCATACAATAAATGTAACTGTTTCAACTGTGGATTGCAAACACTTGGATACTTTAATATTTGTTTCTGTATCCAGTTTACCTATTCTATAGCAAACACTAAGGGCCTGAATCTGAAAAGTACAAACATTATTCATAGAAGGAGTCTCTCCAAGGCTGAGAAGTCTTTACAGAGTTGCACTTGCGCCTCACATGTGGCAAAGCACACCTAAAGGAAAGGTATGAGGGAAATAACCACCTGAAAAAAAATTCATCGAGTGCTTAAATGAATGTTATCTAAAGTGAAACCTCAATTAGGGTTCAGAATATTACTTGTAAGCATGCAAAATGAAAATCTCACCGAGTGCCATTACCACATTATTACATACCACGTTACCACCCTGTAGCAAACCGGCATTCAACAGTTGACAGGAATCGCGCACGACTCCCAAAGATAAACTCGCTTAGAATCACAGAATATTCTGAGCTGGAAGGGACCCGCAAGGGCCATCGAGTCCAACTCTTAAGCGGCACCACTGTCTCACCGGCGGGAATCCAGCCCCCGGTCTCCCCCGTGAGAGGCGGGGACACTCACCCAGGGTTCTCCCCTTTCGCAGAAGGTAACGCAGCCAACACGCACGCCCCGAGCCAGCGCCAACCACCTCCTGTTCGCCCGAAAGGCGACGGTGAAGGAGCCCGGCTTTCCAGCCCCGGGAAGAGGTGGGAAGGGGGCTCAGCTCCGCTCCTCGCTCCCGCAGGTGCCCGCCGGTGCCGCCGGGAGCGCAGCGCCTCCCGCTGCCGAGGGGGACCGGGAGTGCGGGACAGCCCCGCCTGCAGCCGCACGCCCTTCCCTACCTTTGCCTGGCGCCCGTTTTCTCCTGGCTGCGGGTCGGGCGGGATAGCGGGGGCGGTATCCCGCGGGAATGCTGCCGGGGGGCTGCCTCCCGTCCTCTCCTTCCCTCGCTGCTCCTCTCCCGGCCCGGCCGCCCATCTGCCTCCCGGGGCGCTGGCACCGGGGGAGCTCCGGCCACCGAGGCCGCTGCCGGCGGCGCTCCCGGGAGCGCAGCTGCAGGAGGCGCTGCCGCCGCCTCCCACAAAGGGCGAATTCATTTTCCGTGTCCCGAGAGCGGCGGCGGAAGGGTTCGGGGCCGCCTGGGTCCCGCAGCTACCGGGCGGNATCTGAAAAGTACAAACATTATTCATAGAAGGAGTCTCTCCAAGGCTGAGAAGTCTTTACAGAGTTGCACTTGCGCCTCACATGTGGCAAAGCACACCTAAAGGAAAGGTATGAGGGAAATAACCACCTGAAAAAAAATTCATCGGGTGCTTAAATGAATGTTATCTAAAGTGAAACCTCAATTAGGGTTCAGAATATTACTTGTAAGCATGCAAAATGAAAATCTCACCGAGTGCCATTACCACATTATTACATACCACGTTACCACCCTGTAGCAAACCGGCATTCAACAGTTGACAGGAATCGCGCACGACTCCCAAAGATAAACTCGCTTAGAATCACAGAATATTCTGAGCTGGAAGGGACCCGCAAGGGCCATCGAGTCCAACTCTTAAGCGGCACCACTGTCTCACCGGCGGGAATCCAGCCCCCGGTCTCCCCCGTGAGAGGCGGGGACACTCACCCAGGGTTCTCCCCTTTCGCAGAAGGTAACGCAGCCAACACGCACGCCCCGAGCCAGCGCCAACCACCTCCTGTTCGCCCGAAAGGCGACGGTGAAGGAGCCCGGCTTTCCAGCCCCGGGAAGAGGTGGGAAGGGGGCTCAGCTCCGCTCCTCGCTCCCGCAGGTGCCCGCCGGTGCCGCCGGGAGCGCAGCGCCTCCCGCTGCCGAGGGGGACCGGGAGTGCGGGACAGCCCCGCCTGCAGCCGCACGCCCTTCCCTACCTTTGCCTGGCGCCCGTTTTCTCCTGGCTGCGGGTCGGGCGGGATAGCGGGGGCGGTATCCCGCGGGAATGCTGCCGGGGGGCTGCCTCCCGTCCTCTCCTTCCCTCGCTGCTCCTCTCCCGGCCCGGCCGCCCATCTGCCTCCCGGGGCGCTGGCACCGGGGGAGCTNCGTGGCGGGAGGATCTCGCTCGGAGGAAAAAATAGCCTTTCATGTCTTGTGGAAAACGTCATGACGAGATTCTTACCGAGATCACCTTAAATTATTAGAGAGCGGCAGTGTTTTCCTTTTCCTCATCTTTGGTTCTTCGGTGGGGTTTTTGAAAGGGAGGTTTCCTCTACCTACACGCAATACGCGTGGAAAACCACGCGTGTCACTTCGCAGCCCATCTTGACGGTGTGCTTCGTGCAAACTCGCCCTAGTGCAAAGCAGTGATACCCCTGGGAATGTTTTCCGTTCACGATGGGTTTAAAAACGTGTAATTGTAAACATCAGACTGTACCAAAACCTAGAGACCTGTCAAGTAGAAATTCACAGACTTAAACCTTCGAGGCGTAAATGAATTGACAGTGTTTCTTTTTCCAAAGTGTGAGTTCCATAACATTCGCATAGCCCGCTGGCACACACACACGCTATTCATTGCAAAGCTCTCCCAAGGTAGCAGGAGGCCGGTAACCGAGTGAGCATTCACCACAGGTCAGATTCTGTCCTTGCCGTTCTTGGCTACAGAAACCATCCTGCGAGCAGGTCTCCGTAGAGAAAGGCACATGGGACCCTGAGGTGAGAGCTCTTTCCCATCCATCTCCAGGGCTGAGTCCTGCGGGAGATAGATGTCACCTGCACAGATTTCTCAGGCTCTTCCTGTGCACCTAAATACTGTGTCTAGCGCTGGATCTAAGGACTTAATAGAACCATAACAGCCACGCGTGCTTTGGCTGAACATCCAGTTGCAGGTGTTAGCAAACGCACAAAAAGCTGTAAGTTTAAAACCCTGCAGAGCAAGGTTTGACTTCATGATAACTGGAAGGTTAACATAAATCCCAAGACAGAGCTCAGACTGACAACACAACAGCGTTGTCATTCACACATAGACAGAAAACATGACTTTACGTACTGGTTTGGGTCATTGCTTATCCCTGCTGGCTTTTGTTACTTTACAATTTTGTTGAATCTTGCATATAGGTACTTCCCCTGAATCATGACACATACAGGGATTTCTAAAATACAGCAAAACTTTTTAGATGGATTCATATCAATCGCACATTTCATGTCCATGAGTATTTGCATTTACAGGGACAATTCTTTAAGCATCTTTAGGGTAAGACTGAGATGACAAGTGTAGATGATGCAACAGTTTGCTAAGCCTGAAACGCTTAAATGAGGTATGAAAAGGGGAATGAATGCAGGATGTCAGAAGTGAGCGGGACTTTAAGGGAAACACTTGTCAAATTGTGTGCTCTTGTCAGTCAATAAATGTAAAATACCTTGCAGAAATATGCAGTGAACACTTGGAGATATTCAGCTTATGTTATTGATCACACATACTACTTGGGTAGCTTTCAAATTTCTCTTGTCTTGTAAATTGTACGATTTAGCTTGGTTATCAGTTCATATTTAGATTCCTGCCTTCAGTAGAAATTAAATAACCCTTAGATTCAAAAGTCATATAGTGCTTCTAATCTTAATAAAGATATACCAGGCATTTACACAAGATTTTTCTCAACATTTCACAGACCATTCATTTTGACATTTCTAGGGAACATGTTGTTACATGACTGTTGCAGGGAAACTGAAGGGCAGACATAGATATTTATATGACTCATACAAGAACACAAGGCAACAGTACCTACATTACTAAAATGTACCTGTCCCACTATTTGTTGCTCTGGTGCTTTACTCTATGGATAATATTCCTAATGAGAGGTACTTAGCATCCACTCAAATGCAGGGCATTTTCTCTGCAATCTGCAGATGACCACAGCAGGTCTGCTGGTTTCTGCCTCGGTGGCAGGACACTGCTGTAACCAGTCATTATAGAAACCAGTGCAAGCCTGGGATACTTTGTATAGTGGAAAGCCTACACATCTGTTCCCAAAAGCTTCTCAAAGCCTGTTGTGTACTCTATGCCTGCTCACACAAGCTGCCCTTAACTAACTTAGAGCTGTTTATACATATGAATTAACAGCGCCGGGTAACCATGCTGAAAACCGCGCTGCCTGGTGCACTCCAGCAGCCAACACAAGCTCGTAATGTAGTATCTTCAAAAATGACAGATGTTTCTTTTTACTGCACCCTCAGACTGTTTTTCACCATTTAATTCTCCTGAGCTATGATGTCTAAGAAACATATCCTTCAATATCTAAAATGAGCCCCAGGTACCTCCAGGATAACTGTGTTTTGTGGAACTGGTGTTTCCAAATGGAGCGAGCTGTCAAAACTATGAGAGTCCTTAACAGTACGATTCTGGCAGGTAGAAGAGCAGCCTCTCTGTGATGGAATAAGAAAAGCAGGCTATAGGAAGCATCTTTTGAATTAACACTTAAGAATGACTTATCCCTTTGCAATTTGTCCTTCTTTAAGGACCAATGTTTTTAAATTGCATTTAGAAACTTCCACTACGCTGCCTAAACACCTTAGATAACGTTAACATTGTATAGCAATATAATTATCTCAGCCAAGTCTTTCTACTGAAATTGTATCATAAAATTACCTTCTTCAGACTGGGAGAAGAAAAGGCAGCAATACAGAAGTGTTGATACAGTGAAGCATTCCTGAGCACTGTATTGAGAATGAGCATTCCTACTAATAGCCAAAATAAACCAGTTTGAAAGTCTTTTCTTGAATTAAGCAATTTCCCTTTAAAACATTTTTTTTCCCGAATTGGTCCCCTCCTTCTGCCAAATTCTAGTTTTGCAGATTTCTTCTAAAAGTCTTGTCTGCGAGATACAACAACAAATTATTAAACTGTTGACAGCATACTGAAACTATTCCATAAACTTGTTAATCATAAAGATACTATGAAAGGTAGAGAAGGTTTCAAAGAACAGATGAAGAAAAGTTAATTCTCATGGCTGTTGAAGTTCTGCTAGAAGAAGGATGTGGCAAAATGGAATTTACTTTCGCTGAGTAAATCAGCTTCTAAAATAATGGATTCTGTCTATGTTTAAGGGTCTATCTACTACTAACACGGTATGTTTTGACTAAAAGGATCAATGAAACCATTATCTTCTATTTCACCTTGAGATGCAGCTCTAATACATGTGTGGAACATCAACATAAGTAATACGTACAACCAGTTAGATCATCTCCATTGGGTGGTAAATACATCCTTCTTTGCAAAATGATGGTCTAATTTATCATCACAACCTGAAGCACAGCCTTTGTTTGGATGTCTTCTGTCATGAACCTGAACTAACCAAGCCTATCAATCTTACGGGTAGTAGTGTGTTGTCTTCAAACATCTGTGTTCTGCCATTCGTGTAGCCCATGGCTCAGTGATAGTTTTGTCTCCTTACTGTGTGTTAACAAGAAACTTGCTTAATTATGTATTGCTGGTAAATAATTTACATTTCCCCCTTTAAAACGACCACCATCTGTGATTGCACAGCCTTTAAAAAAAAAAGCTTTAATATAAGGAATTTGCATCTCTCTTGCCTAAATTGGATGCTGATTAATATGCATATCCCAGACTTCCTCTTGTACATAGTGTATATGAATTGTAGAATTTCCTAACACTTCTGGAAGAGGTTGTCCACCGATGCTGTTGATCCTCCATCCCGGGAAGTGTTGAAGGTCAGGTTGGATGGGGCTTTGAGCAACCTGGTCTTGTGGTTGGTGTCCCAGCCCATGGCAAGGGAATTGAAACTAGATGCCCTTTTGATACAGGAAAAGGCATTTCCTTGTATTTTTGTATGTTTACCTTTTCTTAGTATTTTGGTAGTATTTTGCTTATTTAAAACTAAAAAGCACTAGTATATTTTGCTTAGAGGTTTTTCTGTGCTTTGTATGCTGACTCAAACTACAAATACTTTAGTTTGCTACAAGTGTATTTGGAACTCAGATAAGAGAATCCTGTATATCCTGCATTTTCAGGTGGCTATAGTTACTAATGGATCTTCAAGCCTCAGGGCGTCATTGCATTCTTTCAGTACACGACTACAGAGTCTTCAGTACTCTATTATAATTCTTTTCTGTAATCCTTTGTGTATTACCGGACCTTTTAGCTGATACAAAGCTTACAAGGATTTAGCAGGCCTTTGTGCCCATCATAGGGTACCTTTGTGTTTTACTTCTTACATTGATACAAAATTTGTATTTTAACCTTGCGGCTGTGGCACTATTTAATTATTTAAGTATAATAAAATAGAGACTTGCAGAAGACAAATTTTTTTTTAAACGCTCGCTTGAATAATTATGCGCAATAGCCAGTCAGAATATGCCAAGAAAGTTAGTACAATTGTAATAACCAATAGAATGTAGTAATGAAATATCACCCTGCTAACAAATGTATAAAAATCCTGTAATTTCCTATGACAGGGGGGCGAATTTTGGAGAAGACAATTCCCCTCGTCCCTTTGGCCAAATAAAGTAAATACGCACATCTATTCAATGATGCAAATCTTTGAGTAGTTTTTCCTAAATGGCTTTTTGGCATGACTTTAAGGTCCCTTCCAGCCCCAGGCATTCTGCGATTCCATAATTCTAAGTATTTTGTAGTGTTTGTGCTACACATATTTCCTAGTTTTGCTACCAATTCTACGTGACTACGCTTTACACGCACAGAAGATTTAGCGATTCACAGGAGTGTGACACTCCTCCCACTTCCTCTCTTTTACAGAATCACAGAATATTCCAAATTGGAAGGGACCCACAAGGATCATCGAGTCCAGCTCTTAAATGGCACCACTGCCTCCCTGGTGGGAATCAATCCTCCGGTCTCCCGTGTGAGAGGGCAGGGACACTCGCCACTGCACCAAAGTGGATTTTTTAGTGCCCCTTTGCCTGGTCCCTCCCAAAGTAAGAGCCACATACCTACAGCTGCTCACACCGGCCCAGGAACTGCTGTCACGGCTTTGGGGTAAATCACCGCGGTCGGTGATCAGCCCTAAACTTCAGCCAAACCCGAGGGGCAGCACAAGGAGTTGCAACCGGGCCTCGGTTCCTTCGGGGCGATCCCTACATTGTGCAGGGTTAATGGGGGACACCCTTCCCTCCTCAGCCCGTTTCGGAGGCCGTTTGCAGCCGTTGGCCGCAGCCCCCGAGCCCGTCCCGTTACAGCCGGGACCGCTCCTCGCACGGCAGGCACCGGGTTCGATTCCCGCCGGGGAGGCAGCGGTGCCGGTTAAGAGTTGGACCCGATGATCCCTGTGGGTCCCTTCCAACCCAGAATATTCCGTGGAGCTGCGGGGATGCAGGGCTGCGGGACCCCGCGGACGGGAGCGAACGGGGGGATCCGCGCCCGGATCCCGGAGAAGGAGGGGAGGCGGGAGGAGCGTCGGCGCTGCTGGGGGCCCTTCACCTTGGGCGCTCGTCAGGCGTGTAGTCCTGTAGGATCGGCGGTAAAGCCGGGCAAGGGCGGGGAGACAAACTAGGATCACAGTCTGGCTCCAGCTCGCCCGCCGTGGGCAGCGACACCTCCCGCCAGAGCAGCTCCTGGGCACCTCCAGGGGATGGGGCGCCCGCAGCTTCTCTGGGCGACCTGTTCCAGCCGGTGTCGGGAAACAGAATCACAGAGTATTCTGAGTTGGAAGGGACCCACAAGGATCATCGAGTCCAACTCTTTAACACTGTCTCCCTGGCGGGAATCGAACCCGGGTCTCCCACACGCCNGGGCGGCGGTGGCGCCTTGTCCGCCCGTCGCCATCGCTGCCCCCGGCGTGAGGGGCGGCAGTGCGGTACCGGGGGAGACCCTCTCCCGGCCACAGGTATCCCGAGATGAGCCTTCCTAGAGGAGGGTCCGTGTTTCCCTGAGCCCAGGGAGGTGCTGGAGTCGCCATCCCTGGAGGTGTTTAAGAGAAGACTGGATGAAGCATTTAGTGCCATGGCTTAGACAGTGGGTGGGTGTTGGGTTACAGGTTGGACTCGGTGATCTCCAGGGTCTCTTCCAACCTTGCTGATACTGTGATACTGTGATACTGTGACGTCGTGCTTACAGCTCAGGTGAGGAAAACCTGGCAAGTCTCTGAACTTTCCTGCTCCCCTTGGAAGGGGAAGGAAAGGCACCTCGTAGTGCTTCCCTTGCTTTTCCACTCGTGCCTTCGAGTAGAACTCCGACGTTAATGTCGTGAAAATGTCAGATCGCTTCTACTTGTCAAATGGAATATCGGTAGTAATACCCTGAGGAAAACAAAATAAGATTTTTTTTTCCCCCCAGTAATGTAGCAAAGATCGGGAAACTCCTTTTCCTCTCACGACGTGTAAGTATTGACTTGCATTTTCTGTCACTTGGAGCACTGCTGTTCATCTGGCACCTGCTGATACTGTATTTAAGCAGTGGGTTTAAACGTAGACTGTGAGGGATCCAGGTTGGTGTTACGGTCTGGGATGTGCTCTCGGTCTCTGTACGGGTGTTAGATGGTGAGTTGGACTAGATGATCCTTGTGGGTCCCTTCCAACTCATAATATTCTGTGATTCTGTTATTTACTGAACCTGACCTCTTGCAGGTAATATTTGCTTTAATATTGGAAAAAGGAAATGGTTAATCGTGCGATATTTTTTTTCCACGAGTGCTTACACAAATGATGCTGCGTTTTGTTGCAGGTCTAAACTGAAAAATTTTGAAAGCTGGACTTTTTCTAAAATGAAACATATGGTTATCTTCCTTTTTTGGACATTTTCTGTTAGTAGGGCAATGGTACGTGCAAAAATAAGATCTTTTAGAGAGTTTATAGCAGGGCGCGCTAAAACAGCGATAACTTCAAACGTTGCAGGTTTTTAATACGTAACAGTATCAGCTGCTTGGAGTGGGTGTTTCTGAATGTTTCACGGAGCAGCTTGTGCGTGAAAAAGAGTTGATAACCTTTTGGAGTGTTCTTAACTGGACTAGTTGCAGAATGGGGGGCAGCTCCTGAAAAATTTTCTGTATTGTGTGTATGCAAAACATTTTAATGATCAGGGATCGTGAGCACTCGCAGGAGATGCACGTTGTTTCTGACACGCAAGATGACTATTTTAAAAAGCAGGATTCTTGTATTTTTCGTGTATTGATATGTAGATATATATTGATATATATGTATTGATGATGGTTTTCTTGGCTGCTCTTCACAGAACCGTGCGCCATGTCTTCTCTGGATTCATCGAAAGAAGATACAATGTCGCCAGAAAAAACAGACGAGAAACAACCTGAAACTGAAAACAAAGCAGAAGAAAGTGATGAGGAGGAAGAAGAGGAAGAAGAGGAGGAGGAAGAAGAAAAGGGTACTAGTTTTCCCACTGAATAAGTTGTCCTGTAATAAATGCCAAGCTGCTGAATGCAGTGGCCTGTGATTTTGGCTAATTGTACAGTTAGTGAGGAGATTCTGTGGTACACCTGTGTCATGGCACGCAACGCTAGAAACAGTGATGCTGATTTATCTCAAGAAAGATTGAAGGAATCACTGGCGTCCTGGATTTCTGCACTAGTGGGTTTTTTTCTCCTTGTTGTAGAAGTTTTTCAGTTGTAGGAGGGAGCGTCCTTTATCAAATTATTTTTATCCTCTAACAGTCTGACGTGATCCATGCTCGCAAAAGACAAACTTGTAGCGTGCAGT
>WEKX01012589.1:835-19720 GCA_013390025.1 Pitta sordida | reverse complement strand
TGGGGGTGGGGGGGGGGCGGGGGCGAAGTGGAAGAGGGCCAACTGTATATATACCTAGCTGTTCCACTGTTTTTTTGAAATCCAGCGAGTTCCTTGATGCACTCTCCCAGCAAAATGAGGAAACTACTACCCAGTATCACTTGGAGGCATTTATAAATTGATATATTAGTGTATTTAACCTAGCAGTAACAGTGAAAATGTGGATGCAGAAATGCCTAGTTACAGTAAAGCTGTCAAGCAGCTGTTATTGTGATTATCGTTTCAGCTAAATTAGTCCAGGTATCTGGAAAAGTTCCTTCTGCCCGGAAATTGAATCAGCTCGTGTTTTGACTTGCTTTTTCTGACAAGTTCCTAGTTGTCTCACAAAGTATAATCTTTTTGGTAAAACCTGAGTTTTGCTTTTCTCACTGCAAAGGTGATCAGCAGCCAGGGTTGCATCCGTCCACAGAGTCTTAAGGAGCTGAGTGCAGAGAGACTGTGTGTGGAGCCTTCACAGCAGCCTGTGAACCACATTTATATGTACTGATGAGATAAAAGGTGCATTTCCTCACAAATAAGCTGATTAGCTCCTTGGGTGGATAAGAACGGTGAAAGTCTCCTGTCTCTCTCTTCTGGTTTTTTTCAGGAAACACACAAAATGTGTTACATATGAGGGCCATCAGTTTCACTTTTGGTGAGTACATCTTAATTTTGGCTCCAGTTCCAAATAGGTTATTAATTTCAGATTAGTAAAAGCAAGACAAAACTAAACAAAATATCTGTGTGAAAGCCTTTTTTTCCCCTCCAAATATTCTAAAAATGATGAGATTTGTTTTCCAGTAAGATATTTATTATAAATTATGGATCTGAAATTATAAATCAAACGATATAAACTAATGAAGAAAAGAAAGTTCATGTAGATTCAGTAATAAATTGAATTAAAGAAAATATTTTTATCTTTAATGTAAATTTTACAACTATATATTCACAGCTGGTTGCAATGTATTTCCCTAAGTGGCTTAGCTCTTCTATGTAAAACTGAGTATATGATTTCATTATCAGAAAGTTATGGAGTGACATAAAGGAAAATAAATAATAATTTATATCACAACTAACTTAAAATATACTGTATGACTGTCATTGTGAAACACTAATGATTATCTTCTTTTCTCAATCCTGGATGAATACTAGACACTAGAACAGGTCAGTGGAAGTATCGCTGTCACTCAATATGCTGCACAGTCCTGAATTCAAAATCCCAATCTGGTCCTTAGATGAGGTTGTTTTATTGAATAGTTTGTTATCTTTTAATCTGTATTCAAGACTGAAAACTCAGTAAATTGGTAACTCAGGATCACAAAATAATCATACCACAAAAAGAAGTATTAAATTTTTTTAAAAAACAAAACTTCAGCCTTCCACTTTGGTTTTATTTTTTAAAATCCTCTTAAACTATTCAGACTATTTTAGGTAGTTTTTAACCAATTTCAGCAGGAAGCATTTTATTGATTTTCTTACCTTGGCTTTATGGGGTAATACAGTTATACCCCCTCATTTGTGAGAAATGGGTCATGTCAGAGGTCCTGCGGAACGTCAAATTTGTAAATGCGGTTCATTAATGTGCATACAAGCCGCATCAATCACTCCACTCTGAGGCAATCAGGAGTGCTGGGGAGCCTTTTTGACTCCTCCCCATGGGCTCTTGAAGCACAGAGGAGGAAAGGAAAGCATTTCTGCCCTCTCTCTGCCTCGGGAGACCCCCCCCGAGAATCCCTGGACTTCTCTTTGGCCATGCTGCCATTTCCGCATCTGCAGCCGGGGCCAAGCTGTTGCAACCGCGCGTGCTTACACTGCCTCGCCAGCAGTGCAAACTTTTCACTGCTCCTCCCCTACTCCCCATCCCCAATGGCCTTCCCTACATCATCCTGGTCGCACGTCATCCTGGCCTGCCAGGGCTTCCAGCGTGGCCGGAGGGTGGGCATATCCATAGAAGCTGGCTGCACCATCCCAGCCACTTCTGGGTGCCACCTGGCTGCTGCCACTGCATGTGCTCACCCTGCCTCCGTGGCAGGGAAAGGCTGTCCCAGGGCTCTAGTCAGCATTCTTGCGCTGGGTCTCAGCAGCTGCCTGGGGCATACTGCGGCATGACCCTTCCACTGTAGGGACTGGGCACGGAGACACACAGGACCGGGTCAGGGAAAGGGGCATGGTGTCACAGGGCTCTAAACACCACAGTGAGCTGGAGAAACCCTACACCCTCCCTGCGGGGCCAGTCCAGTCCCATCCCACAGGGAGTGCCAGCACTGTCCCTTGGTGAAGCAGAGGCACTGTGCATGCATCGGCTGGGGAACATTACAGATCCCTGAAATCGAATTGCGAGAAAATTTCCTTGCAAATCCGTGGAGTCGTAATGGAGGGGTCACAATGCAGCGGGGATAGAATTCCCTTTGCCATTCATGAAGTTGCAATGTTCTTTAGTGTAGTCACCTTGTCCATAGATTCCTTGTCACTGCAGTTACATGCTTAAAAAATGGAATTATTCTTCATTCTTTATTACTAGAGTCTGTGAGTTTCTACCCATGAAAAATGGAAGCAAGTGGTCATCAGCCTATAAATGTTACTGATGCTTTGTTGGTGTAATAATTGTGTTCCACAAAAAAAAAAAAAATCCATTTAGCATATGCCAAAACCAACACTTCAAAATCTCAATACTTACACTGGAATGGCCCTACCTTGCTTCAGAATACAGCCACCAACTGGAGTGTTAGCATTTATATAAGATGAAAATCCACTTTAGTATAGTGGTGAGTGTCCCCACCTCTCATATGGGAGACTGGGGTTTCAGTTCCAGCTAGGGAGGCAGTAGTGCTGTTTAAGAGCTGGACTCGATGATCCTTATGGGTCCCTTCCAACTCAGACTATTCTGTGATTCTGTAAAATGTGATCTGTCTTAGGAGAAACACTACATTATACTGTGATTGTGACTTTTAGCACAATGTAAATTTAAAAATATATATCTTTTGACTAAAAAAGGAACTCTATAACTGATCTATAATTTTCTGTTGCATTGATTTTTCAGAAAAAAGACAAGTGTTTACAAAGTAACATATTTTTCATAGGACAATTTTCCTTCAAATTTTATATTGAAAATAATTATATCAGTATTTCATTTCCAATGGTTGTGTTTTTTTAACTTAAACTATTTTGCTTTGTTGGAGGTACATTACAGGAAATTTAAATTAGAAATTGGTCAGAGATTATAAAGCTTGAATGAAAGATAATCCTTTTTTTACCTCTGAATGTGTTGGCTGTATGGATTGCATTTCCATGATGCATTTTCACCTTCTTAACTGAACATCTTGCTTGTTTGGGGGATCTGTTCTGGATACAGAAAATAGTCCATGCATGTTTTTAAACAATAAATGCATTTTAATTCTGTTCTGAATGTTCCTAAACATTACAGTAAGAAAAAAGAAAAAGACAAGGACACTCAAACAATTGAAAATGATTGGCATGCTTTACCCCAGTAGAAAATTCTAACCCAAAATATCTTAACCTACTATTCTTTCTTTCACATTATTTTTAGTTCCCATATTATTATTCTTGCCCTTTCTTTACTGTGTTAATCATCAATCTCTCTTAAAAGAAATCTGCTTTTAAACTATATAACACAACAAGCATTCTCTTTTCCCCCTGGGTCTAACCTGGAACTTTTAAAGAGTCTGATTTTACCCTTCAACCAAAAAGAGGAGAGATCAAAAAACTCAGTATATCACCTTCAGGTATACTGGTTTTAAAATTAACATTTCTGGCCTATTAGAGCAGAGATATTTTTATAACCTTTAAATTCTAAAAATGAAACACCTTTATAACACATACAAGAGAAGCTGCTTAAAATTTCTATGAGAAATATTTCTCTTTTTGTTATAATGAAATATGTAAAGTTCAAGATATGATTATTGCAATTGCTATATGAGGAAATTCTGCATTTAAGTAAGTAAAGACATTAAAGCCTTCATAATTATGGCTCTTCTCAGAAGAGGAGTAGTTATTCTAAAACTTTAAGTAAGTTTTCTATACTGACTAATTTTTACAGGTATTTCTTTCAACTAATAATGCATTCAATTTTTATTTCCTGTATTTTGGATGTAAAAATTGCATAAACATTTAGTCTATCATTGCAGCAGCAGCATTAATCCATTCACAGGTTCACAGGTTGTTTCGAGTTGGAAGGGACCCACAAGGATCATCTATTTGTCTTGGATTTGCACATTTAACTCTTAGTTAACTCTAACATTTAACATTTAACAGTAAGAATAATCAAATACAGAAAAATAGAAGAAAATAATACGGTGATCCTCCGCATATTCACGATCCATAATTTGCGTGATCCAAATAGTCGCAGGTGATTTTCCAGCAAGTTGTGTGACCTCGGCGTGTGCACAGAACGTACCACAAACCCATCAGCTCTTGAATGTATAATGAGCTTATGAAAATATAATTGCTCCCGCCCACTGTCACTGCCCACCAGACTTGCCATACATGCTTCATTCTCACTGTTTAGGGGAACCACTGCCATCTTCGTGAAGCTGGTAGTGCTGCCGTGCGGCTGGCGCAGAGTGACCAGGCCTGTGCCAGCATTTCTGGGCACGGTGGCATGGTGCTGCTGCGAACCAGGGGATGATGGGGAGGCAGGCGAGCACTGATACTGGGTGCTGCTGCACCCCATTCCTCCCAGGTTTAAGCACATTGCACTTTTTTCACCAATTCTGCCATTGGCCTCTCTCTTGCGGTGGGCACCTTAATTTAAATCTGCAAATCTGCCTGATATCCAATGTGAAACATGTCAACCCTCAAAGGGACCGTGGTAGGCTAGAGAAATGGGCAGATTCCAATAATATGAGATTTAACAAGTCTTGTGCTGGGTTCTTCACTTTGGTCATAACAACCCCATGCTGGGGTTATTTGCTGGTGTACAAGTGGCTGGAGAGTGGTGAAATGGAGAGGGATTTAGGAGTAATGGTTGACAGAAAACTTAATATGAGCCAACAGTGTGCCCAGGTGGCTAAGAAGGCCAATGGCATCCTGGTCTGTATCAGGAACNNNNGGGCTACAGGTTTCATGACGGTCATGCCCCTGGCAGTGCTGGTGGCTCTGACTTAGCCTTTAACCTGTAATAGCAGAAGGGAGAGCAGAAGGCGAAATGGCTTGGCATGGGAGTGCAGCTGACAATCGCTGCTTCTCCCCAGCTCGCCGCTGCCTGCCCCATCCCTGACGGGGGCGCAGCTGGGATCCACTTCCCTGGCTCCCGCTGGGGCTGTGCATAAACCAGGGGCAGCTGTGCAAGACGAAAGAGTTGGTGGCTCTTTTTTGGTGATGATTTAACCGGGATTACTGGTTGATGTTCTCTCTCTTGTGTTCAGACATCAGGGAGGTGGCAGGCCGCTCCAGAGCAGACTCTGTGGTAGGTTTGCCACTGTCAAAGGGGCTGCACACAACCACCGCTCGGAGGAGGGGGCTGTGATGTGAGCAAGTCTGTGACACACGTGCTGCTGGCATCTTTGGGGCTGGTGTTTTGTTTGCGTTTTCTTTTTCCAGGACTGCAACAGTCCCGAGCAAAGTTTTCAACTTTCTGGCAGGGGGGTGGTGGTGCAAGGAGGCAGAGCTGAGCCACAGTGCCTCAGAAGTGCAGGGTCCAGGCCAGGATGCTGTGCCTCCTGTGTGTACTCTGGTCCTGCACATGTAACCTGTTAGCATTCATGGTCATTCAGTGCCGGTCTCCTCGCTTCCACTGACAGAGGCCATGTTTCTCCAAGGGGAAAGGGGGCAGGCAGGGAGCGGGAGGAAGGGGAGACAACGGGGTTGCTCCCTCCCATGGGCCGAGGTTGTTTTTTTGAGTTTTTTTCGTTGAGTTCCTTCCCCTTCCCCGCTCCTCAGCATGGTTCAGCTTGCAGCAGCGAGTCCTCCATAGGCCAGCAGCTGCATCCAGCCAGACCAACACTGAGGGCTGAAGGAAGCTGACCATCGCTGCTTCTCCTCGGCTCCGGGATCTGCCTCCCTGTATCTTGCCAGGGCTGTTCATGAGCTCTGTGATCTTCTGCTGCTGCAGCTCCTCAGATGCGCAGGGTGGAGGTAGATGAGCAGGAGCAACCAGTGAAGCCCTGCTTGTCCTTGTGCTATCTGCCCCAATTCACAGCTCTCCCCTTCCCTCTTCCACCTTCCCTCTTCACGTCTTCCCCACACGTCCTAGAAGGGATCCCCCAGGCCTGTCCAGTACCAACTATTTCTATGTTTATGACAGGACAGTAAACATCTATGTACAAAAAACTCACAGTACACGTAGATACTCTCCTACTGCCCGGAAGGAGCTTTTTATTTTGGGCAATGAGGGGAGTTCCGATGACAGCACAGGGATTGAATTCTGACATCAGGAGCCCACACCGCTGGCATCGGGACACATTGTGTTATGTCGCCCATGCAACCCCAGTGCCGGCAGAGCTGAAATGCGGTGCCTATTCAGTGACTCCGCTCCTGTCCAGCTGAGGTTTAAATCTCCCGTCCGCTGCCACTCCAAGGTGGGCATTGGTGGCGGCAACTGTCCCCCACCATCCCCTGGTTTGGGGCCAGGCCACTGTGCCCGAAAGTGCCGGCATGGTGCCAGTCCCTTTGTGCAGGCAGCGTGGCAGTGCTCCCGGCTTCACAGAGATGGGACTGGCTCCCCTTTCTCCTAAATGGTGAGAATGAAGCATGTACAGCAAGTCTGGTGGGTGGTGATGGTGGGGGGACCAATTATATATTCATAACCTCATTAAATATTCACGAGCTGACAGGTTCATGGTACGCTCTGCACACATGTCAAGGTCTCACAACTCGCTAACAAATGTCCCGCAACTATTCAGATCCCACAAATTATGGATCGTGACTATGTGAAGGATCACTGTATCTCTAATGATCTCTTGTCCAATTTTGATAAGTAACCCCTCCCACTGTTTCAAACCAAGACAATGTAGCATGAAAATATTGTTTTTCCTACCTAAAATATGGAGGTTTTTACCCATATTTTGGTATTGTTGAGACAGCAAGTAGTGAGCCAGTGAAAAAGACACAGCAACAAGATTTCTTCTGATCAACATAATCTATGAATATTTGTAGAATACGTTTTTGTACGCTTAAGCCAGAGAAAAAGCCGCTGAAATCAGGTGTCATGGCTTAACCCCAGCTGGCAACTATTCACCTCCTCCTTCACTGAGTTAAGATACGAATAGCTTAATAATTAAAACAAAGTAAAATATAATAATATTTATTATAATAATAAAGAAAAGCTCTGGGTACTGGGGTTATTCAGCCTGGAGAAGTGGAGGCTAATTGCTGTGTACAACTACCTGAGGGGAGGTTGCTGCCAGATGGGTGAGGATCTCTTCTCTCAGGCTGACTACACCAGAACAAGAGGACATGGCCTTAAGCTACACCAGGGGAGGTTTAGACTGAATGTAAGGAAGAGGTTTTTCACAGAGAGAGTGATTGCTCATTGGAATGGTTTGCCCAGGGAGGTGGTGGAGTCGTCGTCCCTGGAATTGTTTAAGAGAAGACTCGATGAGGAGCTCAGTGACATGGTCTAGCTGGTCGGGTGTTGGACTGGATGGTTCTGGGGAGTCCCTTCCAACTCATAATATTCTATGGTTCTGTAATTCTGTAATACTGGTAAGGAAAAGGAGAGAAGAAAAAGAAGAAAACCCAAGAGAAAAAAAAAAGTGATGCGCAACACAGATGTTCACCACTCAATGATGTTGTTTCTGAGCAGCAACTGGTGGCTCACAGTCTGCTTCCCTCAATTCATATACTTAGTGTGATGTTCTACAGGATGTAATACCCCTTTGGCCAGTTTGGGCCAGTTGTCCTCGCTGTACTCCCCCACAGCTTCTTGTGAACCTCTTCACTGACAGATCATGACACTGAAAAGTCCTTGGCTTTGGGTAAGCACTACTGAGCAACACAAAACATCATTCTCATATTAAATCCAAAACTACACCAGCTACTAAGAAGAAAACAAACTCTATCCCAGCTGATACCAGGACATCAGATAAGTCAAAGATGAGATTATTCCATCAGACTGGAACAGGTGTTTATAGGGGTGAACTTCCTATCTGTTGCTGATGTGTCTAAATTCAACATTGTGTGTGTGTCTATCCACACAGATAATAAGAGGCGTAAGTTGCAATTGCTAAGATAAGTTAAATTGCAGATGTAAGATTTTGGAAAATATTTCTAGGAATTAGGTCACTTGAAAGGTAGTTTCATTTCAAAAGTACTTCAGCACTTGTAAATATGGAGCCACTAGCTGCATCATTTTTTTGTTGTTGTTTTCCTTGAACCATAGATAGTTCATTGTTCTCTCTATTATTATATGACAGAAAATGTAACCACTTCATTTTAAACCTCTGATTCTTACATTCTCTACCTCTTTTGTTTGTACTCTACCTTTTCTGAGTGGAGTGGGTAATATAACACCTAGGAGACAGGGTAATAATTGTCATCCTTGTTGCAGTCAGAGGTACAGATTCTATTATAACCATTGAGTTTCAGATTATGTTTAGCCAGGTGCTTGATGAAGTTTTGTGGTGTTAATAATGGGGAGAAGTAACATCAACGGTGAAGGGTTTGGGTTTTTTTCTCCACAATGAGAAAAGTTGCATTGTTGTGCTGTCCGCAGTGATCTGCAACATATTGGGTAAGTTCTGAATGAGAAGAAGGAGCTCTGGTTTTGGCAACCTGATGTTGAGGGGATACTTTCCTAGTCAGGTATCACAGTATCATAATGTTGATAAGGTTGGAAAAGACCTTGAGGATCATCTAGTCCAACCTATAATCTCAGGCTGACGACACCAGAACGAGAGGACATGGCCTTAAGCTATGCCAGGGGAGGTCTATACTGGATGTTAGGAATGGTTTTTCACAGAGAGAGTGGTCTCTCAGTGGAATGGCCTGCCCAGGGAGGTGGTGGAGTCACCATCCCTGGAGGTGTTTAAGAGAAGACTGGATGAGGAGCTCAGCAATATGGTCTAGACGGTGAGAGGCTTGGATGGACGGGGCGTGGTGCCCATGGTTCCATGTTTGTGGGCCTGATCCCTGGGTGGGCGTTTGCTTGGGAGTTGGACTAGATGATCCTGTGTGTCCCTTCCAACTCAGAATAAACTGTGAACCTGTAAGACCAGGGAAAGGGTCCTATGGAGAGCCATGGAGCAAAGGGGTAAGAGAGGTGGAGTACGGGAACCTGTGAGGCCCATCTTCTCAAATATCTATGGATGAACACTTTGAGAAGAGACTGTAGAATGCGAAGCCATATGCACTAATGATTAGAGAATTTTGTATACGGGTATTTGCATACATAGATTTGCGACCTAAGACCAATCTTGTCATATCAGGGGGAAATCTGTCAATAATTGCTATCATCAATTCACTACTCATATATGAACATACTGGATTTTATACCTTTGAAATGCATAAACATAACTGCATGTGTCTTAAAAAATCTAACTGCTTGTTATGTGTTTCCTGTTTTCCACTCATGAACCAGAATAAATGGCAGAGACATTTATACACAGTCCCAAAAAGCAGGCATGCTGGCAATTCCTAACTTGGACAACAATGATAAATGCTCTCTACTTCATATGAGATCAGGAAATCACTTGCCTTTAAGCCATCCAATCTAAGGGTATTAATTATGTATTACATCTCATGAACCTTCTAAATTTAGACAGCCTGGCAGGGACTGGTGTGATTTATTAATATACTGACAAATAATTAGCTGAGGAATGTATCATGTATATTTCATTTGTAGCCTGAAACTTCAACCTCTGTCCCTTGGGAACATGAAAAATCTAAGGATCTGTCCATCATTTCACTAGTTATTGAAGAACCACTGTTTCGGGCCATTTTGTAGAGTTAAAATACAACATGAAACGCTACCGTTGTTCAAAAGTGATGTTTCAGCACACTTATACTGATGGCATAGTGTTATATAAAAATGAAGGGTGCTTCTGAATCAATCAAATTAAAGTGTTAATGAATCAAAGGTTGTAATAAGCATCTGGTTATAGTTCTTTGTAACTAATGTGCTTGAACCAATGCTGCAACTGGCTGAACTGTTGTTAAGGGAACACAAGAATCTGTTTTCAGTGCAGTATTCTAAAGCCTTATCACTAAGAGCAAGGAATATAGGGGACAGAAATTTGAGATGGGACTGCCAAAGTAATTTCTGCAGTGAAGAAGGAATCCTGGAGTAGAATATTTAGCCAAGGTGTATGCTACTTGTTAGAAGATCAATAGTTACAGAACTTCAAGCATACCAATACTGCATAAACAGTGTTTTCAATTCTCTTGTTAGAAGAATATGAACACTGCAAAGTTGACCAGAAATCAGAAATTTGTAGCTATCATTCCTAGCTTTCATAACCTGCTATAATGTGTTCCACTGTTAAAAAAATTTCTTTTTATTTCTTGCAGTTCATATTTCACAGTATCACAGTATCGCAGTATAGATAAGGCTGGAAAGGACCTTGAAGATCATCTAGTCCAACCTATAATCCAACTAACCTATCATCTACATCTAGATCATATCACTCAATAATAATAATAGATTGTTTTTTCCACACGTGTTTTATCTGTACCTGTCTTGTGTGACTCAGCCTCATTCAGTCTCTCTTACCAGTCCAGGTTCACAGGTTATTCTTAGTTGGAAGGCACCCACAGGATCATCTAGTCCAACTCCCAAGCAAACGCCCACCCAGGGATCAGGCCCACAAGCGTGGTGTCTTGTTCACTGTTTTATTTCCAGTTGTTTCCATTAGTGACAATGGTATCAAGAGCCATACTCAGTCTTTCATTAGCAAGCTATAGCATACTGAATCCCTGTGCAGGGATGCATCTTCCTGAGGCCTAGGAGCTCTAAGCACATGCTACACCCTTTGTACAACTAGGAGTATCATGTTAGCTCTCTGCCAAGCTCTTGAAAATCCCTCCACAGAACATATGTCTGCTGAAGTTTTTCAAGTTCATAACTTGTGTATGAAGTATTAACTGCATCTCAGGTGTGTGCTTACTTTGAACTGTGTATTTATAATAACAGGTCTCTTGTCAGACTCATGCAGATTTAGGAAAGAATGACAGCATAACTGTGTAAAAAAGCCAAATGTCAAAGGACTAGTACAAAGAATTACTCTAACCTTTCATTGCTCAAACAGTAATCACACTCTTCAATCTAAAACTCCTTTAGTTCCTCTGCTCTCACTGTTTGCTTGTCATCTTCCTCTGCTGCCATTCTGCTAGCCACAGATTTCCTATAGGTGACTGCAGCAGTTCCAAAACCAGATGCAAGGTTTTGAAATGATCTTTCCTACTTATATTGGGAAAAAAAAGAATTAGCATCCATCCTCTTATAGCAAAGTGCTGTAGATAAAGCAAAATTTCTCTTTATTCTGTCAGCTGTTGTTGCCCAGCCAGTATCACTTTCAATAAGTATTTAGACCTTTACAGAAGGATAGATGGGAAAAAAATTAAAGATAATTGAATGTTTCCAAACCAAAGTAACAAAGGTCTGAAGAACTTTCTCTAACCGCTGAAAATTGCACCCAGGGTATAGTTAATGGTGATGAGTAACAGAAATTATTTTCCAAAGAGCAGAAAAAAATTGTGAAGATTTTAGCTATAACAAGCTATTGTCTTTCTGTAAAACAGATGATCATAAGTTTGAAAGATGAAAGTAATTTATCTTCACTTTCTTAAGAATTCCTCAAAGAAACCAATTTTAGACTGATAAAGTCCTCAATTTAATTTTGATATTGATGCACTTCTCTTGTCCATTTACCACCTCTTATATTGCAAGAAAATATAGATTAGCATGGCAAATGAATTCACAGAATCACAGAATCACAGAATATTATGAGTTGGAAGGGACCCACAAGGATCATCTAGTCCAACTCACCATCTAACACCCATGCAGAGACTGAAAGCACATCCCAGAGCGGTAACACAAACTTAGTTCCCTCACAGTCTAGCAGGCCACTCCGAGCCGGAAGGGACGCAGGATCATCCAGCCCTACACCCCCTAGTTAGACCATAATGTGTAAATTGTGTGACTTGCTTATGTAGTTGACTACTATTTGATAACTTACTAATAGAGAGATATTAATAAAACTGTATCTTGTGATAAGGACAGTGGAAGTTAATTTTCCTTCATTATTTGTTGCATAAAACAGATTAACAGCATTGCACAGTCTTCTACATACCAGCCTAGGCTACAACCCAATGTATTTAAGGTTTATTGTGTGTGCTAATAGGATCACCATTAACCCAGAGAACCTGTCAGCACTTATAATCTTTTCTTGTTTAATTACTCCCCTGGAAATAAAGTTAAATATGCTCCAAATAAGATAATAGATAATAAGACATGCTCAATGAAACACAAAGTCCAGGTTCACTGGTCTTTTTTACTGGCAAATGCTGCTGCAATGTCAAGCTCTGTGCATGTTACAATGACCACTCCAGGACCCTGGGAGAGCATTTGTATTACTCCATGCTATTAAGTAAGGGTTTACTTCATTGCTCAGCCTTACACGCACACCTTTTCTGGAACTAGGCTGTTTTAGTGCTTGAGCTGACAGTTCTACAGGTAAAACTCTTATCAGCTGTTGTCTTAATTTCCAGTACTTTCATGTCCCAAGATCTGACAAATTTTATCCTGTCTTCTACTTTGATTTTGTCATTCTCTCTTGTCCTGTAATCCACTGCATGAAACTTTAGATGGTAGATTTTCTTTATCATTCTCTTACTATTTTCTCATTATCTATGTAGATTTCAACCTCCCCTCTGATCAGGGCTCAACCTCAGGCCTATTAACCAAGAGATAATTGTGTTTAAGTACTAACTTTTCTCTGTTTCTCTTTCATATGGCTTGGTCAGAAGCTCACCCCAAGCTGCTTCCTTTAAATTTCTTCTTAAATTTCCCTTTCCTATAATGCACCTATGAATTCTACAACACACTTCTCCCCAAAACACTAATAATTACTGTCTCATTATTTCCATGGAGTCCCCTGGCAGCCTATACCCTTCTGCGGTATCACTTACACTCAGTTCATAAACCTTTTAAAGTTCTTGGTGAGCACCATCATGTTCTGTGCTTTTATAATGTTGCTTACAATGGGAGCGTAGCATCTTAGCTTGTGATGGAAGTGGCAGGTAGCTATACAATACAGGATATTCCAAGTTGAAAGGGACCCACAAGGACCATCCAGTCCAACTCCCAAGTGAATGCCCACCCAGGGATTGAACTCACAACCCTGGAGCCATGGGCCCCACGCTCCATCCTTCCGAGCCTCCCATCGTCTAGACCATGTCACTGAATTCCTCATCCAGTCTTTTCTTAAACACCTCCAGGGATGATGACTCCACCCTGGGCAGACTATTCCAATGAGAGATCACTCTTGCTGTGAAAAAACTCTTCCAGTCTAAACCTCCCCTGGCATAGCCTAAGGCCATGTCCTCTTGTTCTGGTGCTGTCAGCCTGAGAGAAGAGATTTACACCCACCTGACTGCAACCTCCCGTCAGGTGTTATACTCCTGTGAAGAAGGCTGAAGTTGCATATGTGACATGAAGTCTGCCATGCTGATTAATAAGCAACAATTAGTTTTGCTAAAATTCAGATTAGAGTGAACACTACATGCAATTTTGTCAGAGGTAATTTCTGAAGTGTTGATCTAAACAGGGCATAGTCAACACTTTTGTAGTTTGCTATTATGAGTTCTTAAAAATGGAAGAGCTAAGGACCTGGTGTCTAAATTTATTGCTGCTATTCATTTTTAACACCATCTGCTTACTTCTCTTTCAAACAATTTTTCTCATTTTGTTCCGGCACTGCCCCTGTTCAGTGGGCAGCACATGAATATTGGCAATTCTTTGGATCCACTTTAGTACAGTAGTGAGTGCTCCCACCTTGATTCCTGCTGGGGAGGCAGTGGTGCTGTTTAAGAATTGGACTCGATGATCCTTGTGGGTCCCTTCCAACTCAGAATATTCTGGACATTATTGATGGTTGCCAGTAGTAAAACCATTATGGTTTTCACACTAGTGAAAAGATGGTTTTTCAGTTATATTACATAGGGAAAAGAGAGACAATGAAATTTTACTCCAATGTCACCTTTGCGAAGGGGACTCTGAAAACAGTAGCCATATTTCAGAAGGCAGGAGGAGGCAGTGCCTTCTTGCAGTTCTTCTCCTTTCTTACTGCCTGTGTGAGCTGACATATCATTATATTTCTAATTGATACTATATAGCATCTCTCTTCTGATGGTACCATGAAAAAGGGTTTTAAAAAAAAGGAAAGTTCTGTATCAACATAACTAGTGCATTTTTCTCTGACTATTTAAAATATTCTTTTTAAAGTTAAAGGAAAAAAAACCGTGGCCTACTCTCACTTTTTGAAAGGCATAGGGCTCTACTAAATAAATAACTTTTTAAAGTCTGGCACCTGAGTCTTAACTAGAAGATATCTTTTTGAAAAATATTTAGTTTTTATCTCAAAGTTCTTAATGAAGGAGAATTAAATATATCTATTATATTTTTCCATGTTGATAATAATTCATTTTATCTTAAAAATGGAAAAGTGAATTTGTTTTAGCAGTAAATATGAAAAATAAAAATATACTTATTTATAAATGTTATAATATTATAATAACTATATTATATATTTATACAGGTGTGAGGTGAAAGGTTTCAGGAGGTCTACAGAACATTATCTTTTCGGACATGTTTATTTTAGTTTGAATCCTTTAGTTTGGTAAACACAAGTAAATGTAATAAAAGGGCAGAAACAAGTCATTTAGATGCTATATTAAAAAAAAAAAATTAAATCCATGTGTCTGCCTAATGAATTCATTGCAACAATATAACCAGTTTTTGCTAACATGACTCTTTCTTACATTGTAAAAAGATTTCAGCTGTCATAACTACTGAGTTCAGTGTATTATAAATTCACTATCCACCAATAGATATGCATATACATGCACATGCTGATATAAAAACTGTAAACAAGGTACCATAAATTATTTTTTTGGCAGATCAAATGAATGGAAGTATTTCACCTCACATTTCTAGTCCATTGATAATTTCCAATCATTTTTCAGTTTTGAACACTTAAACTAGATGCAACATTTTAGAATCTTTCATTGGGTTGAGAGCCTCTGGGTCAAGGTAAGAGGGGTAGCAAATAAAACCTGTTGACCTTCAAGCAGATACAAAGGTAGTAAGATCTTTCTTTATCATGTGCTTTTATTCTTCAGAGCCACTGCTTACCAGTACTCTCTATTTTTTAAGTACTTCCTACGTTAATGTTAAACTTTGCCATAACGCCATGCAAGGCTTGGCTTTAGCGCCCTGACTGAATGATAGACTGTTCTTTATTTATCTGCTCTTTTCTGTATGTTGTGTTTATGTCATTTACAAACTTAGTCAATAAGAATTTCATTATTATTTTGTTGGTTAATAGCTTTATAAACAGATTAGAATCAGGAACTGATACCTGTGGTATCTCTAAGATGCACACCCGCTCACTGAGGAGTTTTTGCTCTAGAATTAATTATACTTTTAGATCTGCTGGTCATTCAGAGCTGAACATTTGTAATATTTAGCACACTGACATTCTAGAGTTTTTTTACTTCCCACTAATATTTCATATCGTACCAAGTCAAGCATGTTACTGAAATATAATTGCATTACACAGATTTTTCATTTCATCAGCTGTTATCAAGTTAGCTAGACAGGTTTAATATTTTTTATATCCTTACTTCGCTCAGCTTGGAAAAAAGAAAGAATCTATCTCCGTTACAGCCAATCTCAATGCATTACTGCTATTAATATTAATAGCTTAAACTACAAAATAATATTTTTTTCATATAAAATTCCATGGATAGAGCTTTAGGCACCTGATGTGGACCTGTTGTCTCATTTTAGCTTTCAGAGGTAAATGAGCAAATAAGATGACATCACATCACTTAAAAAATCTAATCTACTATGTTAGTAGATAAAAATTAGCTAGCTTGTCGTCTGCTTCCACATTCATCCTTTGTAAGAAGTTTTATTTCAGGGAATGGGACCATTTTATGAGGATTTTTTTGTGTGCATTAGAATTTCAGTACTGAATCTCACATACATTACAAGATTCAAGATGATGACTTTGAGTTCTGTTCCTATGTATGAACTATGAACAGAAAAACAGTAAAGAGAACAGCTGTTGAAAATCTAATCAGTTTTTTAAGCCAAGAGTATTAAGGTTATTTTTCAAAATCTGCTACCCATATTCTCATGTGTATCTTTGAAATTACTCGAATTTTTAGACTTACAATCTCAGTCCATTTCACCAGACAAGTTCTTGACTTGCAGACTTTTTTATTATAATTCAGTTTCCCATATTAGTCACTTCTTTAGTAGGAATGTCAGTTTTCAGGATTTTTTTTCTTCCTGTCCTGTATTTCTTCCTGTATATGTCACGCTGTAAGACATAGCTGTGATGGGATAACAGTTTTCCATCTCCTTCACTACAATTTCACTGTTTGTCATTACTTTTGTTAAAATCTGTTTTGTTTGATTGTTTGGCTCTTGTCTAGACAAACCTCAGAAATAGTCTTCTGCTCTAACTTAATTTATCATTTGGATTTACCTTTTTACTCTAGCTGAAAGCATATCCATAATGCAAAACACTGTCCTTCTGTCCTCCACTACCCACATCTGCTTCATCAGGAACTCCACCCTGAATAAGAGGGCTGAGAAATCAGTCAGTGGAAACTGGAGGACACAGGTATAGCTGGGTTTGTAAGTTTTGAGGAAAACAGCAAGTTTTTTCTTTCTAAGTTCTGAGGATGTAGTTAGTTTTGTGGTTTATCTGAATTTAAGAAGTGATGAGGTAAGGTGATGAAATACAGTATATCCCCGCTGCATTGCGACCCCTGCATTACAACCTCACAGAATATTTCTCACAATTCAGTTTCAGGGTTCTGTGATGTTTCCCGGTCAATGCATGCACAGTGCCTCTGCTTCGCCGAGGGGCGATGTTGGTGCTCTCTGTGGAGCAGGATGGGCCCAGCCCTGCGGAGAGGGCACGCGGTTTCTCTGGCTCACAATGGCGTTTAGAGCCCTGCGGCACCGTGCCCTGGTCACTGACCTGGTCCTCTGTGTCTCTGTGTCCAGTCTCTACAGTGGAAGGGTCACAGCGCAGTATGCCCCAGGCGGCCACTGAGACTCAGTGTAGCACTGCCACAAGACATGCCATTCCTTTATACTCTAAGCCCAGCCAAAGCCCGGGCATTGCTGACTCTCCAGGGACCGGTGGATGTTAAAGGGAAAGAAACTCCAATACCAATGCCCCCCCCGCCGCCATAAACGGCATAGGGTGTCGCAGTGTTGCAAAGTTAAGGTTTCCCAGGCTCCAAGAATGCCGACCAGAGCCCAGGGACACCCCTTCCCTGCCGTGGAGGCAGGGCAAGCATGCATGGTGGCAGCAGCCAGGTGGTGGCTGCAGCAGAGGCTGGGACGGTGCCTAACCCTGCCGTGCTGGCAGCACTGGTGGGCCAGGATGACGTGGTGCCGGGACCTCATGGGGCCAGCCACCAGGGATGAGGAATAAGGGAGGAGTGGCATGAGGTCTGTGCTGCTGGTGGGGCAGTGTGAGTACGTGGGGTCACAGTAGCCTGGCCCTGGCTGCAGCTGCAAAAGCTGCAGCATGGCTGAAGAGAAATCTAGGGATTCTCGAGGGGGTATCCTGAGGCAGACAGGGCTCAGAAAAACTTCCCTTTCCTCCCTGTGCTGCAAAAGCCCATGGGGAGGAGTAGAAGAGGCTCCCCAGAGTTCCTGATTGGCTGAGGAAAGCAGGATGGGCATGGCCTGCATGCATATTAAGGACCTGCATGTATTGACATTTCATGAGACCACTGGCATGACCTGTTTCTAGCAAATGAGGGGCTATAACTGAATATTGGTTTCAAAACCTCAGGATTTACACCATGTGTTTCTGCCACCCTATCTTTTACGAAAGCTAATTGCCTGATATCTGCTGGAAATTTAACACAACAGAGAGGAGGCTGTCCAGAAGGTTCCTAGACATAGTTGATGACAGTTTCTTGATGCAGCAGGTGAGTGAGCCTGCAAGGGGGGAGGCTGTGCTTGACCTATTGTTTACAAATAAGGAAGGGTTAGTCAGTGATATTGTGGTTGGAGGAAATCTGGGATGCAGTGATCATGAGATCATAGAGTTTTCAATCGGCAGTGTGACAAGAAGGGGCATGAATCAAACCTCCATGCTCAACTTCCGGAGGGGGGACTTTGGACTATTTAGGAACTTGATTGAGAGGGTCCCATGGGAAACAGCCCTTAATGGCAGGGGAGTCCAGGAGGGCTGGAAATACTTTAAGAACCAGATCATGAAGGCACAGGAGCAGGCGATCCCAATGTGTCGAAAAAGGAGTTGGAGGGGCAGAAGGCCGGTCTGGATGAGTAAAATGCTCCTGAAAGAACTAGGAGAGAAAAAGAGGATGTACAACCTTTGGAAAAAAAGGGGAGGTGAGTCAGAGTGTGTTTAAGGAAGTTTTCAAGTCATGCAGGAGAAAAACTAGACAGGCAAAAGCCCAAATGGAACTCAAACTAGCCCTTTCTGTTAAGGACTAAAGGAAATGTTTCTATAAGTACATCAACAGTAAGAAGAGAGGCTGCAACAACCTTCACTTCTTATTGGCTGCAGAGGAGAACACAGTAAGTAGAGATGAGGAAAAGGCAGAGAAACTTAATGCCTTCTTTGCCACTGTTTTTAACAGTAAGACAGATTGCCTGCAGGACAACTGGACTAGTGGACTGACGGAAGGAGT
>WEKX01012587.1:54387-77633 GCA_013390025.1 Pitta sordida | reverse complement strand
TGAGATAGGATCTGAGAATCTCAACTTCCAAAGCAGAACATCTTAAGATTAACAGGTAAACACATTCAAAGTCACATTTCAAGTTTCATAGCTTCTACTATGACTTCTAAATTTAGAAAGTTATTCACACTACATTGTAACCACTTTATACTTACAAATTGCTACCTAATGTTTTTTGCACATGTAAAATAAGAGGACACTGGTCCAAAAGTACTCTACAAAAATTATATATAACAACTCATCTTCTAGGCATGCGATTCTAACTTGTGGATGCAAGACTGATGCAAAGATTTTGAGAATAAAAAGCTCTCATGAATTTATACAGTATGTGCTGTATTTTTAACATATTTTGTTTGTAGGCATCCAGAAAAGCAGCTCTATCCATCCCTTGATACTTAAGGGCCACAAGTATCCTCTCATTTTAACAACCTCTCCCAGCCTAGGACGGTAGGATGCTTCAGAGGAATTCAGCTGAAGCAAGAGAAGGATATAAAAGTCTTGTTACAACATTCATGTTTTTATTTTTCCCTGCAGATATCAATTCCTTTTCTGCTTACAGTTTAGAAATGTCATTAAAAGGTAGGAATAGTTTTGATTAAGAAAGCAAGTAACAAGGGAGTGTTATGAGCATATCTTTTCCCCATTCATACTGGTAATATCCAGGTGACAGTAACCAGCTTTTCCTGAAGCTTCCTTCCTACAACAAGGAAGACTCATCCTTTAGATTACTACATTTCTAGTTTTTCCTCATTGTCAACTTTGTACACCCTCATTCAACACACCCCACCTGCCCTTAAATTCCAAGTATGGTTTTAGGCAGTCAGGCAGGATGCTTGCAGTAAGTATCACTATACTAGATACCCTATAATGCTCATGCTAGGACATGTCACATCATCTACAAAATTAGAAAATGGGACTGTATCCCTCTTACACCTCTGTTCTGAGAGGCTGTTACTCCACTGACCAAAAAGAAAAGAAACAAGGGTGATCTGATATGGTTTGTCCTTTATAAATCAAAACCATTGGTTGTTTCATGGCACAACGTTAGTGCTTACATGGATTGCTATGCTGACTGATACCTCAAGGATAAGGAGAAAAGACAATTTTCCTTCTTGAGTCTGTGGCACAGTGTTTCTTTCACGTTGTTTCATGTTGTTTCATTCAAAAGTGTTTCTTTCACATTTCCTTAGCTTCCATTCTTATGGCCCTATTTTTATCACTGTACTATACATGCTTTTGAGTCTTAAAATATGTAAATCAATATACCCTCTCCAAGAATGCAGTTCTTCATTTATTAATTTGTTAAATCAGATGAAAAAAATCAATTATTGCAGGTCATAATAGAAAACGTTTTGCTGGAACCGGCATTTAAATTTATCCTTTGCATTCCAATCTCACTCTAGACCACAGACTAATTTTTCAAAATGGTACATAAACATCTACATAGAATTCACAATTTGAGGCATTAAGAGTTTTACTAAGCTTCACCTGCTTATTAGGAATTGTACATCCTTAAGTATTTTCCAATCCCAGTACGTTTTTGAAAACCAAAGATCAGTGAATCCTACCTGAACTCACCACGATAAAGCTTCTGTAATGCTTCAGGAAATGAATGTGTGTATCTCACAGGCAAGCACAAGTGACCCTCAGATCTAGCAGCAAAAAAAGACAATGAAAATGACAGTATATCTGTTAAGACTTGGTGCCTTTGAAAAACAAGGTTATTTCTCCCACACTTCCCCTAAAAACTGTCTATTCAGCTAGTAATCCTGCAGGAATATATAAATACTAATATAGTCCCTGTCACTGTTCTAGGCAAGGAATTCAGGCTTAATAAATTTGGCAAGCGAGAAAGAAAATTTCCTCCATTTACATTCAAGTTAGTGATACAAAACAGGTAAGCAACATGCCTAAGATCAAAAGAATCTTGTGCCAAAACAAGAAGACTGAACACGGCTCCCCTTTCATGAGTAATATTGGATAACTAGAAAGCACTTGTTATTGAACCCTGCTGTTAAAGTTTTGAAAGAGGAGTAAGGCATGAAAGGCATTAGAACTTTTGACCACGACTTTATCTTCTAAGAATAATATAATTGTTAATATCAAAGGCTGAAATCTGAATCAGGACTTCCCACCAGAGAGAGCCTTGGTGAGTTGTGAGTTCTACCTGCCATTCATTTGAAGCTCATACCAACCGCGTGGTACTAACACACTGCATCCACCTGGCTGTAAGATTGATTTGGACAGGTGGATGCAACTTGTGTGGTTTATAACAGACAACTAAGTGCTAGTAACTGGATGAGGAGACTGTGTCCTCTGAAGTATGACATGCTTTCCATGAAGAAACAACAGCAAACTTCATCTGAAGCTCTACTGGATCCACCCTCATCACAAAGAGACAAAGTTTTGGTCTGTTCAGGCACCACACAGTGGCTTTAAAGCAGTCCCTCCTCCTGTCTCAGCTCTATAGTGCCATCCTCAAACTTCTGGCTAGTAGTACTTTCGTTTATTTATTTATTACTATTTATCAATTATTATTATTATTATTTATGTATTACCAATAATAAGTTTAACACAGTCATGCTTATCCAGTACTACTCAATGTCCTCTCAGGGGAGGCAGGATAACTCATTGTGGAAACTTTTAAAAAAACCAACAGGTTCACTTGATACCTACAACCCGCTGAAACAGACATTTATGCTGCTAAATGCTACAGGCATGCCTCATGCATCATTCAAACAGATTCACAGTGTGCATGATATTAAATAAAGCATTTTTTCCCAAATATGTCTTTACCTCTCAGGATCAGTATTTACTCCAATGACTGGTTTAGATTTATCAAAGACCTTACTGGCTGCCAACAACATTGTACCATCACCTACAGAAAAAGCAAACCAAAAGTTAGTTTCACTTCACATTCTAGCACTCAAACAGAACAGTCCCATGTGTACTCCTGCACTACCACTATCTACTTTTATATCAACATCAAATTATGGAAGCTGGACAAAAATAAAATAGGACCGCTGAAATACTGATACCTTTTAAAGCAGAGTGGTGACAACTGAATTCATGATGGCAAATGTGACTGGAAAAAGTACAACTCAGGCAAGCTCAGGCAGATGAATTTGGCACAAGCAAGCTTTAAAAGAGCTTTATGGCATTTCTGCATGTTTATCCACAGGTAAGAGAAATTCTTTAATGAAAGTAAGTTTAAAAAGTATTGCTAAACAAAGCCACAGGAGGCAACCCCAAATTTACTGTGAATCACATAAAAACAATGACTTTCGTTTCATCACAGATGTCCTCCTGGAAGGCACAATTTAAAGGTCTTAATTGGCCCCAGATAGGTACACTTGGAAAAGAGGTCTTGGGTTAAGCAGAAATCTTGAAGTGGAAATCTTTAAATGCAATGGTTTCTTCAGACATTTGTATTTATTCCTGTCTGTTAAACAAAAAGACAGCTTTAACCTCAAACAGTCTTTGCAGTAAACTGTGAGAACCTCAGATGATGTAGCACTTCCCAGCTGCCTGCCTCAAATGTCAAATTTTGCCATCAACAAACTGGCACTTTAGTCTCCAGCCTAGAGGAATTCTCTGAAATCCACACAAGTCTATTCAGGAGCATAGAGATATGCCCTTCTACCCATTCTGCAGGATGATCAGCAGCTAAGGGCAAAGTGGACTAGCGGGAACAAAGCAAGCCATGGTCAAGTCTAATTGTCAGCACTGATGGACATTACGTCAGAGCCCAGCAACACACTACAGCAACCCCCACCAAAATAACAATGAATGAACTGTTGCAATCCAATATTAAAAATAAACAATCAGGTTAGTTGCTCTCTTGGTTCATCTTATAAACACTAATCAGTGCAACAAGCTGCTCAGCAGTTACAGACTTTTGCCTGTACCATCCAACTTGATACTGCAGTCACCGGAATTAAGTGTGAGAGCAAGAAAAACTGAGCAAAGGCAGCAGGAAGTAGTACAGTGATCCCCCGCATATTCACGGCTCGCATATCCGCATGTTCAATTAGTCGCGGTTGGATTTTCAGTGAGTTGTGAGACCACGCACGTGCGCAGAATGTCCCGGACCCCAGATTTCGCGGCCAGGAAGCACCAAAGTGCGCTTTCTCCGCTTTAATGAGGTGCTACAGTGTGAGCCACACTTCCAGGACCCCCCCTCCAGACCTTGGTAGTGTGTGGCTACAGGCGGGGAGTAGTTGAATATTCATGGCTTCGGTATCTTCATGGATTTCATAACTCACGGGACCTGCCCAGACCCGACCCCCAGCGAATTCTGGGGGATCACTGTATATTAGTCTACACCTCACACCCCAAGAAACAAAGAATAGGGTTTAAGACTATGTATAATCACATGACAGCAAGCATTTTATTCTCTTTAGTTGAAAACTATAGTAAATTCCACAGTTTAAACTGTCTTACACATGACAATTAAACTTTTCCAAAGTGGTTGTGCAATGGGATTCACTTCCTAGTGCCACAGTTTTAGAGACTAGAGGTAGACAAGATGGTTACAACCACTGCATTTTCTCATGTTTTCTAACAATTAGATCAGCAATTTGCTTTCAAATTGTTTCACACACTGCAAAGTACTTCTGCAAAACTATGAAGCATACTGAAACAAATACTTCCGTTCCATAAAGTCATACCTCCTGCAGATATAACAGCATCTGCCCACCGAACTGTCTCTTCGTTATATTCCCGACGTTTAACAAGACGAACTTCGATCCTCTCATTCCTATAAAGTTCAGAAAAAGCCTGAATTCTGTGCTGTATTGATCCTTATCCTTCTGAAAAGCTGAAATGTAACTAAGGAGTAATTAGAGTCATATTTGGCTTATAAACCTATGGCACACAAATCATTTACATCTTTCTCATTTGTTTTCAAGATGATAACTGAGCATGCTAGTTAACTGAGCTGAGCCTAGTTCACATTACAGTTGTTTCAGGAATGACTGCTCATCTGCATTCTTTTCAGTACATCTATTTTATGAGTTGTAACACAAAGCTTCCTTTTGTTGTTTTACACGATCTATATCTGAAATTCTCAGCACCCACATCTTACCGTAAACTGTCTACAATGTGCTCCACATTTTTTGTATGAATTCGATGCCGCTCCAGCAGACCAGCATAGTTCGATCCCTTCAAGGCAAGCTGTAAGACAAATCGTTTTTGCAGATGTTAATCGTTACAGTAAGTGCTCTTGAATAATGCAAATAGCAGCTATAAAAAAGCATGTATTTTATCTTGGCAGAGATATATCCTTTTAAGAGCATTCCGTTAATTACATCTCTATAAACATAGCAGTCAGCTCATATTGACTAGTTCATTTAATGAATCCTGTGGCCACAGCAGCCAAGAATCACAGACTCTGCACAAATATGCAAAGAACCATACACTGACTTCCATGCAACTTCACACACTTTGCTCTTCCTGATTCTGCTAAAATCTGCTAAGTGACTTAAACTCTACATAAATCTACATAGTTATACTAACTATACTTCTGTCATGTGCTAAAAGCACACAGACAAACAGCTAATTATCTTAAGAATTAGAAACACTGTGCTGCAGGGAAAGCAGACAACAGAAAAAGCAACAGTAGTTATAACTAGGAAAACAGGAGTCTGAAATACCTCCAGCATTACCCTTCCAATTGTATTTCAGTTAAAATGGAAGATTGGCAAGTGCTGGCAAAGGCAACATTTTCTCTATATCAAAAAACGCTTAAGGACAATCTACCTACTGCCTTTGAACTGTTCCCTGGATTATACACCCGGTTTTTCAAACAAGTTGATAACAATTACAAGATAAACTGTACAGGCGCATTCTAGCCTCATCCTTCTAGGAAGCTGGAGAATTTTAATACTTCATCTCCACACACTCTTCCAACCGTGGAAACATTCTGCAGTTTTTACAGACACTCTTCTGAGCAGGCAGGTGAAACTGCAGACTGAAGGTAAATTTTGCAACAGGTTTCTGTGCAAGTAATTCAGTCACCATCTGTTTACATTTGCTCTTCACCTTCTTTATCCTGATCATTTGGGGCTGGAACTGCCAAACACATCTTTGCATGAAGATTAAGTAAGTGAAGGAAAGTGTGTGAAAAGGATGTCAAGCAAAAGGAGTTTATAAATGCATTCATAATGAAAGCGATCCTTCTTTGACCAGCAGGCCCCTGAGGTTCTTTCTAGCCTGACTTAATCTCCAATTATACTGTCACTGCTTCCTTTTCCCTGGGCAGCTAAAAACGATTTATCAGAACAGAAACAGAACTTCTCCTAGAGTTTGTGTAAAGGAATTCATCAGTGCCAGAAGCTCCGAACGGGCGTTCCAGCAAACTATTCAAGTGGTTTTACTCAAAGTTTTATAACATTCCAAGAGAAACTGGTGCCAGACCGCATCGTCTAATTACATTGTCATAGACTCACACATTACAGAACTCCATAGCGAAGGGGACAGGACTGGCAGGATATGACAACCAAAGTTAACTGCAATCCAATACCCAAAAATGCAAACTTTTTTCATCTGATGCCCATTAATGTCAAGAAATCCAATCACAAGCCAAGCACAAGGACAGACTCAGCACTGAAGAAATTACAGAAAATAGAGGAATTGGCTACTCTGGAACTGCATTGCTGTTCCACTCTGTGTGTTTAGAATCAGTGATTAACTTGCAGGAACAAAATCTCCAACTGGTGTTACAGCTGGGATCAGGAAACCACCTCCAGAATCAAAAAGGCTGTCTGGATGCCATCAACATATCACACAGATATAATCATCACGTGGATGATGAGAAAACATCTAGCCAAATATTTCAGGTCCTCTTTACAAAGCTTCACAGATTTCCATGAGTACAGGATGTTATGTCCCATTAATTGTCTCACTCACTTAAACCCCTTTGTTTCTACTCCGGAGCCATAAAGCTTGTGCACTCTATATATCCCTCACTGCTCCAGTGTCCATGCTGTTGCCCTGGGAACTTCAACAGTGCCACTGTGGGCCCTCAGAAGGGAATGAGTATGCAAGGCTACGGCTACAGCACTGCCCACTTTGCTAGATCCGCTGTCAGCCTCTCATGAGCCATTGGAGGAGAAAGGAAAAAGAAGGTACAGTTGGCCCTCTTGCACTTCACGCCCCCCAGATCTTAGTGGCATGAGTTTTTAGCAACGCAGGAGACCTGTTTCGCAACTGCACATGCACAACTTGCTGCCACAGCTGCGCCATTCCATGTGGAAGTTGGACTACATGGGTCCCAAATAAGACCATGGATGCGCAATATAGGAGACCCGACTGTATTTGCCTCTCACAGGGATCGGCTGCTGACCATCACAGGTCTAATTTGTTAGAAGAATTTTCAAATGCATGTTTGAAGCACAAATCAAATCTTGCTTTACCACCAGAAAGAACAAGAAATCTGCAAGCAAATAATCTCTAGAAAACATCAACTGTATTGCTAAAATCAGGGTTCCCATTCACACTTCCTCTAGAAATATCTGCTGCAAATGAAACATAAGCACCTGACAAGCAGACTGCTGTGGCAGCACATGTTTTTCAGGCTGCTGTTAGTTCCACACAAAACAGAAACCACAAACTCCATCTTGCCATTTCATGTACCTCATTTATTTGGCTTATTTGTTAGCCTGCTACCTTTCAGGTTGGTGGAAGAGAGCTTTTATCTCAGAATGACAACAGTGTAATAAAGTCTCTGTGTGATCATTTACAGGTTTTTGAGGCACCAACATCAGTGGTGAATCTAGAGCTAACATTTCACTGCATTGCCAGGAAGGAGAAGCTCAGGTAGTACCACTGCTGTGGAACAGACACAGTTCAGTAACTTTTATTTGCCATAGCTGTGCTAAATTATTTCATCAAAAGCTTCAGAAAGCAGAAGAGGTTGCTCAGCAAATAAGCTACCAGTATCCTGACAGCTGGATGAACAATTTCAGCAGCACTGTAGAATAGGTATCGATTTGTAGAGTTCTCCTCTTCAAATTTAGCAGTAGAACAAGTAAGCAAACATCCCTAAGCAACAAGGTAAGTGAAAAGTTAGGGCCTTGAGTTTAAATGGCTAAATTACCTCTACAAAGTTAACAAATTGTCCTAATTTGCAAAAGGCTCCAGAGATTACAACAGTCTGTTCATCTCCAGCCTCATCCCTCTGCTTCAGAGATAAATAACTCCCAAGTTCATTCATCTAAGAACTCACAAAGGGAAAGCCTGTCTGAGCCCAATCACAGTCAAATATGTGTATCAAACAGAAATGCTAATCAGCTGCTTTCCACTTAATTACTCCAAAGAACCAGAGAAGTGCCTGCAGTCCTTAAGTCAGACACCACAGCATCAGAGTGGTTGAGCTAGAAGGGACCTCTGGAATATCATTGGTCCAATCCTCAGCTTAAGCAGAACCACTCAGAAGCACCTTCCCAGGACCATATCCAGACAGCTCTTCTTTCCAGACGGAACCTCTATCACTTCTCTAGGCAACCCGTGTCAGTGCTCAGTCATGCTCACAGTGAAAACGTGTTTTCAAATGTTCAGACAGACACACCTGTATTTCAGCTTGTGCCCAGTGCCTCTGCTCCTGCCTCATATCCACGATCTGAAAGCCACACTTGAAGTATGACACATACTACTTCTCAAAAGAGTTTAGCACTGAGGACAAAGTAACACAATTTGAGACCAACTCCTGCTTTTTACTTTAAAAGAGCTGAAGGCAAAGATGAGGCAATTCAGTTGCTGTGTGCATTAATCACCTCCTTGAAGAACCTGGAGGGAACTCAGGACGTACAGAAAACTCAAGACTGCAGGACAGCCTGGCTCCTGAGCCCACTCATCAGACAGACCTCCAAATCCATGCTAGACTTGGGTCTTACCAACTGACTCCTCAAAAAGGCACAAAATGTGCTGGCTTCTGCATGAACACAACTGGTAAATTCTTCTTCCTTTGAGGGAAGCCCTGATTTACAATTAGGCCTATTAGTATGGCCTCAAAACCATGCAAGACTGCAAAATAAAATGCACGATATACTTGCGTAATAATACACGAGAGCTATTACAGTGAAAAGTGCATTAGCTCATGGAAACAAACAGGATAAAAATACATTCAGGCATAACTTCAGGAGTGGTTTTAAACATCACAGCAGAAATGCAATACACACAAAGCAGGCTTCCAGAAAGAGCTTACATTGGAAAACAGGCCGAGGGGCCCAGAACACATTTTATGATGGAGCTACAGTTGACCCTCAAGTTTCGTGGGCCTCCAAGGCTACTGTGAAGCCCTCGCTACAGGAAGATAGGCAGCTCATGAATACGCAATTAAGCCCAGCCTGTCACACAGCCCCCCTCAGCCCTGTTCCAGCAGTGTGTCAGCCCTGCCCCGCTTGCTGCAGCGCAAAGGGACGGGAGGCTCCCAACTTCCCTTCACCGCTCACCCACGTGTGCCAGCACTAGGATGAGCCCGCCTACCCTACTCATCCTCATGCCAGAGGACCTGCCCACCCCACTCCCCTGGCAGCAGGGAGGTCACTGTCCCTCCTGCCCCCTGTGTCCTAGCTTTTGTGTTGGTGGCAGGCCTGTCCCCCCTGCATCCCAGTGTCCCGGCTTGTGTGTCAGCAGTGGGGCTGTCCTGCCCGCCCTGCTGTGTCCCGCTGATACCTGGGCAGGCTGTATGTGCCGCCACTGCGCCTGCCCACAAGAGAGACTGGGCAGCCCCGCTGTGGCTCAGTGGCCTGCACCGTCACCCTCCCATCGTGAGCAGCAGCCTGGGTTCCTCCCAATCCCCTGCTGCTGGCGGCAGAAGCAACCCCCAACAGGGAGGGGGGTGGGGAACAGATACAGCCACTGACCGCAGCTCTGCCATCCTCCCCCCAGCCTCTCATTGTAAAGGACTGGGTTTCACCCTGTTATTGGTCCGGGAGATCACCGCCAGGACCTGAGCTCGAGAGGGGAGCTCAAACACCTTCCCACTCACAAGCAAGACCAGGTGCTGCGCCCGCCCACCACTGGGATCCCGTGGGCTCGTGCCACAAGCACAGTGCCAGGCTCCTGCTGGCAAGGCAGGCTTGGGTTCCCTGCTGGCTGTCGAGCACAGCCCACAGAGGCGAAAAGGAAAAGCTGCTTGTCACAGAAGTGATCATCCCCCCTCCACCGCACCATCCCAGGATCCTTTTCCTCATCACTGGTATCAGAACACAGCTCCCACACTGCCCCAACAGACAGAACACAGGAACTTCCTGACACTTGCCCAACACAACAGGATCTCAGAGGCAGAGTAGAATGCTCCGGCAGAGACTACAGAGGAGCCAAAGGGATGAGGGCGGGGAGAGGGTCTGGGAGCCCAAGAGGCAGTAACTCTGGGATGGGACCAGGCTCTGCAGCTGTTCCCGCAGCAGTTTCAACCTGCAAAGGAGACCAAGAGGGAGCTGGTGACTCCCTTGCTACTGCTTCAACAACAGCACCGCCTGGCACAGCAGCAGAGCGCTCTGTCAGTACTCCATCCAGCAGGGCAGTCCTGGCACAGTGGCAGAGTATACTGCCAGCACTCCATTTGGTGGGACAGCCCCAGCAAGTGGCAGAGCGTACCTGAGCTGAAGGGGGTGGGGTAACAGGTTGGGCTTATTTGCATACTCATCAACTATGTATCTTCATGGACCACTCAGGACATGTGCAGATGCGAATACACTGCAAAGCATGGGGCTGTCTTTGCCAGGGGGAAGGGAACCCACAAAGAAGTGAACCCACAAGACAAGAACCGTGAAGGACGGATGGTTTACTATATTTTTGCTCAGAAGACTAAAGAAGAAAGATCAAATGTCTAACAATGCTCTTCTTGTATATTCTGGCCAAATCCCTCTTCAAGGAAAGGATAAATTTGCAATGTTCCTTAAAGAGTCACTTATGCAAGCAACATTTTCTTCACTGCCTTCACAGGTTATTCTGAGTTGGAAGGGACACACGGGATCATCTAGTCCAACTCCCAAGCGAACGCCCACCCAGGGATCAGGCCCACAAGCGTGGAACCACGGGCACCACACTCCATCCATCCAAGTCTCCCGCCATCGAGACCATGTCACTGAGCTCCTCATCAAGTCCTCTCTTAAACACCTCCAGGGACGGCGACTCCACCACATCCCTGGGCACACCATTCCAATGAGCGATCACTCTCTCTGTGAAAAACCTCGTCCTAACATTCAGTCTGAACCTCCCCTGGCGTAGCTTAAGGCCATGTCCTCTACTTCTGGTGTCATCAGCCTGAGAGAAGAGATTCACACCCACCTGACTGCAATCTCCCCTCAGGTAGTTGTAAACAGCAATCAGGTCACCTCTGAGTCTCTTCTTCTCCAGGCTGAACANGTGTCCCTGGTCAAGCAGAAAAGGGTTTTTTGCTGGTATGGGGTGGCTGCAGGCACCAGGAAGCACTGACACAAACACCAGTAATACACACCAAAGCAGTGCTGAAACAGTGCCAGGGGGCCGGGAGGGGCTGTGTGAGGGCGTGGGGCAAATTTGCATATTAATATGTTGCAAATCAACATGGAAGGCAGGCTATGCAGGACTCAATTAAGACCACGGGTCCGTGATACAGCAGACCCAACTGTACATGAATTTTTATACACATATGTGTGTGTATATCACTCTCTGTGTGCGAGTGTATATATTTTCTCATTAGTAGGTTTATCCTGAATTTACAGCACTAACCTCTGCATAGCTTTAAGCTGCCACAGACCAAGGTAGAGATAATGCCTTCGTGTAAAACCCACTGTTTTATGGTGGTTGTTCAGTCAGCAATTAAACAAAATGTCTGACCAGAAATAAGAAAAAAAATCCTCTCATAGATCTAGAAACAATTGCTCTCTCAAATTTCCACAATGAACTAGCCCACAAACACAAACGAGAGCAAGGAAACAATAACAGATCACTACTTTCCAATTTACCTACCTTTCTGTTCTACAGAAAAAACAAATCAAACTACCTAAATGGATTAGAGAGCAACAGCTAAACAAAGAAATTTGCATTTTAGCCTATGAACACCTATAGGTATAATAATCTGCTTCTAAGGCAAGCACAGCTCTTGGAGAAGTCCTGTATTTTCAGAAATTGTCTCTTGAGATTTAACCACATTTCTCAAGTACAGAAAAAGTTAATATTCTCAATTTTGGTCTCGGTTTCAAAAGAGGCAAGCTTTTATTTTTACATACAGAAAAATAATACAGTACATCCCCGCTGCATTGGGACCTCTGCATTACAACCCCACGGATTTGCAAGGAAAATTTCTCACAATTTTGCTTCAATCATTTGCGAGTTTCCCCGGCCGATGCATGTGCAGTGCCTCTGCTCCACCGAGGGGCGGTGCCAGAGCTCCCTGTGGGGCGGGACTGGCCCAGCCCCATGGGAAGGGCCACAAGTCACGCTGTCCCCTGTTACTCTAAGTGGAGCCGGGGACTGACCCCCTCTGGACACGTATTACTGTTTCCATGGCTACAGGCAGGGAAGGGAAGTGCCCCAGGAAAAGTGGGGCTGGCGCATGGGCTGGGCGGGGAGCAGCGGTGCAGGGTTTGGGCTGCAAGCACGCGTGGTCAGCAGCTGCAGAAGCAGCAGCGTGGCTGAAGAGAAGTCTAGGGATTCTTGGGGGGGTCTCCCCAGGCAGACAGGGCACAGAAATGCTTCCCTTTCCTCCCCTGTGCTGTGAGAGCCTGTGGGTAGGAGTCGAAGAGGCTCCCCAGCACTCCTGATTGGCTGGGGGTGGAGCAAAGCANTAAAGGGAAAGAAACTCCCATACCAACCTGACCCCTCCACCCCCCCACCCCCACGGCGGTGCAGGCACGGCGCGGGCATGGCACAGGGCGGAGCGGGCACGGCGTGGGCCAGCACGGGGCGGCTTGGGCATGGCATTTAGAGACCTGCGACACCCTGACCCGCTTCTGTGTGCTCCGCTGAGACCCTGCGCGAGCACTGGGGCCGGGCCGGGGAGGGGGGGAGCAGCAGCGCAGAGTTTGCGCTGGGAACACACACAATCAGAGCAGCTGCTCAGAAACGGTTCCCTTTGCTCGCTTGTGCCAAGAGAGAGAAAGGGAAGGAGCAGAGAATTGTCCACAGAGCTCTGGAGTTCCGGGGGGTGGAGCAATGGGCATGGCCTGCATGCATATTAATGACCTCGCAGTTCTTTGCGAGAATAATGTTTCGCGAGGCCTTTGGCCCGTCCCTTTCCTTGCGATGCAGGAGGTTTAACTGTGTGGTGCCATGGAGATGTCATTCAGAGGGACCTGGACAGGCTTGAGAAGGGAGCCTGTGCAAACCTCATGAAGTTCAACAAGACTGAGTGCAAGGTGCTACACCTGGTTTGGGGCAAACCCCAGTATCAATATTGGCTGCAGGATGAAGGGATTGAGAACAGCCATGTGGAGAATGACTTGAAGGTGTTTGTGGATGAACAGCTGGACATGGTTCAGCAATGACTGCTCACAGCCCAGAAAGACAACCACACCCCCAGCTGCATCCAAAGCAGCATGGCCAGCAGGGCAGGGGAGGGAATTCTGTCCCTCCACTCTGCACTCAGGGCAACCCATCTGGAGCACTGCATCCGGCTCTGGGGTGTCCAGCACCAGAAGGATATGGACCTGCCAGAGAGAGTCCAGAGAAGGGACACAGAGTTGATCAGAAGGTTGGAATACCTCTCATATGAAGACAGGCTGAGAGACATCTTTAAATATCCCTTCCAACCCAGATCATTCTACCATTACATAATTCTGCTTTCACAGAAGTTGCCTGACTTAAACTTCACAAAGTTCTTAATAGGGGAAGTGTGGTCTCCTGATTGCTTTTGCACTAGAAATATGAAATGCATCATCTGATCTCATATGGCTTTACTACAGAAAAAAACAAGATAGTGTAGTAGAGCTACCGTATTTAGGAAAAAAAAAGTCAGCCAAATGAAGGTATTTATTGAAAAATTCCAGGTTCACTGAATAATACTGACCAGCATTACTGACTGATGTACACTGACTAGCTGTCAATTGCTCAGATGTGTTCCCAATAGTCTTCCTGCACACCCGCTAGATTTCTACCAGTTTGTTAAAACACACTTCATACCACAGAAGTCCAGTGGATTGCTTTAGCTAGGAATTTTGTTTCCTTATGCTTTCCTCATTTTTTCTTCAGAAACTTAGACTCTTCACTTTCATTCACATAGCCATGGCAGTCTTTCAAATGATACCTTTGTATCTGTGCTACAGACTAATGATTCTGAAGTGTTTTGCATACTCTAGCATTTTGTATGCCATTCTTTCCCTAGTAGCTGACTTCACAGGCAACATTGTTTCAGAAACTTCACAAACATGCTGCTTTAGCACAAGAGTTTGTTCCATACACGAACAAAAGTAAAAATGCCATAAACTGTTTTCTAATTCTTCATGCACCACATTAAAGCATTATTGTCATTTTAACCAGATCTGAGGAAGACACAGTGGTTTGCAATTCAAAAGGCTAATGCAGAGCAAATTGTTATATTAACTATAAACGGAGCAGTAACTGCCTCCTGCACGAACGAGGTTTCTAGAAACCTTGTGCAATCCAGGCAATTCAGTCATTCAGTTATCATTAATTCAGCGCAACACCAACATAATGTCATAAATCACAACTAGTGAGGCACTTAAAACCACTATTAAAGTCACTTCAAAAAACCAGCCTTTATACACAGTACCAGATTTTCTTGGTAGAGTTCATGATGTTTAATTTAAGTCCACTGAAACACTCCAGTTTTATATCCATTTGCTATACACAGTGAATCCCCGGTACATTACGACCTCTGCATTACGACCCCGCCCATTTGCAAGGCAAATTTTTCGCAGTTTTGATTCAGCCGTATGCGAAGTCCCTGGCCTGACGAGGGGCAATGCTGCGGTAACTGTGGGGCGGGACTCACCCCACCNTCCTGTGTGCACTGCTGAGACCCAGCACAGCACTGCCACAAGACACACCATTCCTTGTTACTCAAAGCCCAGTCAAAGCCTGGGCAGTGCTGCCTCTACCGGGACTGGTGGATGCTAGAGGGAAAGAAACTCCAATACCAACGTCCCCCCCACCCCCACCATAAGCAGCACAGGGTGTCGCAATGTTGCAAAGTTAAAGTTTTTCCAGGCTCTAAGAATGCCGACCAGAGCTCATGGACACCCCTTCCCCACCGCAGAGGCAGGGCAAGCGCACGTGGCCCCTGGGTCCGGCGCGAGCACTGGGGCCAGGCCGGGCATGTGAGGTGGGGGGAAGAGCAGCAGCTTGGGGTTTGGGCTGTAAGCCCACACGGTCACAGGAGCCACTCAGAAACAGTTCCCTTTGCTCACCTGTGCCAAGACAGGCCATGGGAAGGAACGGAAAATTTTCCACAGTGCTCTGGAGTGTCGAGGGGTGGAGCAATGGGCGTGGCCTGCATGCATATTAACAACCTGCACTTCTTTGCGAGTTTAGCTTTTTGCGAGGCCCGTGGCCTGTCACGTTCCTCATGAACAACTGTATCACTAAGTATACTTGAATGGTGTACTGGAAAACAAACACCATGGGGAAAAAAAAGTATTATATCCTATTTTTTCCCATCATTTTCCAGACTCTTCTTATGACAGAACAACATAGAAAGAAATTTTTAATAAAGCAGATGCAAACTGACATTACTTTACATTGAGGCAAGTGTATCAAATTTCAAAGGCAAAGATAAAAAAATGCACACGATCATTGTGTAACACAAAAAACATTGATGCTCATCTCAGTTTCCAGTGGACTAGCTCAAAAATTTTATTCCTGAAAAAAACAGTTTTATATAATCTTGGTGTACTATAACCTATTTTAAATTCAAATTCACTAAATTCGGTTTATATTTTCCTTCACTCTGAAAGAACACCTACTGAAATAATTCACATCACAAAACAAGCAGAGATGGGTAGTCTCAATTCAACAGAACAGCACAAAGCTTTACAGTATGTCCTCATTCAGTAAGTTTCTATTTAAAGATACAGTGATCCCCCATTACTCGCAGACTGTTGGGTCTGGCCCTCTTCACACGAGTCTTGGAATCCATGAAGATAGCGAACCCACTAAGTATTCAAGTAAACCATGCCCATAGCCACGCCCCCTCCCCTAATAAGGTCTGGAGGACGGTCCTGAGAGCAGGGCTTGTCTCAGTTTCCTGGGGGCTGCCCGACATGGCTGTGCTCCGGTGAGGGAGGCGGGCAGCTGCTGCATTTGGCAGTAGGGTGAGCGGGGTGGGCAAGTGCCGGGGCGGGCGGGCGAGTGGCAGGCGCAGCCCCTGCGCTCTGCTGGGCCCAGGCNGACAGAGGGAGGTGGGACAGCAGCAGCCAGGGATGGGATCAAGAGTTTCTGTTAGAAGGTTCCCCGTTCTTGCAAGTTTTATTCCATTGTGAAAGTTTATCTACTGTGCATCCCTGAAAGAACATTGTGTGGGCAGATAGAAAACGGCTGCATGTCTAGCAGGCAGGGAGGGATGGCACGGGCTTAGCTCAGCCCGGGTCCTCCTCCCCACCACCCGGATGTGACCCAGGCTGCAGTGCGTCCTCCAAGCTGGGGGAACAACTACAGCTTGACCATGCACCCCGTTGCGCCTGCATGCTCTGCAGGGCTGTGGGGCCACCCTTCCCTTTGGCACCCCAGCCACGAAAGGCACTGCAGGGGTAGGGGGGGGTGAAGGTGCCTCCCGCTCCTGCAGACACACACAATTACCCTGCAGCCTGGCAGAGAACAATGCCAACCATGCAGACACCCTGAGGGCCCCCGTTGCCGCCCATAACCGCTCCAGCAGCTTCTCCAGCTCCTTACCCCCCATCCCAGCTCCGCATGGCGCGGGTGCCTGCCCTCCCCTCTCCAGCTCGGCGCGGCCAGGCACCAGCCCGCCAGCCCCCGCAGGATAGGGGAAGGTGCCTCCTGCTCTCATGTACAGACACACACAGTGGCAGCTCCGTCACCTCGTCCTGTAGCCCGGCAGAGGGCAATTCCAGCCGTGCAAAAACGCACATTTACATTAAACGCATCCAGGCCGCGCCGCGGTGGCTCCCGGCTGGGATCAATTTACATATTCATGAGCAGACTGGGTTTGCGGTACGTTCTGCATGTTCTGCACACGCACCAGGTCCCACAGCTCACTGGAAAATCAACAGCAACTATTTGGATCCCACACATTATGGGCCACGACTATGCGGAGAATCACTGTATTACCTTCAAACGTACCCCTGTATAGCTGGATTCACAAGAGGACACAGGGTTAAATACCCTAGCATTTACTGCTTTTTAGGAGAGTAACTCTCTCTTTTAATTATGTGCTAAATGATCTCATTTCATTTTACAATCAGAATTCAGTTGCACTTCTAAGTTTGTGTATTACTTTCTCCTTCTGCTACCTTCCTTGCACCTGCAAAAATTCCAGCGTTTTGAAAATACTTAGATAACATTTTCTAAATACAGCGAATCCTCTCTGTATTGCGACTTCTCCTTCACGACCTTGCCCATTTGTGAAGCAATTTTTTTGCAAATACGATTCAGCGGTCCGCAAGCCCAGCTGCCTGACGCATGCGCAGAGAGGCGGTGCTCTGGTGCCTGTGGGGCGGGACTCACCCCGCCCTGCGGGGAGGGGGCTCGCAATGGCAGCACCATGCCCCCGGTCCCTAAACGGGAAAACCTGCCCCACAAAAGCGAGGCAAGCTGTGTGCTGGGAGGGTGGCTCCGGCGCACACCGGCAGCAGGCTGCCCTGGTGCGCGTGATTTACTGCAGCTCGCAGTGGCGTATAGAGCCCTGACTGGGTCCCTGCCCCAGTCCTGTGTGCTCCGCTGAGACCCAGCACAGCACCACCACAAGACATGCCATTCCTTGTTACTCAAAGCCCAGTCAAAGCCTGGGCAGTGCTACCTCTGCCGGGACTGGTGGATGTTAAAGGGAAAGAAACTCCCATACCAATGCCTCCCCACTGCCATAAGTGCATGGGGTGTTGCAGTGTTGCAAAGTTAAGGTTTTTCCAGGCTCCAAGAATGCTGACCAGAGCTCATGGACACCCCTTACCCACTGCGGAGGCAGGGCAAGCACGCATGGGCTGGCGCAGGTCCCCCGGGGTCGGCGTTAGCACCGGGGTCGGACCAGGGGGCTGGGGGCGGAGCAGCGCGGGGTTTGGGCTGCGGTCACAGCAGCCGCTCAGAAACAGTTCCCTTTGCTCACCTGTGCCAAGACAGACTACAGGAAGGAGCAAAGAATTGTCCGCAGCGCTTCGGAGTGCCGGGGGGTGGAGCAATGGGCGGGGCCCACATGCATATTAACAACCTGCAGTTCTTTGTGAGTTTAATGTTTCACGACGCCTTTGGCCTGTCCCTTTCCTTGTGATGGAGGGGGTTTAACTGTAATTGTAGTGGACCACAGGCATCTGCATTAAGTGCAGTTCTCTAAATCAGAAATCTAAGAATGAAATACCTGGCTAGTTACCAAAAGCCTATCTTCAGGTGAGGGTGTTAGAGTCACAAGCCTGTAACACTAGTACCCAGGAAAGGTAATTCAAAAATGATGGTAAAAGGGTACCTTTCACCATTTAATGTAGAAGATGGCAAAGACTTTTTCCATAATTAAAACCAAAAATCAACCACCAACCAAGTTATAGGTACAATTATGTATTTCCCACAGGGGAGAATTTTCTAAGAAAACTTGAATGTACAAGCAAGTAAAAACTGGTGCTGTACACATCTAAATTAGGAATTCAAAGGGTAGTGCTCTTCTCTTCACAAAGATGCACACACTTCGTTGTTCTGTAGGGCTGCACAGAATCTCTCCCACCTGCTTGGCAACACTCCCTCCTTTGTGAGCAACCCAGCTCAGTATGTTGCTGGTGCCCTGCGCACCACCCTATGTGAGTTCTCACTGTGCCTCTTTCATCCTTCTAATGGGTAACCTCTTCTCTAACCAGACACTAGTTTTCAATAAAGCTCTGTGAACTTCACATCACTGTGATGACCAGCCCTAACAATCTGTTGCAGTGGCTCAGAAGAGCCAAAACTTGCTCCAAACCATCAGCTCTGTGTCCTCTCTCTCACCTCCAAATGAAGACACATAAACCAGCCACAATAGATTATCAGTTGCAGTCCACACTGAAACACTTCCCTCCAATTAAGACCAAAACAAACACAACATTCTATATGACATGACATTTCCAAAGGTAATTAAAACTGTATGAAATGTGCTTGGAGAGATAAATTGTTCATCTTCCCTAAATACCCTCCAGCCATGAGAAGTCAGCAGCTACATTGAATTTGCACTATCAAACCAAATAAAGAACAGAACTCAGGAAATTAGTTTTCTCTATTACTAGGGTATTAAATTCTCTTAGTTTACATAAGGACAACAGCAGTGCTTGCTCTGCATGGATTTACCCAGAGTGAAATAAACAGTGAGGTCATACAGTAGCCTTCAGTATTAGTTGACTGGATAATTTTCTTTTGTAACCAGTCATATTTAGATGATAAACCAAATAAACAGGTCAGAAGGAACGCAAATTGTGGACACTTCTGGTAAGCAAACTGTTTGTAGGGATTTGGGAAAAAGATTTTCATCTAACTTAACGTTGGTAACTTAGCACTCTTCTCTAAAGTGCTGGGTTATTTAGGGGTATTTTTCTTTTTTGGTATTATGAGAAAAAATGCATTTTCATAGGACTGTAATCTCCCTTCTGAACTAAAGACTCTGAAAATCTCCCCTGTTCAACAGAATCCAGAGCACTTTTCAGATGCTTTTCAGAATCCTTCAGAGCTAGAGTGCTAATTATGATAGTCAGGTGTGTTTACACACACTTATAAGCAGATTTAAAAGACTCATTTGTAAGACTGTAATAGCATCTGCCACAAGACAGGTAAAATCAACCACCTGAGGCAAGCATGCACAACATGTATGTAGAGATTCAATGCAAGATTAACCTTTCAGAGACATACTAAATACTCCAAATAATGTTTGGCCATGCACCACATCTCTTCTGCTCTTGTTACCTGAACTGCTTCTTCACCTCTCCTGTCTCTGCATAGAGGAAGAATTAAGGAACTGTGACGCTGCAGCTTTGACTTCACAACATTTTACAGTGTCTGTATAATACATACAACGCACTTGGGGTCCAAAAGAAAGGCCACAGAAGGATTTAAGCCACAAGCGCTCAGGGCCTCTACAGGTATCAGTCAGTCAGCTTTGATATCAATATTATGCTCCTTGAAGTATATTGTGATTTATATTGTATTATCATGTATACGATACATGCTATGACCTGTATCATGCTTTAGCATGATACATCTAACGATTCATCTTCAGCCTCCTGAAATATCCCATCTCACCAGGATGCATGCCCAAGGGCACAGGCATTTCTGCATTAAGTGACTTACTGCAGTTTCAGTATTCATACATAAACACACTGATTGAAACAGTTAGATTCAGGACTGCTCTCCTGTCTCAGGGATCAGGCAGAACAGCTTAAGCCCACAATTATCATAATTTGTGCTATACTAAAATTGGAAGATTCCAAGTAGAGATATCAGTTATCTTCTAGAAGCTTGCAAACATCTCTACCGCTCACAAGTGGCAGACAAACAAGCCCAAGTATGGTTGGCTGAATCTAGGCCTCCAACACTGTCCTGAAGTTGCATTTCTTTATTTCAGATGGCCAGCACCTGGACATACGAAGGTCCATGACAGACAATAACACCACTGTGTGCCTCACACGCTGACACAACACAGGCCAGCCTCAGGCCACCCAGGCTTGAGCCCCTGCAATGCAATGCAATACCCACCACCACCACATCTGGGTCAGCCAACTGCTCTAAGCACCAGGTGGGCCAAACCTCTCCTATGCTCTTCTGCTTTCACTCTTTGCCTCTACCCCAATGTGAGGCTTTCACAGGAGCCTCAACTCTCACCCTGCCCTCTGAGCGGCCCCTCAGCACCACTGAGCTGCAAATCCAAAGGCAGCAGGTCTGGGCTCGTTTCCGAGAACAGCTGCCTTGGGAGCAGCTTCTAAAGTCTCCCCAGGAGAAACAGGGAGCATAGAGTGCAGCTAACCTCAGGAGGCAAAATGCGCCGTGTTCCCACACTGCCCACAAAGGACATGGCACTGCAGGGGAGGACGCTCTGCAGCAATCACTCTGCTGTGAAGTGGGCTCTGTTCACAACAGCAAGGAGGGTAAGGGACTCCTGAACATCCAACTAACGCATTACTGAGGGTGCCATTAACTCAGTCTGAAGAAAAATATATCTGAGACTAGTGTAAGTACACAAATTTTTACAGATCAGTTTAAAAAATTAAGAAATGGTCAGTAAGGGTAATTCCTTCATTCTCCTATTTTCTATTTAAAACATAGAATTCTAAAAGTGCTTTTCAGTGTGTTCTTGCACCAATGTTTATATTCTTGCCCCTTCAGCAAGAGCTTAACTCAATATTGCTACACACATAGTTAGGCAAGTTAGGATCTGCCTACCTGGCGACAGTTTTATTGCTGCAATTCCTCACAGGAACATATTTCCAGGGGAAAGGCAGATTTTAAAAAGGCACCAGTCTTAAAAGAAAAACTCAAGAATTCTCCCAAATATGAGGAATTTTCTTACACCTGAAAGTTTCTTCATAAGGACAAACCCCAAGGCATTTCTGCAACCATCACCCACCAAGTTCACAGTTGGTTTTTTTTCAAATGAATCTTCAGAATTATACAGGTTACCAATCAAGCAAAACATGCATTTTTGTGAGAAAAGAAACTGCACCTACCACTACATTCAGTCAGGAGATGTGCAACACTAATGACACTCGTCACTGATTCACTGTCCCAGTCCTGACTCTACACAGTGGTTAGGGAAAAGTTACCAAATACCCTTCTGTTCTTCTTGGGTTTGGTTGCCCACCGAGGACCATCTCCATACTCAACAGCAACTCTTCCTCAACAGAGGCTTAAATGAAATAAAAAATAGTCTTGCAGATGAGCTGTGGGAGACACTGTTTTCCCACAACCACCATATGAAAAGAAGCACAGGGACATTTCAGCAACAGGAACCTACATGAGAACCAACACAGAATAATGTTTCCACATTAAATTTGCTGACATATGACTACCCAGCTACAAAAAACATATAGAAGTTTTTGGACAGGAATTCCATAGGAGGTGGCTGAACAACCAAAGCATGCAAAAAGATGCTAGATGCATTAGAAACGGTACTTTGTATCCCAGTTTATAAAAAAATGAAGGTTATGCAGCCGTACCATTTGTCCCTGCAACATAAGTTAATAATATGTACAAGTTTAAGCCAAACGGTGCAAATTAACACACATCTAAAATATTTCCAGTTTAAGAGACCAGAGACAAGATAGATTCAAATGAAAGGTCTTGTTTGGAATAAAGCCCATGACCTGGCCTGCTGGCAGCCAAAGCAACTCCAGCAGGTACCATCCTTCAGCTCAGTCGTGGCAGATAAACAGTGGAAGGAGACAGCGACAGGGGAAATGGAGAAGCGCATGGGGTGAATTTGGAGCTGAAGACACAGCGCACCGACTGCACGTATCAACTCTTAAGAGATACTTCCTTTCCTCAGTAAAGCTTCGTTTATGGACTGTTCTACTAGGTGTTTCTTAAGAGACTAAAGAAGAAAGCTTTTCTAAAAACTCTAGCACGGAGGACACGTATGAATGAGAGACCTGGCTGTTCGGGAGTTCTTAGGGAAATACGTAAAGATAAGGTGAAGATGTGAGGCAAGGACGCGGAGGCAATGTGAATGAGTCTCAAACGGGATCTTCTGCAGCACTCTGCTTCCCTCAGCATGCGCTCCTCCAATCTTTATATTGCAGCCTGCAAAAGAAAACCTGCAGCTTGCTGAGGGCTGCTGGAATCCCTCCACGGGTAAAACCCAAACACGCTCATCACACAGCTCACGACACGGCTCCCTCGGCACGCGATGAATGAAGGGCGGTGCAGCGGCGCCTCCATCGGGCCCGGGGGTCCGGAGAGGCGGCAGAAGGACAGAGCCACTGGTAGCGGGGCAGAGCGAGGGGGCAGCGGCCGCGACCCCGCTCACCGCCCCGGCCCGGGGAAGCCCCAGGGAGACTCGAACAAACGGGTCCGGTGACCAGACCCGGGGCCGGGCATCACCCTGGTGACCCTTCCGCTCGCCGACCCCGTCGGTAGCGCCCCCGGGAGGCCGGGACCGCCGGCCCCTCCCGCCGCTCACCAGC
>WEKX01012587.1:36969-50809 GCA_013390025.1 Pitta sordida | reverse complement strand
TCAAATAATGCCTTCCTCTGATATCTGTCACTCAGCAACTGCCAATTTTCATGAAGAACTTAAATTGTCTTAGAGCTTTCTAGCTCTGGTCTAGTTTTACTGAAATGGAACAGTGGGCTCAGTGTGAGTTGACAGATAGCTGGATGGAGTACACAACTGCTTATATCTCATTTCCTTAGGAAAGCAGGCTTGAGATTCTGCAGCATGAAAGAAACTGACTGTAGGAAGCTGTAACTGGGACACAGAACAAGACTACAAGTTAACGGAAATTAGAGTGGTAAGAAAACTGTTTANATTCTGTGATTCTGTGATTCTGTTCAGTAGAGACATTGCCGAACACTTAACTTCGTGCAGTTTCCCAAAACTAATTCAAAGGTCACTACAGAGCATGACATATAAACCTGAGGGACAAGATTAATGATGAGATACAATCACCTCCAGAAGGTAAAATAAGACATTCAGGCTATTCTCTACAACAGATTTGGCAAGAAATTAGTAGCTTAGTAGCAAATATGTGCATATGTATCATTATTATGTATTAGGAATTGTTAGGTTTCCCTCCTATTGAAAATTACTGCTGCACAGATCTGTAACATCTTCCAGCTCTGCATCATTTCTGTATTTATCACTAGGGTTTGTTAGAAATAAATAACCTTTATCTGGAAAAGAAAATACAGAACAGTATCTAGTTTCATATGTATTTGGGTCAAGTCCCTACACTCCTCTTCAGGCCACAGTAATTCCAGGGGCCATTCATCCTGGGTTTATTTCTCCTGCCTCCCAGAAAATGCTGCAGCTTGTTCAGAAGCAGGAATGCACTACTCAGTCCCAAAAGNAAACTTCACATTTTTAAAACCAAGTTAATATATTTCATAATACCATACCGTCAATCTTGAGAAACAATGCATTTTGGTGCAGTGAGGCTAAAGGAAATAAATAATTAGGATATCAAGAGCAAAAATTTGTCCTCTATTACCCCTGTGTCTCATCTCTTAAAAATGATTAAACATCTAATTTCCTCCTCAGCTTTCAGGAGATGTAGCTTCATATTTGAGTGTGTGTTCGTGTGTACAATTGTGTATATATGTAACAATCCTGGGAAGAGGCAGATCAAAAGAGAGTTTATTTATAAGCCTTGTTCCTTATGCCTTGGGAGCAAATTACAGAGCTTAAGTCCCGTGTCTGTGCAAGTTCTGTTACATCTGCCCTGGGACACTCCTTCATTTGCCAAGGATTTTACAGCTGTAGTAGAATTTAGCGGGATATCGTGACACTCAGGTGCTTAAATCCTGTTTCACAGAGGGCTTTTATTATCAGGACAGACTTTGAAATCAAACTCTGCATTCCGTGCACAGCCAGCTGAACTCCAGGGCAAAGTTACCACCGTGACCTGTTGCTAAATACATAGGGCTGCTGTGTTTTACAACTGCCTGAGTTTTTATAACATGGAGCTTTGTTCTTGAGTTACAGCAATGAAATATGAAGGTCACCAATGTAAATATTGTTGTGGTCAGGAGTGAAGGTGATTAAAAAGGACACAATGTACAGCTAGTTATGGAAAGAATATTGTTTTATTGGCAGACTGAGTGTCAAAGAGAATCCCAGCATTTCAGTATTTGATACAGGTGCTCTATAGAGAAGCACTTCCCTGTTCCCGAAGGCAAAAATTAAATTCCACTTAAGTTTATTGTCATCCAGATGCTAAATCAGTGTCAGACAAGTGCTTATTTTGGCAGACCATTTAGGATTTAGCATAATCCAGATGCTAGTTCAGCTTCATCTGGATGCTAATCTTGACAGGGCACTGAGAATTCAGGAAGAAGCTAATATTGTTCCACCTTCATACATGGGTTCAGATGGGAAAAATAAATTGTAATTTGACTCTTCAAGTGTGATACAGCTTTTTCGCATTGAGAAATCATTACAACTGCATTAATTAAGTGGACTTCAGATGTTTCAGAACATTGTTTCAGCTCTGAGAATGATAGACAATCTACAAGGCAGCAGGAAGCTGCAGAAAGACATTATTGATACATTTTCTTTTGGCAGAATGAAACACAGAACACAAGTGATGTCTCTTACTGTGCATGGGCTTATGAGTGATCCTGTAAGTCTTAATTCACAGATGACATTAGAACTATTTTTTTCTAATTCCTCACAAAAACAGTTAGGTAGAAGGCAGCAGTTTGTGGAAAAACTTTTAGAGAGCAACTGTTTCCTGAGCACTGCTGGGGTTATTGCACACACTAGGATGTGTAACATACTCATCTATATCAATGAACGGTGTTGTTTGGGGGTACATTTAAGGGAATTTTTAATGCAGATATCCAGTTTTACTGTGCATGCATTTACTTGTGTATATCAGGGGACAATTAATAGTGCAAGTCCTTGTTTTGTGCAACTAGAAAGGTGTTAATGAGTGTAAGCACATACAATTTACATTTTAAAGCTCACATGCCCCCTAGAATTGGCTTGCAGTTCTTTATGGTGAATTCTTCTGTCTTACATCTGTAAAGGCAGATCATGGTTCTTTGCCCTTAGACAAAATTCTACAGCCAATATACAATTCTAGACATTTTCAAAACACGCATTAAAAAATGCCTTGTATGAAGGCTGGTTTCTATAGGCCTTGCTCATGCTAAACTGCCACTCCCAGTTTTGCTTGTATGTATTTACCAGCAAGGTACTGAATGCTATCACACAATTTTAAATAGATGTTTTCAGTAAAACCCAATTTAGAGCTTTCCAAATGTATCTTAAATAACAGATGAAAAGTAACAAATATCTGTTCACGTATATTATTAGTTCATGCTTATGTGGTATCATCCATCAATATGATGAATAAGTTTTTATTCTGTATAAAATTCCTTACTCTAATAATGCATCTAAATACATTTAGTTCTAAAATCAAGAGTAGCTGCAACAGTTCTTAACTATTGGAAGTCATGGTGTTATTCACATCTCAGTGCAAAGGCTGTCTATAATCCCCAATAGTTCTTTCTTAATATATTAAACTTAAGCTGTCCCTAATATTAATCTTTACTTGAAAGTGATAAAGTAAAACACATCTGATTTCCTCCCTCCAGGGGCTGATGAGTCAGTTTAGACATTTTGGGAAGATGAGTTCCTCGCTGAGTTGTTGTAGTCCCTGGTAGACGTCATGAGCATGCAACAGACTGCCTGCGGTTCCATCTAGAATGATCTGAAAAAGAATTTTTAAAAAAATCTTTCTTATTTGAGCATATTTGTGTTTTGAAACAATCCAGCATTTCATAATACCAAAGCAATAGGTTAATGTTTGGTAATATCCTGGTTTAGATAAATAGCTAACTAGATAACACAAGATTATTCACAAATATTTGAGCATGTGAATAGTGAATGAAGCCTGTGACCCTCCATGTCAATAAAGACAAGCACACAAGCACCAAGGAACCTGATGTCTATGTAGGGCAATGTCTTAAGACTTCATTCAGATGTTCAGAAACTGCGAGAAATTCAATATATCCTCACACAACTCACTGGTTATTACATAGTGGGTTTAGTGCTAATCTCTATGACTTTGACTCATCTGCAGAAAGTAGACAGAGCTGACTAATGCCAGACATATAATATCACTATCACAGCATCTGTTTAAAATCTGCTGCTGCCATTTAGCCACCCCTAAATACTTGCTAAGAGTTTTAAACCTCCTACAGGTGAAATGAAATTCTGTGTTTGTCAGAATATTAAATCTGATTTCCTGTCTTCTCTTTCCTGATATGGCAGCATTTAAAGCCGTTCAGAGAGGTTTACTTTTCTTCTCTGTTTTAGATGTTACTGATACCTGCTGGAAAGAATACCGAAACTCCAACAAAAGTTAATTCTTAACTTTTCCTGAGTTTTAATCACTGTCAGGTGTGGGTGTGTGTTATCTTTATGATTTGGAAACCTTAACAATTGATGAGAACTTAAATTAAATTGACAAGAAACGCCAAACAAAGATAGTAGTTTTCCAGGAGTTACGTACTATGGTATTGCTGAACACTTGTTCCTTTAGGAACTTTAAAAGTATTTTGCTTAAAAGTAAAAAGAAAGCTCTTGTAACATTTAAATCTTGATAAACAGAGTCCTAATGAAGATGAGACGGGAAGTGCATGTATGGTGGACTAGAAAATGTCTCTAAAATAAAACATTTCTGCAAATGTGTTTGCATTTTTGTGGTATGATACTGTTAGGCTATCAACAGCAGTGGCCTCCAAAATCCATGCAATTCTTTGTAGGTGCACATTGGACACAATCTATGCCTTTGCACACTGATTTTCTCTTTAAGGTTGGTGACTTTTCCTGGAGAGACTTCTTCAGACTTACCAAGTCCTAGATCTGAGAATCTTTTCACTCTAGTAGTTTCTAGGAGAAAATCCCAGAGAAGACCCCTCAGTCAAAAGAGGATCCCTCAATCAGGATTAAGTTAGGAGAAGATTTAACATGGGTGGGGTCCAGTATAAGGAGCAAGGACAAAATCTCCTCATGTTCATGAAGAAATAGGAAAAAATGTTTTAGAAGTGTCAGAAGAAATAAGTAACAGTTTCAGAGACATCTTAGTCACTTATGAGTCTAAAAAGTGATTTCTGATCACCTGCTACCAATGGCAACCTTAGGTGCTGGGGCCCTACCAGATCCAAGTCCTGGCTGGGTGATTTTCTGAGCCTGACATAGGTTCCTTGTTTGTTTGTGCTGCCAGTGGAAAGAGATCAGCACCCTGCAAGAGCTGCACAGTGTCTGCACTGCAGAACTGTATGTTCAGTAACTGTATAAGAAATTTAGGCATGTTAACAGTGCAACTCGGTAATCCCACCGGCTGAATTTGTAAATGCCTGAAGTCAACTTTCACTGACTCAGGTCTGCCAACAAACAGGGAACCCTCAAACTTATATCTGAGATCTAGCGTTAGCAAAGCTGGCAGAAGTAGTGACAAGTCTGACATTATGCTTCTCGTTGCAGAACACACGTGGGACACAGAGGTGGCAGGTCCTCGTTATCCACAGGGTTCAGGTCCCACTCCTTGCCTACCAGGAGACCATGCTCCCTTACTAGGTTATTCCATATGCCTGGCTAAGGGTAATTCTCTGTTGAAGTGGATCTACTACACAGAAAAGAATGTCCAAAGAAAGGAGAAACTAAAGCGGGTGTTTCCATGCTGGCATTTCCCTCAGAAGGGAAGGGACCACTTTTGGTCCAATCATTCACGCGTTGTCATGTCAGCATTTTTCACTGTTTTATTTGTTCACAGAATCACAGAATCAGTAAGGTTGGAAAAGACCATAGAGATCATCAAGTCCAACCTATCACCTACTACCTAATCTAGCCAAACCTGTTACCTAACCTGTTGCCATCCTACTACCAACAAATAGTTAAATAGTGGGAAAAAAATTCAAATGTGGAATAAAAAATTCTGCTAATCTCTCCTTACTTAGATATTACAAAGACAACTGGAGGCAAATGTAGTTACATTAACTAGCAGAGAAATTAATTAGCAATGAAAGAAATGGAACAAGAGATTTAGTTGACTTTGATCAGCCTAGAAGTTTACTGCCCAGTCTAAATTAATTTCCACAGCTGACTTTGTAGTAAGAGAGAAAAGATAAATACTTCCCAGAGAGTTCTTGATCCCATCCACTCTCAAAATCTATTTAAAGATTAACTGTTCTCTTTCTCTCCACTGAGATTTACAGAGCAATTTGGTAATAAAAATATTCAAGCTGCAACTGGTGAAATATAATCTGATAAAAATATCAGGCACAGTAACTTATTCTTTGTGGACTTTATGAAATTAATATCTCTACTTTAAAGCAATTCAACTAAGAATTTAAAAAATACCGGAAAAAATGTCTATACTGAATTTGTAGAACCACAGAAGTATCTCTACTACTTTACACATTGCCCTAGCATTAACATCCTGTAGATGTTGCAACTGTATAAAATCACTTCAATGTCTGTAATGCTTCACCTGTTATGATGATTTCTTCAGTCTCAAGCACTAAAGTTAATTATTATAAAGATACTATAATTGTCTAATTTTTCATGTATTTTTTAGGATCACGAAGTGTACATAGCATAGTCTAGGCAACTCTGTGAGTTCAGTTTAACAAAAACAAAATTGCTGTATTAATAAAGGAAAATTATCACTGGGGATGTTGAGACAAAACAGAATGGAATGAAATAAAATTCAGGCATACTTTATAAATTCTTGTATTTCTGTTAAAGAAACAGAAATAAGACTTAAGACTACTTATGTAGTCTTAAGGAGAAGTAATCTCTGAAACTGAGTTACATCAATAAAAATAGGAATACTTACACACCCTTCAATGAAAATGGAAGATTTAAACAAGTGCTCTTAAATATACAGGATCTGATCTCTTGCATCCAAATGGATATTTCTATGCTGATGTTTAAAACTGATCTAATTCTGTTCAAAATCCATAAACCTTACTTTTCTTCATATATTTCTTTTGGCAATGGCCAGACATAATGTAAACTGTGAATGTCTGAAGGTGAAGTGTGGCTTGGGTGCTAGTAACTGAAATGTATGCAAAATTAAAACCTTGTGGCTCTGAGAATAACAGAAAAGATGAAGATAAGCCAAAAATGCTAAAAGCCATTAAAAAGGCACTTGAAAGGGATCATTAGAACTGCTGTGACATAAACTGGACATAAATGAAGGACAGTTGCTTAAATTAAAACTTCAAGAGTAAACAACACCTGACATATTTCAGAACCTGATTGCTGGCTGTCATCTGAATATTTGTATCAGTCTCTTCAAATCAAAATAAATATTTAACTTGTTGATCTGTGTGGGAACATCTCTGACATTCCCTTTCCACTCTTTTTTTTTTTTTTCTTCCCCTAAAAGAACAAAGAGTTAATATCAATAATTCTGGAAAGAAATCAAGCTCCATCCAGAGCTTCCAAGTTACCAGAAACTCTTTGTAAAACGTCAATACAGACTATTTATGGATTACAAGGGGAATGTTTGATTATCTGGGAGCAATCTTGGGAGTTCCCTGAGCCAACAATTTTCCCATTTCCTAACCAGAGAAAAGGTATTTTTGAGAAAATGGTGTGTGAGAGCATCATGCTTTGTTTAGAGCACCAAATGCTACTGAATTGTGGTTAAATAACAATTAATAATGGGAAAAAGCACTGTGAACTGCAGTCTATTTGACTAAATATGCTGGAGAAAGGGACATGAGGATCCTGGTCAAGAGCAAGCTGAAAATGAGTCAGCAGTACCCTGGCAGCCAGGAGGGCCAGCCATGTTGGGGGGGGGGGAACCAGGCAAAGCATCACCAGCTGGTTGAGGGACGGGATTGTCCTGCTCTGCTCTACTCTGGGATAGGCTTAGATTGAATATTGTTACAGTTTGGGGCACCACAAGATAAAAAAGGTATGAAGCTATTGGAGGGTATCAGGAGACTAACCAAGATGGACAAAGGTCTCGAGCAGAAGCCGTATGAGGAGGTCACTTGGTCTGTTCAGCCTGGAGAGAAGACTGAGGGGAGACCTCACTGCAGCTGCAAGTTCCTTGTGAAGGGGAGGGGCAGACACTGATCTCCTCTCTGTGTATAAGGACAGTATTTTACCTAGTTACAGAGAGAAACTAATGCTGTGAGCAACAGTTCAAACATGCCTGATACAGTCCATCTGATAAGTAGAATATAAAACCTAATTGGCAGCTCCTGTATCAACTGTAGCAGTTTGACACAAGCAGGTGATTTTGACCCAGAAATGTGACTTGTCTTTTGCTAAGATAGAAGAGCTTTTAAGTCTAACTGTTTATGCCTCACTTTATGCAAATGTGACCCTAGCCCACTTCTGAGCTCTATTAACAGAGGATTAAGTCTTATTATGTCTTATTAAGTCATATTATGTCTTGTATCTTATCTTTAATACCTTATATCTTGTTTTACTGGCATTCTTCCCTCCGAGGAACTTAACATTTTTGTCACATTCAGGAAAGCCAGCAAAACTGCTGCATAAATCCTGCAAATTTCCTGGTGGGGTAGTTGTTAACAGCTGATAAAGAATCAGTGTTTTAAATTAACCACTACAAAATACATGTCTTAGTAAACACATTGTGCTTCAGGCTATTAGTAACAACTTAAGCACTGGTGTGAATGGACTCATCCTTCACTTATTTAAGGAAAAACTAGTATCTGGACATCTCTAGTCATTTCTACTGAAATATACTGAAGAAACATCAAGGTAAAGCTAGATAATATTAAAGTTCAGCCTTTTGTGAGGAGAGGATTCCACTGCTATAAATATGTACTTGAGCTGGCAAAACCTTACATTTTAATAGCAGTAAGTCAAAATACCCTGTCCTACCTGGAAAAGAGTTACCTGTAACAGCTGAAATTTACAATCAGCATGAAAAACAAAAGGTCCAATTTCCCTTTTTTTACCAAAATAACCTGAAAGGATTACAGCATTCCTAGGAAAACTTCTGCTTACCAGATCCACTGCTGCTCACTTGATTTACTCTTTCATCATCGTCATCATCACTGTCACAATCACAATTTAATGGCTGAAAAGCTATTTCTGACTCTGTGTCTACTTGATTAGCATCCGGCTCTTGCTCAGCAAAGTTTTGCAGTGCCACGAGGCGATGGTGTATTGCTGCATACAGGTCTTCAGTGTCTTTTGAGCCTGCCTGCAGAATATAAAATGCATACAGTCCGAACTAACTGAGAAAAATCTCATTTCTCACAGAAGAGGTGACTGAGCAGTTTAAAAAATAATGGAGTTGTATTTTACCCTTTTTAATCAAACTGTCCATTTCAGATTCACACGTAATAATTAATTTCCAAATATAAATTCCAACACAAATACTGTCATGTTTGTTTGAGTGGTCTGAGTTTTATAATATGTAGCTGTTGATTATTTTCTGTGTAGTTACAAGAAACATAATTTTACAAACTATTTTCCCTGAAGAATGGCTCAGTTTGTTCACAGTACTTGATATTCCAGACAATTCCTGAGTATGATTCTAGAAGTAAGCAATATTAATCTATACTGTCACCAGCTGGATACTGTAGGGACAGTCACCAGCTGCTTCAGTGAATGGAGAAGCAGCCTCCTGCAACATTTTTCACACTCACACAGCTGTCATACATCTTGGTTTCCTCATACATGTCTATTTTTACTCTCTAGAAATGCCAGGACAGAATTTACAGAATGTTTACGTCTATATATGCTAGAAAAAACTGCAGCATCTCTGGAAATCATGACATTTATAATTCCCACATGTGACCAGCAGTCCAGCACACCCATAGTTAAGTCAATCCCTGTTTCGAAGAGACAGACTAACAGTGCTTGCATATACAGTGCATGGTGCTTGTGTATGACATGTAAAGCTTCCTGGAAACGGTGATTTATTTTTCTTGCCTGGGAGGCTGAATCCTTCCTAGAAAGGTCTATTGAGGAAATAGTAAACATCCTTAATCTCATGTGGATGCTCTCATTTCCCAGTCTAGGACATAAGTGCTATTTACATTTGCAAATATGTCCACCACATCTCCATCCCCAACTTAGCCCTTGCCGGAGAAAATCAGGGTTTCCAAGACTGTTGTCTTACATAAGGTGACATTGCAAACTCTGTGCTCTTCTCAGATGAGAAATGAAGGTCCTACACTGAATGGATTATTGCAAGCACTGTGTTGAGAATCATGACAGAAAACTGCTGCCTTTTACCAGAGTAACTTAGGAATATGTAAATACCCGTGTAGAAATTCTTACAGAATTGCTTCCATTAAAAAAAAGAGTAATTGCTGCATATTACTGGAATGATATACATGCCATCTGTGGTATGTGAACCAGGGTCTAGAAATGTCTGTCCTAAGGCCATATCCCATCATCACACTTGATTTTTTGAAAGACAGAACAGTAGCACTTCTAACATACCCCACAAGAAAAGGTATGCAACAGCTAAGCAAAACATAGCCTGACAGAGCATGAAGGCCATTTGCTAAAACCAACCATCAGCAAGTCTTCAGAATCCAGGATGAAATGGGGATTTCAGTGGAGTTTTTGTCTTCTGCTTACCTGAGTTAGAAATACTTGAACAGAGTGGTCGTCTTGGTCTGTTGCAGTGAAGCAAAGGCTCTTTCTGTTTGCTCTTTTTATAACCATTTGTTCCCAGAGTCGGGTGTTCAGAATCAGTCTCAAGCTGCCTTGATTTCGCATAACTAAAATAAGAAGGTTTATATGATCAGATATTGGAACCATCTTAATTTTTACTGCAGCAGTTTTCTCTAGCATTTGCATACAACAAATATATTTTTCATCAATTATTGTTTTTAATTTGGTCTAACATGGTGAATTTTTTTAATATTTTTTTAAATACTTAAATACAGTCGGCCCTCTTGCACTTCACGTCCCCCATATTGCAGCTTCAGATCTTAGCGGCATGATTTCTAAGTGATGAAGGAGGCCCGTTTTTGAAACTGCACATGCACGACCACAGGCAGTGGCGGCACGGCCACCTCTGCTGATCCACCAGCGGCAGCGGCTCCACTTTGCCACCTCTCCCCAGCTCCACCGCTTTGCCACCCCCCCAGGCATGGCCACCATGGCAACCGATACACAGTGCTGAAACACCGCCAGGGATCATCTGAGGGTGTGGGGCAAATTTGCATATTTGCATAATTTGCAAAATTTGCATAATGAGCTGCCATTCACAGGTTCACAGGTTATTTTGATTTGGAAGGGACCCAGAGGATCATCTAGTCCAACTCCCAAGCGAATGCCCCCCCCAGGGATCAGGCCCCCAAGCATGGAAACACAGGCACCACGCTCCATCCATCCAAGCCTCCCACCAGCTAGACCATGTCACTGAGCTCCTCATGAAGTCCTCTCTTAAACACCTCCAGGGATGGCGACTCCACCACCTCCCTGGGCACACCATTCCAATGAGCGATCACTCTCTCTGTGAAAAACCTCTTCCTAACATCCAGTCTAAACCTCCCCTGGCATATTCAACGTGGAAGTAGGGCTTCGGGGAGCCCAGTTAAGACTGTGGGTCCGCAATATAGGAGACCCAACTGTATATTAGTTTCTTTCAATACATCTGGCACACAAAGGAAACTGCTGAAACTGTGCAGTGCAGAACAAAAAAGGGATAGCTCCGTAAAAACAACATTCCAGAAGCATCTTGAAAGAGTGCACACAGAAAAGCAGAATCAACAAAGAGCAAACTGTCTGGCTGGTAGCTGAGCTGAAGACACCTTGCTTTAAAAGTGCACAGAACCTAACAACACAGGTAAATTTGGTTGTATAAACTGAGTGAAAAATGCCCAGTCCCTCAGTCTGTAACATAGTGAACATCATCAGGTAAAAAGATTCTTTGCAACTCGACTTAAATAAAACCACCTTCTCAGTTTTAAATGTTCTGAAACAAACTTATTCTGGCCTGCAGTAGGACAAGCAGTTGGTGCTTTGTGTATGGGGTACATGGTGATTTAATTCTTACTTAGCCTTGACTGCAACATTCCATGTTTATTGCTAGAAGTGTCATTAAGCCTCAGGGATCCCCTGCCTCTTTCAGTCCAGGTTAGAGAAAGCTTATTAAATACAAAGAGCTTGCAGTTGATCTGAAAGAGAAATGCATGATGAAAATTCCCAGTCAATGCTAATTTTATTGGTTCTAAAAGTTTATGGGTTTAAACCTTTTGATACGGCTTTTAGTACATGCATATGAATATATACACAGACAGATGTATTGATGCATCACCATTATTACTTAAAATGAAATGGCTCATAGATCTTTTTAAATTATTTCATCTTCATGAATTCTTCCGCTGTGATATCCACCAACACATCTGAATTTGGTGCAAGTGTTCTACAATCTTATTCCCTCAATCATTTTGCAGGCCAGGATACCAGTACCACTGCTGGTGTACTACTCGAAAGTGAGTAAAAATTCCATACTCTGGCAAGACAGAAGAATTATTCAAAGATAAAATAATGCTATGATTTTTTAAGCATATACACCATTGCTATTTTCTGACAAAATAGCATTGTGAAGATGAAGAATAGCTAGATATGTCCCGCCAGGTTGGAAAGATAATACGTAATATTTCAGATGAACTGTAAAACAAATTACTTTAACAATGCATTGCTTTTTTCCCAAAAAAGTTTTGTTATAAAGCCCATCTTTATTCAAATCACTTCTAGTTTTGAAGCTTTGCTTACTTGCTGGTATACAGTGTACAGTCTTGTGAAATACCACTATAGAATGAAATTCTGAAACAGTCACTGAATGGGACTGTAAAATAAACAATTATAATACAAAAAAAGAGAATACCAACCTAGAGAAAAATTGATCATAAAACAAGTGAAAATTTAAAATATAAAGTTATATTCAGATTCCTGCAATCTGTAAAAGATCTTGATATTCTTTTCAACAACAAAAGTGCACACCATCAAGGCTTTATGAAGTAACACACCTGTAATACATTGTGTTCTGCTTCTTCCCCAGTTATAACTTCAACTTTATCTAACAGGATTTTCTCCGCTGGCTTGGAAATAAAAGCAGCTGCTGATTCAATTAGTGCTGCATTCCTCAACAAAGCTGTTTCTGTAGGGGGGGGGAAGAAGGAAATCCTTTTTGTACAGGGAGTATTTTTAGGATAACAAAACTAAAACACAGGATGCCCTGTAACCTCCATAATACCTGTGATGTCTGACATTATTTAGTGTAGCTAAGAAGTTTTTGGACAGAGCAATAAACAGAAGAGAAAAAGCAAAAGCCTGGAATGCAAAATGCCTTACTACACAGGTTCATTCTGGATTGAACTGGGCTGTCTGCAGTTGCAAAGGTTTGTCCCAAAGCACAAACAGAAACATGTGGAACCAGGGCCTAAATAATTAGATGATGTTTTCCAAACTAAGCTGGTTTGTTATATTGCTGTGCAGATTAGTACATATAGAAAGACACGCATCCCACTATTCAAAATAGTAATACATATAAAAGGAATATTTGACAGCAGCATAGAAAGAGATTTGAAAGGAACATTGTTATGAAATTTTGTGTATTTGGATAACACATACACACTTTCCATAAGCCTTATTTTTATTTATCTTTCAAGAATGTTTACTGAATCAGAGAATCCAATAGGTCTGTTAATAAAGAGGGGTGCAAAATTTTGCAAGAGGGCTGGAGATAGGGGCCTTGTTGAGATTCTTTCACAGCCCAGGTTTGCATGGCTTGCCTCATAGAAAATCTCACACAAGAGTCACAAACAACCCCTGCAATCTGCCTCTACAGGACTTTCAGTCCTACAATTAGGATCAAGAATAACAAAGTTGCAGAAGACAAGCAGTAGACAGCTTAAAACTATTGTTCAAAAATGTGATCCAAAAGGCATTCATAAAGTCCACTGCATTTTATTTCAGGCAATAAATAATAAATCTGCATTAAATAATGCAATAAAATGTATAAAAACTCTATAATTATAAATGTATAAAACTCTATAATTTGCTGAGTAACTTAGATCATGCATTCCGAAGTTAGTCCAGTTCACATGTCATAAACTGTAGCTGCTTTCTGAACACAGATTTTGGCACATACTACAATAGTACTAGTGATTGAATAGCTTAAGAATAGATGAAAGTTACTGACCACCACTCGTTTCACATCCTCCAAAACTGTCATGGGGAGAGGCCTTTTGTTCTATTGTAAAACTTTTCTCCTTTTTACTGGAACAAACAGTAAGTATCTCTTCTTATCTCCCTGAAAGGAATGTGGCATGGAGGACCCCGTGTCTTATCTTATTTCCCCTTCCTGGCAAGGCATATGGCAGGG
>WEKX01012587.1:15912-29750 GCA_013390025.1 Pitta sordida | reverse complement strand
TGTCATTTTTATGTCTTCTGGATCTATACAAAATGTCTTTGTGGAACTACGGCGAAAAAATCTTTCAACAACAGTTACCTTCTGTATTTTTGAAGTCAGGTTTTCTTCGAAGAAAAGCTGTGGTCATGAATATGTTGTTCTTCTTTACTACAGAAAAGGAAATTAAACTTTAATCATAAGTAATTAAACATTTTCATCATTAATTCATCTTTCTGTAACCCCTCCATATTTTGCTAGTATCTGAGCAACATTTAAACCTATCCATCTCAAGAAGAACTCCAAGATAACCATTACTGTCTCGGTTTTTACAGGTGGGCAGACTTAGGCACAGAAAATACCATTGGTTTTCTGGCTTTGTCACCTGCCCTGTTCTGCTAAAAAGGTCTTCATAACTTACTATACTGATGGCAGTGCACTAATGATGCTTTCATCGTTTTAATAAAGATCAAACCACCAGAGAGAAAGTGATGGCAACCATGTTGTAGTAGCCTAGAAAATAAGGGGACTAATGTGTATGTCACTGATAGCTGGACAGCTGTGAAGCCAGCCAAGGATTGTTCGTAATAAAACACTGTGAGAAAGAACAGGCTGTGGCTGAAGAAGGGGCCATACAGAGCAGCACCTTTTGGCACAAACATCCCTGTTCTGTTTCCTGTCGATCAGCACAGCACAGCACAGGACTGCACAGCAACAAGTGCAGGAATGAGGTCAAGAAGAATGATGACATGGACTGCAGGGGATCAAGCCTCCTAAGACCCCTAAAGCTTCCGACCCATTTTCAGAAAAGTCTGAAATGCACATGGTCACTTATTGACATAGAAAGCAAAACCTTATCTCCAGAGCAGGTAAAACTCACCTATAAAAAGTTGTCCCCATGAACCTTGGCTGCATATGCACCCCGGGGCTGTACAACCCATCAGCTAGATTTATGCTGGAGCCAGGACTGGTGATCCCTTTTTCTCCCTTTCTTCATTATTTTCTTTCTCCCCCTCTTTAATTCATATCATTCTTCCCTTTCACCCTACCCCTCTAAACAAAACGCAATGCTGTGTGATCATACTAGGGGATCAGGGACTAACTTGTACCAATTCCAGTTCCAAGCGTGTAATGTACTAATAAAACTTTGTAAGATTTTGCAGACTCTCTGACTTCTGTTGTTCCTTTCGACTACCACATCTACAAATCTTGGGTAGACCCTTCCCCTTAAGGGTAGGATGCCACACATGTACTACATCCTATAAAATGGGACAACCAATATACTACATATAATCATTACTTTTTCGTTGAAAGAAGAGTGTATTTTGTTGCTATTACAATGCTGGTTTCTCTTAACATTGTTTATAGATCTGTTATGCCAATGTCTGTTGAGGACCTGTCTCTGGTAAGAGACACAGACTAGAATTCAAGAGCACCTCATCATTCCCATTAGTGCTAAGTGTAAGAATGTTCCCTGGGTCACTGGTTACCTGGAAGACAGGCTCTTAGGAGAGAAAGTTATATCCCTCTAGGAACCATCACCACTAAAATGAAAGCAAAATATTCATCTAGTTACTGTAACTGCATTCTGGGTTTTTTTAATATAATTTGTACCACACTCTGTAAATGCCTATTATTCAAAGGTTCCACCTCCACTCTTCAGGATTCTCTAACACCATGCAAAACACCGTTTCTTCTATGGGTTACCAGTTCTTCTCCTAAAACATTCCTGCCTTGTGTCTAAATGTCAGACTAGTCCTATGAACTTCAGTTCTGTCCTGCAGAAAAAGCATTTCTATACACCTCTTTATTGTAGCTAATACCTGCTTTACTACATAAATTCTTATTTTTAGTTACCTGTCTGGGAGGGAGGGAAGGTAGGAAGGATGGTAAAGGAAGATGATCTCCCTCTTTTCTGGGGGTGGGATGTATCTGAAAGAATAGCAGACTGAAATTACCATTTATGTAAAGAATAAGAAAGATCAGTTAGCCAGGTTGATGTCTACCTTCAGTGGCAGTAGTACAAATTATTACCTGCTACCTGTTAGCTTTGTGAAGTAAACTGTGAGGTTATGTCTGTACTGCTGATTCCAGGAGATCTCTTAGGCAAAGGGGCAGAACCTGGGGCAGGCACACAGATAATTCTCTGTGTAAGTTCTGTCCTGGAGACTGCCAGCTGGAGAGTTTCAGAATAGAACCAGGGAGTGAGCTATCACTTAAACAGCGTGGGCAATCAAGAGGTCAAACCCTCAAGTTTCCTCCTGCTTCCTGCTTTATTATATTTGTTTAGGTATATTCTAAATTTTTTCCATATATATTATTATTTCAATATGATCTCAGTATAATTTTCAGAGTAAACCAAGCTTAGTTTATCCTAAATTCTCTTAGTTACATTCAGGTGTACCACAGGACTAGATGTTAACAAAATTTGGTGTACACATACTAGTAATGCCTAAATTCAGAAGCACTTTTCTGGTCATATCCATATGTGAAGTAAACATTGTGAAAAAAAGATCAGCCTTTTGTACTCAGTGATTTGTGTGCATTTCCCATGGCACCAATAACCCAGTCCTTTAAGAGCCTTACTTCATTCTGGCTGGACAGAAGATGGGGCCCTTCTGGAAACTGCTATATATTTTTAAGGATTGCCCAGGGAACACTGATCTCATTCAGAAGCCAGAGAATATAGTTCCTTTCCGGCCTTCCTCCTCCCTAGGCTGTGTGAGCAATTCAAGGAAAAGATACAAAATATATAGATTTTTCACTACTTTATGTAATATTATGTAAGTATGGGGAAATAATGCATTTTTAGCTAAAAAGGTTATTAGAAATCACCATCAATTATAGATCAATATTTAAATTTTCCATGACTTGTGGCATGCCTATAATGCAGAAACACTTCTCAGACAGAATAATACATTCTTTTCTTTACCAGATGAGAATACAGTACTGCAGCAATTAAAACATGACTGGAGCGAAATGTCATACCAGTGTTAGGCTGAGAGTCAGATTTCTGGAAAGTAAAAGATGATGATCTTGCACGTTTTCTGGAACAACTAATGAAGTCTAGGGAAAAGTAATTATAATGTTATGCAAGAATGGATTGGCAGGAGATTTCAGCAAAAGGTTATGATACAGAATTAAAACCGAAAATACAGTAAATTCTAGGACTGACTTACAGAAGAGCTTTAAGGCAGTACCTGACAGCAAGAGGTCTTTGCAATCTTAGTCAACGCCTGTTACACAATCCTAGGGAGTTTTCTTTATTTCTACTAAGCTGAGGAAACCTAAAGTGTGCACTTTTAGAATCAGTTTGCAGCCCATGGGCTCAGAAGACATTAAGATGGGAAGTTACATTACAGACACATAGAAAAGGGCAGTGAGGAGCTCATACAGCTGATGGATATGTGTGGTCAATTTGCAGGGAGTTTGCCCTTCTGGTAAATATGAAAGTGGAAGAATTCTTGAGGCAAGACAGGGACATAAATATTAGGACAGAGTAGGTTACTTAACAACCCACACAGCCTTAGTCTACTAAGGTATTTGCCCCTGCTCATACAAATTAAGGGTCCAAATGCTGTTTTCAGAGACAACAAACATATGAATAGCCCAATGTATATTGTACTGTTTCAGTGAGGTGTTTTTTACCATTTTCAGCTTTGCACACTGAGTCTTCTGCAGGTCTCTGGGGGTAAAAAAAAAAAAAAGCATGGAAAGGTCAAGAGGAATAGAAAAAACATTTTGCTAGACTAAGACACAAAGTATATCAATCCAGCATATATGCATTAAAAGCAGCCTTGTTCCTAGTTTCTATTCTTCCCTTCCTCTATTTTGAGACCATGTATTTGAATTCTTAACCAGGGCTAAAATATCTTGCTACTTCTAGGACAATTTTGTAAAGAAACACTATTTCTCAGCAATTTTTATCAATAATGAAAAAGTTTAAAAAAAAAAGGCTTTTTACCTTCAAAGTACGATCTTTGTTTTCGAAAACAAATGTTGGTTGGGTGAGCATTGATTTCTCTGGAAAAAAGAAGAGATCATTTTTAATAACAGTTCCGTAATAGTAATTCTCAACCACTGTTTTGGAAATGCTGTGCAATAACAAACAGGAGTTTTTATCCTTTTGTGATAAAGAGAGAAAATACAGAGCTGCAGCCATGTACAACACAGTACATAAATTTTAAAAAAAAAAAAGCTTTGAACCTTCTCTTCAAATCTAAGTGTGAGTTTTGTCTAATTAGATGCCATGGGATTTGGCCTCATATTTTTAACACTTCTTTTAATTTAAAAAAAAAAAAAAAGTGCTTCCTTTACAAACAATATATGCCATCCTTTTAGAACAAGGGTGAACTGCATCTTTGGATCTCGGAAAAGTGCAAGAATGTGAAATACAAAATATACCTAAAGGAAAGAAAACAAGGAATTGTGTTACACTTGGCCTCTCAGCTACATTCACACAACCCACTCTTTAGGCTTCAGGGAGGTGAATGAGTCGCGTTAGTTTTAATGTGTGAGTATGATACGTAAACACAGGAAACTCTACAGAGTCAACTCCATCCTCAGCATACCTCTGCATTTCTTAGACATAACTGAAAAATCTTTGGATCCATGCAGGGGAGGTTCAATCTTAACGTTAGGAAGCAGTTTTTCACAGAGAGAGTAATTGCATATTGGAATGGGCTGCCCAGGGAGGTGGTGGAGTCGCCGTCCCTGGAGGTGTTTAAGAGAAGACTGGACGAGGAGCTTAGTGACATGGTCTAGCTGGGGGGTGTAGGGCTGGATGGCCCTGGACCCCTTCCGGCTCAGAGTGGCCTGCTAGACTGTGAGGGATCTAGGTTGGTGTTACGCTCTGGGATGTGCTCTCGGTCTCTTTACGGGTGTTAGATGGTGAGTTGGACTAGATGATCCTTGTGGGTCCCTTCCAACTCATAATATTCTGTGATTCTGTGATTCTCTCTTTTTCTATGAAGTATTTTTTAGCACACAGTTGCCTCACACCAGATTGTATGTTGCTTTAGGGTTCACTGCTTCTACATCTTACGTAACTTCTTCAGACTACTTGCTTCACTATGCTTGTGACCTTCACAGCCTGTGCAACTCTAATGGACTAACTCTGGCTGCCAGTGTGAAAGAAGTGTTCACCAGCACTTCTGATTAATGACACGTTTATTATGCCAATTAATGACATAATTAATGAGCAAAGAAGAAGACAAAATACATTTTTTTAATCACCCCATGCAGGATTCATCTCATGCTCGCTTGAGATATCCGTAACAGGCATTCAACAGAAACAATTAGCTTCTGAGTTTGAACATACTTTAGTTGATGAATGGAAATCTAAATGCATTTATTTTTCTGTATGGCTGATAAGTACAGACAAGAGCTACTATCAAGCTATTTGACTGGCCTCTGGCCAGAGAAATTCCACACTTCGTATCTTGTTAACTGACACACGACAGGTTATTTATCACGTACACAACATTTTTATAACACTGGCTTCCTCTGCTACCTCTTCATCAAAAATGTCCAAGTGAAAGTATATGGGTAGGTATTTTTATCTTGGCTTGCACACCTATCTGTGAACAAACCACTCTAGCATTGATATCAATTACTTAGAGGTTTAATAAAACAAACATTAACCTATCATGAAGGAGTTAAGATTACTATATGAAAGTATATTCACAACTAAGAAAAAAGTAAACATTGTTAAAATAAATGCTTAATGTATTCAAAGAAGGACAAGAAGCATGAAATTGTTACTTAAGCCCAATGATATACAGACACTGGAATAATATCTAATACAGTATCGCTGATGTTAACGTTAATATTTTATTTTCTGGGGTATAATGTGTGTGCAAATTTAGCAAATTTGGCATGACTGGCAATAAAAGACAATAAAAGAAAAAGCAAAAAAAAAGTTCACATTGTTCCACTGAAAAAAAGATAACTCTCTGTCACTGAAAGTTGAAGAAAAATTCCTGAATCCAGCTGTCATTGGGGTCCATGGCATGGCATGAGATGGAGTAATTCCACTTGTAATCACCAGAGAGAAGTGGCACACATAAACAACAGTATTTCACTGAAATACAGTTTTTCGAAAATAATAGACCTTTTTCTATCCCATTAAAAAGAAACAGTCAAGCAAATAAACAAATAAGACTGTAACGGGTTTTACCCTGGCTGGTCACTCAGTCCCGATAATAAGATGACATACAAAGGGTGGTTTGGAATAAGGCAGTTTAATATAGCACAAATNCTTTGGTCAGTCTGGGTCAGCTGGCCTGCTCGTGTGCCCTCCCAGGATCTCATCCTCAGTTAGGGGGAAGGGGCAGTGTGCCCAGCTGTAGACAAAACACTTGTGTGTAATCAACACCCTTGCAAGGCACAGCATTGTGAGGACTGCTGTGGGCTCAGGCAGACCCAATACAGACTTACTGATTTAAGGGAAATACAAAAATTAAAGCATATCTGTAGAAACCTTCATATTCTCCACAGCTCTTCTCAAAGTGTAGAAGCTTACAATGTTTTTGAAGGTACATTTTCTACTCCAAAGAATGGAATTATCAAAGAGTGGATTACTATGAAAAAGGAAATTACTTCCTGACACAGAGTGAAGTGGAAAGCTGTACAGAGTTTGAAGGAATTAGCAAAGCTCACTAAACTTTAAACAACAACAAAATTCCAATAATAGTTTAAAAACCAGACATCCCTGAAGAAAAAATCGTAAATGTTTGAATACCAACAGAAACATGTGAAGCTATGGTATAAGGGTATTTCTTAAAGACAAATACGTATATTTTAATATTGCAGTAAATATAAAGGACATATCACATGAATTGCTCTCGAGCCAAGGGGCTGCCTGTAGATTTAGTCAGAGGTTGCCGCAGTTATTTACGTTTTTTATAGTAATATATTGCTTCTACCCAGATCAAAAAAAGGTTTTGTAATTCCTGAAGAGTACTCTACAGGGCTAATCAGTGAGATCTTGCCTCTTCAATCATAACAGGGTTTTAAAAATGTATTTGTGTTAACCATACATGTATCCTAAGGATAAGTTTCCAGTTACATTTCCAACTTCTCAGATATTCAGGCAAAAAATATCTGCAGCTGACCCCCACAGAAAAGGACAGGCAGAACTACTTGTGGATGTAACACAACATCCATCAAATAGTTACCACAATCATGATAATTTTAACACTAGTGGGTATGTCTGCATTTCTCCCCTTCACTCTCTGCACTAAGTCTGCCACTGCCAGGGCGGATGGCTGTGCTGGGAAAGAGAGAAAGGATTCTGCACCCTCTGCTCTCAGCATCATCAGGGGCATCCGGCCAGATAGTGCCAGAACCAGAGCAGCAGCCAAGGCTGGGCACAAGCAGATGCAGAGGGAGAGGAATGGAACGACCTAGAGCCATCCCCCCTCATCATCACCAACAGGACACAGATGGGCACAGGTTGGCTAATGCCTGGTTAAGACTGGGCCACTCCAGTCCTCAGCAGCTTGGCACTTGTGGATAAAAGAGGCTGACGGAAAAGTTATGAGAAAAACATGCCAAATGAGCTGCATCTGGCTGCATGGACTGGAATAATCCACCAGCCTCATCCAAGAGTCCAGACACAGAACCTGTCTGTCTGCCCATAAATAATCACCACACACTGAGCTCTCATTCCCTTGCTACAGATGCCCTGAAGCTGTTGCATTAGGAAGGTCTTGGCCTAATTTTTGTGTAAATGACTTTTGAGGGCTAAGTATACAGCAGAGAGAATATAAGCTCATATCTGTTTCTAATTTTCAGGCAGTCCTATGCTTGAAATCATATGTCAAAACTGGTGACATCACTGTGACTCTATTCCTCCCAAAGAGATAAAAGGGGTTTTATTTCTGACTTTGAAATAGTCAATTTTTACATTTTCAGATAAAAAAAAAATCAGTTGCATCTTCACCATCACCAAATTTGCAAGAAGTTTGAAATATTCATGCCAAATACTTTCACATTTTTGTATCTAAGGCCAAGCCCACCAGCAACAATGGCAGCACCTCTGAAATAAGGGATTTAAAAAGGAGAAAAAAATACTGCACAAGAGCAATTGCAGCCACAAGAGCAGAGTGAGAAAGTGTGAGAGGAACAACTCTGCAGACACAAGGTCAGTGCAGGAAGAGGGCAAGGAGGTGATCTAGGTGCTGTAGCAGAGATTCCCCTGAAGCCCATGGTGCAGACCATGGTGAGGGGGCTGTGCCCCTGAGGCCATGGAGGTTCACAGTGGAGCCAAGATCCACCTGCTGCTGGTAAAGATTCATGGGAGAGCAGAGATCCACCTGTAGCCCCTGGAGGGCCCCACACCAGAGCAGCTGGATGCCTGAAGGAGGCTGTGACAGCATGGGAAGCCCATGCTCAAGCAAGCTCCGGGCAGGACCCATGGTCCCATGGAGAGAGGAATCCACTGGAGCTGGTTTGCTGGCAGGACTTGTGACCCCTGGGGGACCCACAGTGGATCAGTCTGTTCCTGAAGGATTGCACCCAATGTAAGGGACCCGCACTGGAGCAGTTCATGAAGAACCACACCGTGTGGGAGTGACTCACTTTGCAGCAGTTCCTGGAAGATTGTCTCGTTTGGATAGAACTCCATGCTGGAAAACAGGGGAAGTGTGTGAGGATGTTTGTCACCATGACAAACAAGGAGAGGCAGAGATAATGTGTGATGAACTCACCAAAAACCCCATTCTCCATCCCCCTGCCCTGCTCAGTGAGGGGAGGTGGAGAAATTTGGTGTAAAGTTAAGGCTGTGAAGAAGGGAAGGATGGGTGGGACTGGTTGGAGGATTTTAAGATTCAGTTTTATTTCTCATTACCCTACTCAGATTTGATTGGTAATAAACTAAATCTTTTTCCAAAGGCTGAGTCTGTTTTGCCTCTGACAGAAATGCATTAGCAAGTTTCTCTGCTCTGATATGCTATTGCTTGAACTCAATAGCTTTACACATCACTGCTATAATTTCCCAAAATAAAAGCAGAAACACTTCTACGTTTTGATGTTACAGCTTAGATTGCTGGTTCCCAAGTCACAAAATTCAAACAAAGTCAAGTCAATCAATTACAAATTCTTGGACATATATATTTGCTCACTGGGAACATGTAATTCGAGAAGACATTGAGAAGAAAAGTAGATTTACTGTGACTTTAGTTGCTACATTCCCAGACGTAGTTTTATACTACTGAAATACTAAGGAAAAAAAACCCCACACAGGAAAGCTTCGATTCTGTTGCCTATGAATACATACTGTTTACAGCTATTAGTTGAAAAAAAACCACTAAAAGAAAATTCTTGGTGTTTTGTGAAGAAAAAGCAACAATGGACTACTGTTTAAGTGGGAGTCGTATAGTTCCACTCAAGAAAAGAAAATATTCTTACTATGCTAAATGATGATCTGTCCTTTAACATGTGACCTCAGGGAGCATCAGAGTTAAACTATGTACGTGTACAACCAGGATATGTTCAAAATGCTGCAAAACCCATAAAAATAACCTTTTTTATAGGCAATAAAACTGCAGTAAGAGGCAGAAGAGAAATACATATAGTGAAAAGAAGCAGTAGGATAAATTAATGAAGTATTTGGCTCTCTGTGCTCAGAAACATGTGTAAATATTGTTTCTGGCTTGTGATACAAAAAGACATCTGTCAGTATTTCCAGAGATAAACCATTTTCATCAAAAAAGAAGTGAAAAAATAGCAAAAACCTTCTGGCTAAGAACAAGATTTCCCAAACCTACAATAAAACCATGGTTTCTGTTTTAAAAATACTCACTGAACTTTGCAAGATAAAATAGAGTCAATTCATAGCCAAGAGAAAGCGCCATAATGCTGCCAGGCCACATCTCAGGTCCCTCTGTGACCTCACTACATAAGCCAGGCTTTCCTCTGCCAAACCTTAAATAAGAAAGATGACATAAGGTAAAATGGGCATGTCCTAGAGCAGTACTTTATGCACCCAACTTAATAAAATTGACAAGCTTGAAGTAGTATGGAAAAAGGTTCACAAAATTTCATATTGCTGATCCTGAGGAAGAGGTGTGTTTCTGGAAGTGCTGGGCAGTTGAGTCTCTGGTGGAATTCACACTCTCATTTGGCTGCTCAGGACCTTTGAAAAACCAAGTCACTAACGTAAGACTCTAAATATGGACCTAAAAACCTACTTTGAGATTCCTGTTTATTACCCTTCAGGATTCTGATTTTTGCTTATGAAGTGTATTCAGTACATTTTAAGACAACTCTCTTAAAAGTTAAGTTTTAATGCCAAGATTGCAGAATTTCCCAAGGAAAATTACTGTTTTTTCACTAAGACATCATAAGACAAGGTTGATTAGTTCGTTTTCATCTACATATATCTATTATATGTACATAACAGGTTTTATTTGATCCATAAACACTAAAAACAGAAGAGGAAAATAAAACAGGGTCATAAATCAAGTGAAATTCTAATCTGGTCAAATCTCTAATGCTAATCAGAAGAGACACATGTTGCTATACAGCAACATGCAGGTTCAGTATCTTAGTCATAATTCCAGATTTGTAAACTAATGGATTTTTTCCTTTTACAATAGTCTTCTGAGAGTCAGTGAATCAATAAATTTGTAACAACTTCCCATGAATCTTGATTTTCCAAATGTGTTCTATAGAAATTGTTCTAAACAAGTGGTCCAAACCCATGCTGAAATGTTTTATGTGGAAAAAGTAGTTTCAGTATTGTTAAAATAAAGTACTTCAAACATACTGAGATGAAATTTTGGACAAAGTCTTTTATTGTTTAAAAAAGAACGTTGTTGAGAATTTTATTTCTAGAGAACTAAACATATACCACAGACATTTGGCCATTGACTGTACTTGCTACAGCTTTACCTCAGTGGCCCACAAAGAGACTGCTGAACACAGAATTGCATGTCGTTCAAACACTCTGTATTAAATATGAAGTGCACATTGCTTACCTCGGATTCAGATAACATCCTGTAAAAACAGGTTAGGGAACTGATAAATAACTTCACACATCCCTGTTTGGATCAACAGAGAGTACATCACCAAAGAAGTGAGTTTCTGTTGCATTCAGAAAGAAGAGAAAGTTCATCCAACTGACTATTGCAAAATAAAATTTCTGAAGTAATTTTTCCCAAGACAAGTTTACTGCATTATTAGGACTACAGTCTTGTACCCTCTGTCATAGAAATACTTCATAACTCACATAAATAATTTCCCTGTCATCAGTGACAGCAGCAAGAATTCTTCATGCAGGCAGAGTCATGCATAATCAGACTCCAACGTTTTAGGTCATATTCACCCTCTCCTAAATCACCCTTCTCAATGCTACAGCTTCTTAGCACAGGTATGGATCAGAGTGTAAATGGTTCTTCTATCCAAACAATTCTAATACTCCTAGCTCCCACTGAGGTTTATAGCATGCCATATGAGACTGGAAATTAACATACTTCTCCTCAGTCATTGAAATTCAGCTGACAGCCTGCAAAAGTGTTTATAAATACAGCATATGTATTTATGTACTCATCTCTGTAGAGCACCGTCCTCATCTTTATTTGGGCAAAATATAAATGAGCATTAAAATAGCAATAAAAATCACCCTATCTCAGCAATAGTTCATTGTAATTTCTGAGAGAAATGAAACCCAGTTGGCTTTATTTCAAAACACCAGAGTGAGGAAAATATTTCTGTGAGTCTCATTACTGCAGAGTAGTTCTAACAGTCATGCAATGCCACTAGTCACATGCCAAAGCATGTAACCAAAATTGTTTTAGAAACTCAGTGCTCAGTATTTTAATATATCTTAAAAGCCTATAAAATCCTCAGTGCAAGGGCAATAAAATTCACAGGCATATGAATTTACCACTTTCAGGGCATTGTACCAGCAGTAAATTTTGCAGCATAGAAGTAATGGGTTTTGTGCAGAAATTGAACAGGTAATAAGGCCATGGCTGAATAACACTCACACATCCTGAAATTTCAGTAAGTATATTGGACTGTGTGCTACGCATCAAGCAAAACTGAAAGGCTGGTCCACTGACAAAGAAGCCCAAGTGTTCTGAACTGTATCAGTCACAGCATCACGTCTAGACCTTGAAAGTGCACATTTCCTCTGGCTAATTTGGGTTCATTCATCAACCTGGGTGGCATCATCTGCAAGAAGTCCTAATACGTATTAGCACTAGTTTCTTTATGCATCCTCTTAAAAACTGGTATTATTAAAATTTCAGACAAATAATTCTCAATGCACAGCCCTCCTCACTACCTCAGTGATAAAGGATTGTGTTCCCCACCTCTGCATTCAGGTGTCTGTCTGAGAAGCTAGAGCAGGACAGTTTTGCTCTCACTGCACAGGGCACATCAGGGTGCAAATGAACATGAGAACAAGTCCTGCTCCCAGGTATGGCCAGGAATGCAAGTGCTGTTCCCACCCATTTCCAGGCTCAGCATTCCAGACAGCTGCAGAAAGCTCAAATGGCAGAGGAGTCAACACTGCCAGAAACACAGAGAGGCCACATATGCTATCTGGTACTGTCCTTTCCTCAACTCAAATACAAATTGGAGATTTTCGACAGACTGCCACTAAAAACTTCAAATAAAGGAAGCACAGCCAGACAAGCTCTTGTTTTCCATTATGCACAACAATGTTAGCAACCAGACACATTCTCTGTGTCTATCCCATTCCCCAGAAGACTCCCGGAGAACACAAGAGACACGCAGAAGGTACATATTACCTAACAAAACCTACCTGTACAGCATTCCTCCTTGGGATCTAACATGTTGCTACAGGAGCTGCGGCAGGACCCCGGGACAGTCTGTGCCTGCAGGTGAACAGCTTGGTGCAGAGCCCAGGGACCACCGGGCCAGTCTCTTCTCTTGGAGAGGTCAGGCTTTGCGCAGCCACAGCCAGCACAGGAGCGCCACATGCCTGTGCATAAAACATTCCCTTTGCAAGCAGCAATCGGCTCGTTTCTCATTATGAGGTCAGCATAAATATCCTTCTAAATATACATGTAATCACGTAAGTTACACATACATATATTTATATAGAAGTTGGGTCTAGAAATCTGTATCTGGTCTTGTCAGGTGTTCCCTCCCAGCTAGTCAGCGAGGCCCCAAGGCAAGCGTTTTGGCTTTCCCAGAGGGATGNTGTTCAAAGTGAAGGTGAAATATCAGGCAAGACGGCCGAGGGCTCTGATTGTTCCTGTGCTGACGTGAATCAAGTGCAGTGTCAGCAAAAATACGTGTTGTGGTTCCCTCCTTCCAGATGTGCCGTGCAGTGCGTTCATAAAACTTCACCCGAGCCTCCTGCTGTTCTAAGTGACAACAGCCCCAAATACATCAAGTGAGAGCGACTTCACACTGTTACATATTGCAGGCCTGGAGTCACACGGCCTGTAGTCAGCACTTCAAGACAAAAAGGGAAGAATGTGCTAAAAGTTCGTCGCAGCCATATGCCTTGTCAAATCTAGTTTTCCACACACCGAATACCATGTGTTTCACAGATAAAGATGCAAGAAGTCCAAGAGCAGGCAGATGCTCAGTGATTTTCCCTCATTAGGGTCCCCATGTGGCATAACTTCGGGCATGTGCTGCTTTACCCCTACTGCTGTAGAATCATTGAAAATTTTAGGTTGGAAAAGACTTCTAAGTCCAACCCTTAACCCAGCACTGTGAAGTCCACCACTAAACCATGTCCCCAAGTGCCACATCTTCACATCTCAAACATCTTCAGGAATGGTCACTCCACCACTTCCCTTGGCAACCTATTCTAATGCTCGATAACTCTTTTGATGAAGTAATTTTTCCTAATATTCAACCTAAACCTCTCCTGG
>WEKX01012585.1:134836-162683 GCA_013390025.1 Pitta sordida | reverse complement strand
GCCATCTATTTATACTAAAGATTCTCCTATTTTTAACATCATTCACCCCCGCTGTTAAAGGAATCGCAGAAAAAACCTGCATTCCTGCCCTATCAATAAGTAGACCTAACTCCCTGAATTCCTTTTTTATAGTATTAACTCCCCTCTCACCAGCCTCATCACCTCCGGCCTGAACAACCAGCAGTGGATAGTAATCAGTGGGTTGAATGAGGTAACTAAATCCTTGTATTTAGTTCAATCTTCAATCCGGGCTCCTGGGAGGCAGCAGACCTCCCTATGGGTTGGATCTGGTCTACACACAGGACCTTCAGTTCCCTTTAGGAGGCAGTCACCGACGACCACTACCTTTCTTTCGTTTTTCATATTAGAGGGTTTGAGTGGTTTGAGAGGTTTGACAGAGGGGGTGCCTCTTGGGAGTTCTTAGGACAAGATGATTTCATCTTCTTCCTCAAATTCACCCCCAAAATCCAGGGCCCCAAACCTATTCTCCAAGGGCAGATGGAAGGGCATCTGGAATGCCAGTGGAGGGCAGGACAGGAATCTGCCTTCCCTACGATTAGAGATCAGTTCACCTTCCTTCTTGTGAGAGGGGACCTCCACCCCCTCAGATTTCCAATACGTATTGAGAGATGGGAGGGCCTGGCTCCACCAGTCAAGCTCCCTTTCGCTTTCCCTAATACTCCGGAGCCTTTCTGCCTGATCTGTGAGGTCTGCTACCATGAGAAGCAGGACATTCACCTGCTCACACCAGATGCAGATGTTTTTTCCACTGCTATACGGGGCCACCAGGAGGCTGCAGCACTCCCCGCAGCCAGTGGTCACAGTACATGCTTTGGAGAGCAGAGCAGGGCAGCTCAGGAAAGTGTAAAATACAGAAGACAAAATTTCATTCATCAAACAACAGTTTGACTCGTGAGATATATATAATAGTAATGTCCCATATCACAGTACAGATAAGGCTGGAAAGGACCTTGAAGATCATCTAGTCCAACCTATAATCCAACTAACCTCTACATCTAGATCANCTCATGTTGAGTTTGCTGTCAACTAATACCCCCAAATCTCTTGCCACCTGACCACTCTCCAAGAATTCCATCCCCAGCCCATAGTTCTGCTTGGGGTGATTATGACCAAAATGCAGAACTCGACATTTAGACTTATTAAATTTCATCCTATTGGAATCTGCCCATCTCTCCAGTCTGTCCAGGTCTCTCTGCAGGGCCTTCCTACCCTCTAACTGATCAACATGGGCTCCAAGCTTGGTGTCATCCGCGAATTTACACATGATGGCCTCAATCCCGTCATCTATATCATCAATGAAAATGTTGAACAGGACCGGAACCAGCACTGACCCTTGGGGGACACCACTAGTAACTGGTCGTCAACTAGACGAAACACCATTTACCACCACTCTCTGGGCCCGGCCATCCAACCAGTTCCTGACCCAGCAGAGAATATTGTCTGAACAGCTGCATCCCTTAGGAGGGGTGTTGTTTGAGTGAGCACACTCTTTTTGCTCACGTTTTTAGACCTTTTCACAGGCATTGTTGGCTGGGGGAGGGAGAGCCAACTCACCATGCTCACCTGCTCACCGCGCTCCAGTTTCCCGTGCTCCCAGGAGTTTAATGCCTTTAAATACCGGCAACCAGGAAGTGCCTGGATGGCCGGAGCCCACCCTTAAGCTCCCACGTGCTAGCTCTCAGCTAAACCGCAAGCTAGAAGGCTCAGAAGCTTCCCGGAGGGAGGCAGCCTCTTCTGATGCCCAGAGACTCAAAAAAAGCTACATACTGGGGCATCAATAGAACCGCTCATTTCAGCACCCACCCTGCTGGTTAGCAAGTGAAAGCTACTGAGCAGTCCTTAAAGGATTCAAACCCAACTTAGTCAACACTTAGCACTTCCTGCTTGGTTACTAAGCAGAGAGGGGAAGGTACAAATCTGGAAGGCAAGTGAGAACCTGGGAGTGAGCATTACTTTGTATCAAAGTTCCTCAATCTCTACTCCATAACACATGAGCCGACAGGATCAAATTGTTTTGATAGCATACAAATCCCTCTTACAGATTTCTCTCCAAAAGTGCTACTTATCTACCTGTCTACATGCTAAGAATTCTATTTTTATTTCTATAATTCATTCTTAAATACCAGCAAGTGAAATGTAAAAAGACAAAATATAGAATACCTGAGATTTGTTCTGTCCTACAGGAGAAATGTGGGCACAGAGAACAGCAGTTTCTCATCCTAGAGGATATTAGCAGTGGCAATAGCTTTGATTAAAAGGTCAGTATAGATTCAGCCTAGAACTGAAGACACATGCTAAAAATAGAAATGTGCAAGAAAGAATTCTCATATATGACAAAAGAGATCTTTAAGACTTTTTGTGAACTATGAATATGTTTGTTGATGTTTATCCCTCCTCTCTAGAAGATATCTTTGTGCTTTGTCCTGTGATGAAAAACAAATCCAGTCTTCCAGAGACATCATCTTAGTATCTTTACAACTGGAAAGTTTAAAAACTTTAGAGTTTTAGTAAATTGGGGATTTTTTAGTGTTGCTTAGGGAGTGCGGGTTGCTCTGAAAATCTGCCAGAAAAAACAATATTTAGAATTCTACAGCAAAAAAATGAAAGCAACAAGAATAAAAACATCCAGTAGCAGAGTGTAGCTATGACTTATTACATTTTGTCTCTTTAACATTCAATGTTTAAGACATGAGACAGTCTGAACAACTTAGCCATTTTGGTTTCTAAGACTACTCCATTAGCCAAATTCTTGAAGAACTTTGTGCTGAATTATGTCCTTTGTTAATGAAAAAACATATGTAACTAGAGGTTTGTCACCATCACCTGAAAACCACCTACTCTCATATGATGTGCAAATCCCACTAATTACCAAAATCCAGTCTTTTTTATTGAAGAAATAAAGCCAAGGCTGAGAAGAACATTGAAATCTTCCTTCAACAAGCACAAACATAAAAGATTCCCTTTTCTAGAAAGAATAAACTGTCTTCCCATTATTAAGTGCTGTGATTACAGCATCCTAAGTACACAAACAAAATTAATCCCTGCTTCTCTGAAAGTAGTTAGGCTCCTCATTAGCTACTTATTAGAAGGATGAAAGTGCCACTGTCACTTCAGCGATGTGCCCACAACCCTTTGGCCTCCCTTCAGGCTCTCCTCCAGTGTGTCATTTTGTGCAACCACAGAACATCAGGTTATGGAAAGCAGTGACTTCTCAGGCTCACTAAACACAGTCAGCACATCCACATTGTGCAGAGAGGGACTTGTTCTGCCCCAGTTCCAAAGCAGATGCAAGCTTGTCCTGCCAGCACTCTGAGCAACTGAAAAGCTTTGTTACTGCGTTAACATGGTGGCCAGTCTGAACGATAGAGCCCTGCTTGATAAAAAACCATATTAGCCTGGCCTGAGCACTGCACTGGGTCAGCAGAGCTCCTGGTTAAGAGCTGACATGATGCTCCTCAGGCTTGGAGCATGTGTCACTGCGCAGGCATACCCAATATTTGTCATCTACGTGGAAAAAAATGCAGCGGAGACCTGTCATCACTTTTGAAAAATGGCGGTAACAGCTCATACTAGGAATTAAAGCACAAAATGTTCAGTTGGGATTCAATATGCTAAACACTCTAACAAAACAAGACATAATTTTCAGTGCTTAAAATGAAACTGTAAACCCAGTAAACAATGACAGTTTTATATCACAGGGCAGTCGAAAGTTTTTCCACTTGCAGTGACTTTTTGAGCTTTGTTTTTCATAGAGAAGAAATTAAGATAAAGCCTCAAACAAAAAGTTTGATGCTTCCTTGTCATGAAGACCTAATGGTAAATTTCCCTCCACAACAGTAGGGGAAAATGAACTTAAAACGTTCCGCTCAAAGTCATCAAACATTCTGATGCAGTTTGTCACTTCCGAAAAAAATAAGTCCCGGTGGAGCAAGAAGCCAACATAACACAGAAAATTGGCCAGATTTCCACTAGTGATAATGACAGTGAAGTCAATCCTGACCTCCTAATTAGGTTTATTAACAAATCTTTTGCTGGAACGGTTTTGCAGGTCTGACTTAAATTTATACACAAGCCAAGGCAACTGAAACTCAGTTTAGTAGGAGAAAAATGCCTCAAATCTTCTACATTTGTTTACCTAATTAGCACTTTCAAACCTGTGCTCACACCTACAAATCCTTTTGACCTTTCAGAAGGCAAGCTTGACAACATACTGTAGTAAAAAAAGTAGAAGTAAAGGCAAAGTGATTTTGAATCTAGAGTCATATAGGAACAGCTCTAAGTAGAACAGGAGATTCCCAATGTTTTGAAGAGTAATAAGTAGCATATTAACACTGCAGTCTGGGGGCACTTTATTGAGCTAATACAAAATAAAACAGGTCAGACAAACCAGCGCTGTTTAAAGAAGAGACCATGATCTCCAAACCTGCTCCAACTGGTTAGAATATTTTCAATGTCTAGAGCCCCAAAGGCAAAATAATCCATTTTACGAGGAAATTGAACAGTGGTATACAAATTGCTGCTCCTATTGGCACCAGCCAGATAGTCCCAAATCCAGCCCTGCTGATACATGTCACGAATATAAAAAGACAGAAGATTCTAATGATTGACATCCGTCCCCCCCTCCCCGAAAAAACACACACACACAAACCCCACAAACACACAAAAAACCTTCAGCAAAGAAAAAAACCCCACCAACCAGAAAACAACACTGGAAAAGTTACTATAAACCAGATTAAGCATAGAGAAACAAAACTACATACCTGAACACAACTGAAAAATATATTTCAATTTTTCAAAAGTAAATGTAATTTCTAGTTGTGAAAAAATAAGGATTTTTTCCCTGGGGAAGTGGGGTAAGAAGGAAGAGAAGCCAAGATATGATTGACAGCTCTTTACATGGAAATATTCAATCAACAGATTCTGTTGACAACAGAAAAACTTTGGAGGCATATAGTTTTTGGACTTCACCGTGGTGTTTAAAAAACTGCTTTTCCATACTTTTTCTAATGTTTCTTAAGTAAAACGTCTAGAGCGAAGTCTGCATAGCTGACAGTCTCTTGTCCAACACACTGTCACTACACATCTCACAGCAGATTGTTTCAAATTATTTCAAAACTTTTACAGCAGCTAATCAAATTTCAGAAAGCTAAAGTATTTTAATGGCCACAACATTATTTGAAAGATACGTATAGAGAAAAAAAAATGCAGAAATTTAAAACACACTTCAAATGTTTATTTAGTACATTAGGCCCTAATCAAGGTCCACTACATCTTTGTCTTCATAGTTATGTAGCTAAACATTACCTTCCATTGGGGAGAAGCCCTCCCTTGCCATTTCCATCTCTGCATAAATCTCACTTATTTTATATAAGTGAAGAAATCAGACGAGAAAGATTCAGATTAAGCTGTGGAAAAGATCATAAAAGGTAGCCTACAGAGGTTAAATAATATTCTGAAACAATAATCACTTTAGCATGGCAAGTGTCTACATTATAGCTGTGCACAGTTTGCATGATTATCATCTGCTGTATTGCTCATGGTATGTGAAACTACTTCCAAAAGCAGCTGGAGAAGCCAGAGTTAAATGATCACACAACAGCATTGCCTGTATCACAAGTGTAAAATTTGAGCAGAAGCAAAATTGCAGCAGAAGTCATCAGCCATGCAAAAAGACTCACAAATGGAAATGTCCACCTGGAATCACAACAGATTTGTACTACAGCTCTGCCAAACTCTGCTTCATTCTGGCATCATTCTCTGTATTCACATACAGGATTTTATCTCCTTCCACAAAATTCATCTTGAATAGATCTGCTTACTTTACATATATACAAATGTTTTTCAACTTCATATCCATGTTTCACATTATGTGAATGTTATTTTTCACATATATGAAGTGCAAAAGTTTGACTTACTAGCTATTTTCTCCAACAGATTTTCAAAATACTAAGTGGATTGTACAACAGTTTCAACTCCTCAGTGCAGGTCTGCTCAGTTCATACATACAGATTCCAGGTTTTGAAACTGGAATCGTTGATAGTGAACTGATGACCGACTGCTTGCTGCAACACTGACATGTTTCTTTCACGCTTATTCAAGGAGCGTAGCTACATGTATCACCTTTGTAGTCTGTCACATTACATGTTGAATTTGGGTGGGGGTTTTTTTAACTAGCCTATTAAAGTCACTGAAAGTGGTTATCGCATTTATTTAAGGTTACAGGGATTTAAATTCTTAGTAATATTAAGAGATAGCAATTACTATCTTTAGTGCCATAGGTAGATATTGCCAAAATTTTAGAACATGCAAGAACAGGGAACACAAGCCACCCAAAACCAAACCAAACAACCAACCTCCAAAACATCGGGAGTTGTTGATAGATGTGTCTTGACTGTCTGTGCCTGGGCTGGGCCATGATAGGTATAGTCATGTTAAAGAATACTCAATGAATGACACAGAAGATGGAAAGACTTGATTTCTAAAACAGTCTTTGAATTCAGAAGTAATCACTCTAGTGTTTCACAGGTTTCAAAGTCTCACCTCAAAAGTGCAATAAAAAACATAAGTTTAGTAACCAAATCTATTATACTATGAAGGTAATTTTTCTCTTCCTAGCAGAGGACAGCAGCAGTTCAAGAAGACAGGTTGCCTGGAGCAAAAAAAAACCCACTCCCTATCTTCTATTAACATTTTTGCAAAACCTGCATTCTTATCAGTATCTCTTCATACTGGCTGACTCCAAGGCCTCAAAATAATTCACTGGAAGCTATGTTGAAAGAGTCATGTTGTGTCAGCTCTGTGATAAACTGGCCAAAGGGAGAAAGAGGGTTACACACAAGGCACAGCCTGGGTTGCAACCTATGACTCATTAAGAAGCTGTTCAGCACTTCCAGAGCAATCCACATGCGAGGGGAAGAAAATGGATGTCTTTTGAAAGCTAGGATTATGTTGCCTTACTGCACTATTGTGACTTGTACTATAGTTAGTGATCTTCTTTCAAGTCTATTTGATCTGGAATTGTTGAGGGGGTTTTTGGTAACTCAGCAACGATTCATAGCATTCTTAGCAATGACAAAACAAAACAAACAAAAAATAAAGACAGAAAGCAAGTCTTCAGCAATTTAACGTGCTGCCCCCTACACAAAACTTACACTTCTTTAGCTACCCATGCAGCCACTAGCTCTGCAGTAAGAATCCAGGTGAAAACCACACTTTACCATTTTCCAGTATTTTCAGTAGTTAGTTCATGAAATTCAGTGTATTCTATCACTGAATGATTTCAACTTAAAACAGAAGGGTTTTATTCTTTAATCCAGTTCAGCACTCTGGGATTTTCCAGCTAGACACCTGACCCAGAAGGCAAATGACCCAAACAGGCACACAGCAGACAGTGTGAATACAACCACCTCTCACTGACCAAACCTTGGGATGCGCCAAGAACATCTGCAAAAAGAAAACAGCATTGGTATGCAAAGTCGAATGGTACAGGTTGATTAAATAACACATTATTGTTATTGTTGTTTACAAGCCACAGTACTATTCCTCTTATTGATTTTCAAGTCCTTCAATGAGATTCCAGTTTCCTGGTTCCAGTTCAAGGAAGAAGAGTTTTCAGCTTGGTCTCTGAAATATATCTTAACTATTTAGGAGGAGAACAGCATTTGAAACAATAGGCCTGATTGTGTCTTATTCCTTCTACTTATAGCATGCATCTTTTGATTGGTTTCAGTAAAACAGCTTTAACAACTATTCTGCAGATTGAACCATGATATAAATCCAATGCATTATTGCCAAGCTGCACACCTTGAGTTTAGAATCAGGATTTTATATTAAAGCAGCAAATTAATTAAAGAACAATTAAGGCCAGAGCCTTTGTATAAGCATACACATGAGTGCCTTTATGTGAATCTAATTGGTAGATAGGTATCAATACACACTCATTCATACCTTTAAATCTTACACTTTGCCATCAATAATAGAACTCTAAGCACTGTGGGGCAGAAGGAGACATGGTTCTACTCATTCAACAAAATAACCATCTCCAAATACATATCATCAAAAAGAACAGTTAATAGTAACAACTTCAGAATAGCACAGAGTTGATTGAAAAAGTATCTACAACTAGTGTCCCTACATATTACATATCAAGGTGTGACTGAAATTCAGAAGAGAAGATTCTCAGGATATCTCTTTTGTAAATAGCTCAGGCAATTCAGTTAAATAGAAGAGAGTTCAAGATCCAACACACACATTTAGTCATGAATGACTATCCATTTGTTAGGCACTCATCTTAGTCATTAGGGTGGCAAGTCCATTAATACACTATCCATCAAATAACAATCTGTAAACCTGATGACTAATTGGAAATAAAAAAAGCAAGGAGGGAAAGATTTATTGTGGAAGGTATTTAAGTGAGCATCAATAGGAAAAATACTAAACATGTTACAGTTATACCTCCTCCATCGCGAGGAAAGGGACAGGCGACAGCCCTCGCGAAATATTAATCTCGCAAAGAACAGCAGGTCATTAATATGCAGGCAGACCATGCCCATTGCCCCACCCCCCAGAACTCCGCAGGGCTCTGGGGCACTTTTTTGCTTCTCCCTTCGGTCTCTCTGAACACGGGGAAGAAAAGGGAACCGGTTCTGGCCCCCTCTCNTACAGAGAGGATTCCCTGTATATACTCAAGGTATATGTCATCACATACAGGTTAGTATGTAATCATTTTGTCTTACTTTGGTCTCTGAGACACATGCCTACTAACACGCAATAAAGCTATTTTGGAAATCCCCAATTTTTTTTTTACATATTTAGGACAAGCTTTATAAAACACTATAAGATCACAAGATTCCTTTGTGGGTATTTAAATAGTCGGCATTCCAAACACTTTTACCAAAAAAGTGCTCAATAGCACTCTGCACAGATGTTCAGTATTCATTATGCATTTATATGTCTTTATGCAAGCTGTATTATAGATGAGAATTGGCACAAACAAACAGAGCAAAGACAAAGCCAATAAACATTAACACTGTTTCCCGCGCTACGGATGATTATACATCAATGCCCCTGTACAAATGTGATTTGGGATGTAAAGGACAAGGATTTGCAGTGCCACACAGCTGCATACAGCACCACTTTCTCAAAATCTTGCCTCTGAGGCCCCAGAGTGTGACTGTGCCCTTTCTCTTTTGGGCCCTAGGCACAGCACAGTCTGGGGGTAAGGAATGCTTGCTGTCCACCTCTCTGGAAGAAATACTGAAGCAAATCACAGCCACTATATGTAGGGTCACAGCGACGAAGTTTGCCATGTGAGGGGCCTGAAGATTACTCTGGAACACAGAAAATAGAAAGGGTTGGGGAAAAAAAGATTCCTTATGCCTTCCTACAAGAGCCCCAAGATTACCTGTGGCACATGTCTTCAGCCCAACCTGTCTCCTCACCTAGGAGGAATGGCAGCAGCTCAGCAGCACATTTGGTATCAGCATTGTGGAATACTCTAACCCAAGAGACACCATCGTGGCCATACAATGTAACCTCACATACACTCATACAAGTCTGGTAATGGCAACTCCACCTGGAAGTCAATCGACCACATCATTTGTTTCTGTGATTGAATAATCAACATTGAACATTTACATTTAGCTCTGAGAAGTAATGCAGAAAAACAAAGGTGCATTTAAGCCAGTCTGTTGTCTCTAAGAAAATTAACTGTCAGTTAAAAGTTCATTGGAAGACTACTTCACCTCTTTTTAAAAGCATGGAAACCTTCCCAACAATACAACTGTCTCTTTACAGAAGACACAGCCCTGTCAAAGGACTTCATCCAGTAGAAAACAATTAAGAAATCATTAAAAATGTGTGGGGTTTTTTTTAAAAAATGGAGACCTTACTACTGGGGAAAGAAAAGGCTTGATAACGATCCAGAAAGATGCCTTTCTCAAGAAGATACCACGATTCCCAGTTAAATAAGTTTTAACCAGGAAAGGAAAGCAAGTCCCCTGCTGCTTAAAAGCAAAGAGGAATTAGAAGCACACCTAGAAATACATTATCTTTAATTCACTAGTAAAAGATGGCAAGACAAGACAGACTACCTTTTCCAGTCAAACAACTGAGTCCACGTGACTGTTAAACAAAGAGTCTAATCTTTAAGACTCATTATGAAATTAAGATATATATAATTAACTCCAAATCAAACTTGAACAGCTATGTATCTGCTTTTCATATCACAGTGAGCAGATCATGGAAGACCAAACAAAGCAAGCTAGTTAAAATCTGTTGCACTCACATTAGGCATAATAGTGAGTAACAAATTTCTCAGGGACCTATACAAAGCTTTCCTAGGCTGCAATTTGAATTAAAGGTTCATATGATCATCCACATTTCTTCATATTACATTTTTACAGGATTAACATTCATTAAACGCCTACATAATCAAACCTGAAAAGAAAGTCTTTTAAGTCAGAAGGGTCAAGTCATAAGCTGCAAATGAGCACATCAATGCAAGGCCTGTTTCCCTCACATTCTAAACAAACTGAAGACTCCTTGGAATGTTTTTCTTCATATATATAAAAATAATAACAACTCATTAAATGACAAACATAACTATATAACACAACTTATTTCATTTATAACCGACAGAAAAGAGACAAGTATTAGAAGCTGCCACTTGGGCAATAGTAAGGGAATAGACAAGAAAAGACAATTTGAGAAAGTAGTATTGGGCAGAAAAAATTATGCAAGTCTGAAGGCAAAGGAAATACAGGGAAAGAGTAAAAAGTACTAAAAAGACTACCTTTGTCAGAAGAGACAGAGGAAAACTGGGACTGTCAGGGTGGACAAAGGGAGAGAGAAAGGGGAAGGTGATAGAACTTGAAGGTTTTTAGACTGTGTAAAATCAGGACCATTGTTTAGTTCAACTTTGCTTTAAAATGTTCAATCTCAAAAAAAAAAAAACCCTGAAAAAAAAAACAAAAAAGAAAACAAAACACCTCACCCCACAATTAATATGGATATTACAACTCACAAGCTATGCCCACAAAAGACATCCTTAGTTTTATATGAGAGAAAACAACATATTAATTCATACCAAGAGGATACATATGAACTTTGGCCTTTTAAAGTAAGATTATTAGCCACACAAAATTATTTTAAAAGCTAACCATAGCTTCAGTCTATGAGCAAATACTGCAGGTGCCCAGCATATAACACAGAGGCAGCACAGATATTTTGCACTATTCTAGCAAAATCAGATCTTAAGCTAGCAGGCATCAGAATTATTTTTCATTCTGATTTTTAATATATCTGAAAATAATTTTTTTTAATCTAAAAAACAATTGGAAGGAGCAGGAATTGCCAAAGTGCAATAGGCAAGTGTTCTTGAGAGAACATTAAGCACAAGAAAAGAAAATTATGTTTTCTCTACACTAAGAATTCAAAATAGCATATTTCTTCATCTAGTGAATCAGCTTTGCTCTAAAAGTGCCCTCCTATTTGCCTTTATACCGAAAGAGATTAAACTTTTGGGAAGATGCAGTCCTGAAACAAGGATAAACAGTACTTGAAATCTAAGCCTATCGGCTCTTACAAACACTGTATTTCTATGTGATGAACCACTCCATCCCCCCACAGCAAGTTTCTTGTACAGAAACATCATTTAAGGTACCATTTTACTTCATATTTCTTTCCCAATGACCATGAAGCTCTACTGAGGGTGACCATCAATACACACTAGACACTTGCAATGTTTAACACCATTTCTGGGGAGACACCCTGGTCTAAGGCTGCAAAAGCAGAATTGCTGGTACAGCTGTGGAGCCTCCATAGTCTCACCAAGTGACCAGACTTGATTCAAGAAGGGAAACCCACACACAATTCCTAACTACCCGGAAAAAACACTCCACAAGGTTTCAACAAGCCTTTTCTGCCACCGTAATACCAGTCTGCAACCTGGGCTTTCCACAAGCCTTCCAGATGCCTCCATGCCAGGGAACGCTGTGGGTGAACAACATCCCCCTGGCCTATCTTCAGACATTCACTCCACCGTCCATAGCCTGTACGATTTCCTTCACAAAGTACTGCCGTCCCACACAGAGTGGCAGAGAAAGCAAATCATGTGCAGGTCTGGATTTTGTCTATGATGATTAATCCTACTGAAGCCAAATTCCAAGTTATTGAACATGCACAGAATACTTTACAGAGCTCCAATCAAACAGAAAGGCTGTATAATAGAATAAGAAGTCCAGTCAGATCTGTAAGAGAGGCCTTGTTTTACTTGACAGACAGTCATCTATTCTACATTCAGATGAGGACAGAATCACTCAAATTTAGTGGCATATTTTCTATGTAACTTCAAATAACTAGGTTTATAAAGTCCATCTTCCAGAGTCACAATTACATAAGTACACCTGAAGTAAAAGTTTAATACATAAGAGGAAGTCTGCATGATGTAAATGCTTTCTAAACACAGTTCTGTAGCAGCAGTCTTAGGCCAGACAGAACAGACCAAACAGCATGAACTGGCAGAAGGAGAGCAGGGATTTCACAACTTTAGTCTCACTGAACACTAATCTCTCACTAGGCTTGTTCACCCTGTTAAAAGGATAATCTATGCAGAAAATACTACATTATATTTGTAAATGAATAGATGGACCACACACACTTCTACTTACATTGTGCTAACCTAAAGTTTGAGAGAGCACAAGTACCAAGCACAGATTTACTCTACTCTCATAATCTGTATATTGTATTGCAAACTGTGACCTGACTTGAATGGGTCCTTCTCCATAGTGTCTATATTGCTATTCCATGAGCATCACCCTGCTGGTCCTTTCTTCAGGTTTTGTTTTCAAAAACATGTAAGAAAGAAAAAGCACGAAACGAGGATGGGTGTGCATGGGGTTGGCATGAAGACAATTAACTTCATCATTTTATATACAGTCAGCCCTCTTCCACTTCACGCCCCTCAGATAGCAGCTTCACATCTTTGCTGTGTGATTTTTCAGCAATTAAGGAGGCCCATTTTGGGACTGCACATGCACGACCTGACACGCATGAATATTCAAAGTAGGCAGTCAGGAATGTGCCTGGGTAGAAGAGCTATGCATGCTGGCCCCAGCCGCAGCTGTGCCATGTCAGCCATGTCCACCTGGAGGGAACAAGGCAGGCAGAGCTCAGAAGTCCATACAGCCCTGCAGTGCCCCTCCGCCCTCTGCAGCTGCCCCATAGGGTAGAGGAGACCAACTTTGCTTCCCCAACTGTGCGAGGAACTTCTGGGAACGCCCACAGCCGCTCCAGGGCAACTGGGGCCAAATTTGCATATTAATGAGCTGTCACTCAATGCTGACAGGAGGCTGCGTGGGAAGGAGTCAAGACCTGCGGTACCGTGGTATAGGAGGCTTGACTGTAGTTATCTTTCCACTGTGACAAGACACACTGTTTTCATAGCTTCTAGCCTGTCATCAAAGACAGAGCTGAACAGACGGTAATTCAGAATACATATGAAAACATCCAAAGTGAATTAGATGAAGATCAAGGGAAAATAAGACAACTGATAGTGCCATGACTTTGTCATAGCTAAACAGTGTTCTGGCAGTGCCTGAAGAGAGCCCTGTTAGGGTAGCGGTTAGGCTGGCACTGGAGTGGAGCAGAACATCTTAGGGCACACAGCCCCTTCAGATGAGGCACTGTCACAGAGATGGTTGAATATGGAAGAAGCCCTTGCCTAGCAAGCAACTTTCCTCAGTCATAAAATCTGCTTTCCATTACCATAGTAAGGATGCAGGATCTCAGACAAGAGACAAGTCTTCAACTGCTGGTATTTAAGTGAAAAATTCTGTAAAACAGTTTCCAGGACAGAGTTCTTGTAAACTTCTCTGACATAATCATCTGCCTCCCATCTGCCTCTTTCCACTTCCCTCCCAGCTGTGCTATTCAGAATTGAGGGTGGGCAGGAAATATAATTAAAATTCACCTCCTGATAGCAACACATGTAAAGGTTTCATCACCAGTTGGAGAGAGCCATGTAATTTTAAACTCAGTGTTTCTCAGAAATGTTTTGAATAAATGCCAATCACCAAGGGGGGGGGGGGGCGGGGAAGGAAATTCATGCCCAACTGCACACTCTACAACACTTGCTACCCCCTGATTTATCAAGGTTCCTAGGCATTAGACAAAAGTAACAAGACACTATGATTTTCAAGTGTCTCCAGAAACAAAATGTCATTTCCCAAATAATCCCATAAATATTTATTACAAAATGTATAATGACTTTCTTGCCTTTATTTAAAGCTTGAAGCTCATATATGCTGCTTGACTGGTAACATACAGCAGATATGCTCTAAGATATGTAAACAGACATACCAGCTTTCAGTAATCATAGATAAAGGTTTGGCTAGACCCAAGGTTGTTTAATCCAACACAATCCTTCCCCATCTACACACACACAGTCCTGCTCTGTCATCATCATGCTTCCAAATAATACTCCTTGTCTACAGAATTCCGGAAGCGGGTGACCTGATTCCTGCCACAGACCCCTACAGAAAAAGGGAAAAAAGGCTAACCCACTGCCATCCACTCTGAATGATGAAACTCTTCCTGCAAATCGTTTTCCCCTCAGCATCTGTCAACTTCCTGGGCCTCTCCTGTTTCCTTCCACCTCTCTAAAAATAAGCAAACACATTGACTCACAAATATATCAGGAAACAGTGGTGACTATTTCTTCCCTCAGGGAAGGAAAATCAGCAGACTATCATTAACAATAAGAAACACTGTATTGGGACACCATTAACGCAGCAAGCATGCAATCCCATTTCCCATCGTTAATTCAAATCTAAAACAAGGCTGAAGTGGTTGCCAGTTGGACAACTCACTGAAATTCAAGTCACTTAATGAAGTCCATCACTACAGAGAATGAGTGAAAACGCAAATACTGCTTCCTCCTTGTAGGCACATACCTGCTGGCTTAAAAGGTGGAGAAATCAATGTGAACCAATTTTAGCTGGAAAGCTTGAGTGACTTACTTCCCCTGGTTCTAAACAGTCTTCTAAAATTCTGCCTGAAAATAGCCACAGGCAAATATTCAGTATGTTTAGTATTAATTCAACTTAAATTGTTGTGAAGTATTGTCTAAGAACACTTTTCTCTTTTTTTTTTTTTTTAAAAAGTAATCCTGAAGATTTAAGGACAGTTTTGTTTCCTTGTTCCTCGCAGAGAGGGAGAGGAAGGATCACCAGTAGGGTAGTCTCACTTCTTATCTTAACAACCACTAATCTAAGTCAACTTTAGGCTCTTCAAAACAGAAAGAAGCTTTTCTTTAAGAGAATTTTGAATGAAGTAGCTATGTACAGATAATTAAAAGTGTTCGTATTTGCTAAAATGAATTAAATACCAGCTTGCACTGCTGTATCTCTTTCCACCTCCATCACTGTCCTTCTTCAGTGTTAATAAGCTAAACCAACAGATGGAAAACAAGTTTTAAAAATAGTTTTTCTATGTACTGTGGAAAAGGGCAAAAGCATTTCATTTTGCAAGATAGGAGATGATATAAAAAGAATATGAAAAATGCAAAAAGCATTCAAAATGTGAACATGTGCAATGTTGTGCTTTTAAGCCACTCTTACAGAAATCTGCCTCCACTCAAAAATAGCAAGAACATCACTGTAAACTACAGCCATTCAAATCATGATTACTATACTCTACCCACCCATCAAACTGCTCCAACACAAAGTATTTTGAAAATGCAATGCATCATTCCAAAGACAAATCTCAAATAAATTAAATCTGTAGAGATACTTCCATGGGTTTAAAGTGGCCTTGGTTCACGCACTAAACATTTGTTCAAGAAAGCATTTGAGTGCACCATGCAAGGTTAAAGTACTCTACTGTTTGTTCAGCCTGAAGCTTAAAAAACATAAATTACATTACAAGCTTCCCTTTGTCAAGCCCTGAGAATATTTTAAGATTTCCATAAATAGGTATACCCATGTTCAAGACTCTATGAAATCCCTGTTAAAGCTCCTAAGGAAATACTGACATCCTGCCAGTGACTAAGGATGACTGGAAGCCCAGTGTGTTATTTGTAAAGACAGTAGAGGCATTGAGGGGAGCAGGAGGTGGAGGGGAAATGCTTACTTTTCTCTGTTAGAAAAGGAGGCAACACTTTACCCTGAGTGCTTGCAAGACCAGATTGTTCTTGTATAGTTTCTGTTGGTAAAGCCAATGCTATATACCTGTCTCTCTTCTACTACGACTTTTTCCTCCCAGCTGAAACTTATTTGTAATCCCTTTCACATTCCCATTAAGCCTGTTATCTCTGTAAAAAATTCATCATTTTTCCTTTTTTTGCTGATCCACCCTTTATTTGTTCTGTATTCTAGACATCTTTGCCTATGAATCATTCTCTTTTTATTTCAGTCTCAAAAAATCTTGTAGCCTAAATTGTCCACATATCTGGGGTCTGCCCAAAATGTAACATCCTGGTTCCTTTTCCTCAAGGCATGAAAAACCACATTCACTGTCTCATCACACAATTTCATTGCCACCAATCAGTTGTTTTTAATTTATGAAATTCAGTGTATCAATACTTGAAAATCTAATTAAAATTAGGGACTGGGGTATGCAGGTGTCCCCTGGCATAATCATTCATTCCAACACACTCCCTCTGCAGTGTTACTTAACATGTTTTCCACAAAGCCATTGTGGCAGAAAGAAGAGTTCAAAAGTCCATGAAGAGCTAGATTCCTCCCAACTGCTTCCAGTACATGCAGAGATGAAAAAACACATTATCATTATCAAATTAATTCTTTTTAAACTATGACTAAGAATGAAGTTTTTTACCCCACAGCTGGTCCATCACATATACTTATTTTTAAACAGGCCAGATGTTGCTGTGAAAGGCTATGTTACATTTGCGTACCAAAAGAGTGCCAATGTCAAGGATGAAAGATTGACATCAACATACCAGTTCTGATCACACAGAATCACACACACAGAATATTATGAGTTGGAAGGGACCCACAAGGATCATCTAGTCCAACTCACCATCTAACACCCGTACAGAGACCGAGAGCATATCCCAGAGCGTAACACCAACCTAGATCCCTCACAGCCTAGCAGGCCACTTCGAGCCGGAAGGGGCCCAGGGTCATCCAGCCCTACACCCCCCAGCTAGACCATGTCACTAAGCTCCTCGTCCAGTCTTCTCTTCTATTTTGGTTTTGTTGTTATTTTCCCTGAGGCCTTAAACTGACTGCCTTAGGGGAGGGATGTTAAATGAGGACAACACTTTAGAAAATATAAAGTGGTTCTAAAACAAAAAACCCTACACTTTTAAATGTATTGTCTGCTTTAAAATCAGGACAAATCAAATATCTCTGGCCATTTGGACTTTGAGGATTTTGTCCAGACTTCAATCCAAGATCACAAAGCAGTTGGTGTCTTGCACATTTTTGCAACAACTCTTTTACCCTTTCTCATTCTTTTGGGGAATGGTGGCAATGCAGTGCTCCAGGTACTCAGAGAAGAGAACAGCAAGTAGCATTGGCAGCTCAGGCAGAATGAGAGCCACTAGATTGCTTTAAATAAAAGTTAAAGGAGTAATTCCAGATTAACACAACACCATCCCTGTTATCCTTTTGAAATACAATAATCCCATATGTTCACATGCAGAATATATTGAATGAGTCAAAGCTGACTACTCAAAATTCCTAAAATAATTTGTCAGGAGACAACAGAAATAACACAGTTCAGCCTATTGAATACATAATCACAGCAAAGCCTCTCTGTTTTCCTCCGAGATATACTTTTAAGGGCAAATAAGAACTGTCCTGGTTTAGGTTTTTTGCTCCTCTGGCAGCGAGGGACTTAACAGCTCAGCTCTTTCCTGAGCCTCAGTCGCTGCCATGGCATTCAAGATTATTGAGATAGGGATGCCTCTGTGAATAATCATATTTGGGAGAGAAGAAAAAAAACGTAGTAGTAAGATGTAGTGTGCCGGGTCAGGGCCTGTATGCAGAAGTTGAAAGCCATGAAGGTCCCCCAGGCCTACTAGAGAAGGGGCTAGGAAGAATTCCAGGCATCCCCCTGCTGTTTGTGGAAAGGGATATGGTGCAAACCTATGGAAGAGAGAGAGAGTGGAACCAGTGATGCAGTATCCACTGAAGCCACAACTGAAGATGGAGAATCATGCTGCAAAAAGCTGCAGATATTTTTGGGAGCCCAGAAACTCTCGGCCGCCGAAGCTGAGCTCGGCAGAGATCGTTTTGGACAGACATTTTGTGACAGAATTGCATTGTGGTAGGATCTGAGCTATGTACTTTGGGATGGGTTCATTATGATGCAGCAAAAAGCCAGTACTTAAAAGCTGCATCCTGTATTGTGACTCTCAGACAACAGAGAATGGAACAACTGTGTCCCTGGGTCGAGATCTCACTTTGGAGAGGGTCATGAAAGACTTTTCTTCTCGTGAGAGAGAGAGAGAGAACTTTATGGAAGGGCAGAGAGATGGTTCCTACCCCAAATCTGGTCAGAAATACCAACTTGCCTGGCTTATCCCCCACCCTGTTCACCCTTTGTCTCCTGGTTGAAAAAAGGGAATATGAGATCTGTTGTAAGAGAAGGAGGGGTGGGGGGAAGAGGACGGCTTTAAATCATGCTTCTCACATAAGTTTTGATCATGTTAGTTAATAAATAAATCCTTTATATTCTTCACTGGTAGTTTGCCTTGCTTTGCCTGTGACCAGTTCTATTTTCCAGTTTTTTTCCTCCAGGAGATATTGTGGGTGAATCTCTGGCATCCAGCCAGGGTCAAACCACAACAAGAACATAAGGTATATGCCCTCAAAAGAGCAGCATTCACTTTAAGACTGAACTACAGATTAAAAATTTGAGAGATTTATCACCAACTGAACTTAAATCCCTTAAAATCACCTTAAATAGTCTCTTGTGCAATTATATCCCAGTTTTACAAGGAATTTCTGGCAAAGTACATAATCTTGGTGCATTCCTAGAGTGAGGACATCCATACATTAAAGCCTCCTAAACATTTTCTCCTATCCATACGCTGATGGCAAGGATGCTGTACAATACTGTGAAAAGCATGTCTGCACCTGCCAGCTGCAGTAGATGACCTCTAGCTTCCTAGGGCTGCCACGGTCTCCAAACACAGCTTTGCTAATCTGAGCAAAGATGCACAAGGACACAGCAATTTCTGTGAACTATTCTAAACATCACACTTAATTTAAATTACTTCCTCTACAAGCAAATTAATTTACCTATGAAGTTGCTATTGTGACCATAATTTTGTCCTCAAGTTAAGAGGGTTGGGAGGGAAAACTCAGTAAATGAGAAACTGAGCAAGGTAAATATATCAAAACAAACTAAATGGAAATGTTTTTGTTCCAAACTAGCTTGTATACATACTTAAGAGCAAACAAAAACTACTAAAAAGGAAATGTATTGCCTTTAACAATGGACTAATATACAGCTTCTGTGATTGTTTCCAGTAGTTATCCCACACACACATCCCCCCAGAATAATCTCTTTATTTAAAGATAAAAAAGACATCAAGTAAAAGCGACTCTGGAATTGCCCTTCATATCTCTAAATTTGTGTTACATTGTATTATATACAAAGTGATGTATTTGACTTTTGAGAAAGAAATCCAGGGGGTGTTTGTTCCCCACAAGCTAGCAGTCGGTTTCACATTTGTGCCAGTGCAAAAAGCATCTCATGACAAAATACAAACCAGAACAACTTCAAGGCAGCACTTGAACCTTGAAAGTTTTCTTGAATTTTTTTTAGTTTGTCAAAGTAGACGTCTGGATCTTTTACTGAACTAAGGAAAAAATACAAGAGTTATACAATGCTTAAATCAAGAGATTAGATTAACTTCAGATGGGTTTGCAAGAAGATTTATTAAATTATTAGCCAGGGAGCAATTCTGATCTCTTCAACAGATATATTTTGCCTCTCAATAAGCTCATTAACTCAACATATACAACAACTTCCATAACCTTATTCAGACTTGTTCAACAAGAGGCGATGGAGAAAACACTAATTCTGCTAAGACATTGCAAGGACCTACTGTGGTCTACTAAATATTTGCTGTCTGCAAAAAGATATGCCTCTAGTTCACACGCTTTCAACAGGAAGAGTAATGTCCCAGACTGTTATCCCATACGTTTGAATATTGGGGAATTCAAGCTCAAAAATACTTTTTGGGCAATCCAAAAGGTGATTCAAAGATGATTTTGTCAATTAAAGCACGTTTCTATTCATAAAAATCTTCATTTGAAACAGTTACACACATCAAGGCAGTAGAAAATAAAATTCAATAGCTGAAACAGAGACACAAATTTTTATAAACTAATACATAGCCAGTAAAGAAACATGCACTCCGAATTTGTCTGCAGGTTAAGCAGTAAGAACGGATCCTTTACAATACTGAATAAAGTGCAAGAGACAGATAACCTCCCTGAGATTACTGTAATGTGTTAGGATAATACCTGATGGGCAACAACTCTGCTATTCATCCTTCTCAGTGCCAGAAGAACATACAATAAATGCATCTTTAAACCTTCCAATAGACTTTTTACGAATCAAAGTGAACATAATCATTATTTCTCAAGTTTCTATCCTCACAAAAGAAAGGTAGAAACAAGAATTTTACTACTTCTCACACCAGATTTTTATTTACATGTACTTATTTTGATATACATTACCTAAAGAGAGCATATGTGTGCATTTAAAAAAATACACATGCACACACATTTGTATTTATGTACACAGATTTGCACTGCTGTTAAATCAAAAGAGGAGCTGACAGGAATGATATTTAACCTAAATCAAATCATGTGTCTCTTTGATTAAAACTACGTACCTAAATGTCAGCTACAGTATTAAACACTTTTCAAAAGGCAGGAATTAAGTGAACTCTCAAAAATATCCTGAACATATTATTACCTTATATATAATTCCTTGAAAATGATATTTCAGGAGGGAAAAAAAAAAGGCATTCTTATTATTTTTCCTCCTCCTGAATGTATTTAACCCATAGTCCTTTCTGAAGGAGTAATGGAGTCAGTATAGATACGTAGTGTATTTTAAAATCTTCTTCCATTACCCCCAAGTGCTGTAACCCGTCACACCTGCTCAGGAGCAAGGTGTTCAGAGAACACAGCCAAGCCAAGAGAAGTAGGCAGCTGGCACCAGCTAGAACGAGGGGCTATAGCTCAACCTGAAGGCTGCTGCTTGGATCCTTTGGCCCCTTTGTGTGTTCCAGAGCACTCAGAACTAGAAGAAATGTTCTTAGCAAGCGGTGCCGAAAGGTTCTATCCACTCGCATGTACTCATTTCCCATAGTTGCAAAAGGGAATGAGATTATCAAAGTGAAGTTCTGCAACACTGGTAATCACCTAAAAGATTATGACACGTGCTCACAGACTGGACACCCAACTGATGTTCATGATGTAGGGACAAAAGCCTACCATGAAAAAAACTGCTTCATGAAAGTCACTTTTACTACCATGTTTTCTCAACTACTTTTAATGGAAAATCTATTAAGTATTTTTAGAAAGAGCTACTCCCCCTCTGCCACCAAAAAAATCCAAAAACTTCACACAAAGAAACAAACCAATAAATAAAAGAACCCCTCACTATATAAACTGTTGTCCTAATGGTTTAATTAGCAACTAAATATTGTTTAGGCTAAAAGTATTTTGCATTCCTTTTTTATTTTTATTCCCCCTGCACTTCTACACATAGGTACATTCTTTGAAGTAAGTGTATAAATCACCTTCTACTGCCATTCAGAGTGCGAACTGGGGTGAGGAGTCAGGAAAGTAGGGAGGAGCAGAATCCCAAAGACATTCCTGAAGCAGTATTTTAAGACTGACCATCATCAAAACAGTTTACTCCCCAGCCACCTCCTCTTGCAGGCTAGAGGATGCAAAAAGGAGATTTCTGAAATAAGATTCAAATTTAGATTTGAGGGAATCTGGGGGGTCTTTTTGATGAAAAAGAAAAAACGCAACATATTGGGAGACTTTATATATTCTCTCCGGCAAGTAAACAGGAGAAATTAAATCCTCTGAAAACAGGCAAAAGCTACTACTGCACAACAGTAAGCAGTCTTTATCAGTAAAGACAAATAAAACCAATGTACCAAATCTAACTGCTTCATGGGGAAAAAAAATACAGTAAAAAAACCTACAAAGCAAATGCATTTGCCATATTTTCTACTCCCCAATACCACGTCTTTTATAAAATATATCTGAGAAGCCTCTTTTAACAAAACCATCCAGAAATCTGAGTTACTACTGATTTAGGGTCAAAATATGAAGAGCTGGGCTTGAAAAGCAAATATATGTCATCTTTTCATAAGGAAGCAGAAGTAATTCAAAGGATTTACAAAATAATGAACAAAAACTGAAACTTTATCCAGTTGTAGATATTTTCTCCCAATAGAATTTTTTTTCTCTATTCCTGTTGCCATTCCTTCATTTTTCCACTGTTCTCATTTAGATGTTTGTTTCCAAACAGTGTAAACCAAATTTCATCTTGTTTCTTGCTTATAACTTTAACTTATAATTGCCCATCTTATTTTGAAATTTCCCAGCCAGAATAAGCTATAGGAGAACCAGGAACAGAGATGAAAAGTGAACAAGTTCTAAACCCAGAACACACGGGGTCAGTCAAGAACAGACATCCTACAGATACTTGTCATCCCCCAACAGCCTCTCAAACATGTATTGTAAGAAACAAAAGGAAGGGAGATTTCTTTCCCCATCACTCCAAAGTGATATGATCACCATTAACCAAGAGAAGAGAATGTCTGGGTTTGATTCCTTCATTCTTCAAAGGAGCTTGGTAAAAGTACTGAAAAATATCTCAATAAAATATTTTTCTCCTTACAAACCACACAATACGTATATAGCAGTAGGAAAAAACCTGCAATTGGACCCATACACTTCATGTATTTGTAAAAACACATTTTAAGCCCTCCCAATTTAAAAGATTCTTTTTCTACCTCCCACAACTACTTCCTTTCATCTTATCAGAAAAATAGCTCTTCAGTGCTGTAGGCTAATTACACCATCTGTTTAGCCCCAGTACAGTAACAATGAGACATGGCACATTAATTCCTTAACTTTCCCACATGGAACTGCCTTGTGTTGCCCTCATACGCACAAAGAGAGAGGCTGGGCAGAAGGAAGAGGGCAGGGGGGTGGAAAATCAGTCTCACGTTATTTGTATTCCCTCTTCCTCCACCAAGGCTCTGCTGCCAGCCTTCACAGGGATTTAAGAAATCTGACAATTTCTCTCTACCTCACCTCAGTACAATAGTGCCAGTTGTCAGGATCAGCAATGAAAAACATCAATCACATGCACACACACAAAGGAGGAGGTAGAATCTATGCATGTTTCCATTCTTCATCGTAGCAAGTGAGCAGCCTCTCTTCACAGTGGTCAGAGACCACTGAATCTCAAGTTAGAGCCTTCCTTTGGAAACCAGGACATATGCAGCCTTGAATTAAATAGAATGATTTCTCCAGCTTTTGGACAATAGGATACCCCCAACATCCTTTCCACTTGTTCAAAGGAAACATGTCCTGTCCCATCCAACTGGACTAGAGACAGCACACAAACTGGCAGGTGTCCCCCAGGTGGGAGACACTACCCAATATATATACCACACATATTGGCATGCTGGGAAACACCTCCACAAGATCCCTAAAACCCTTTTCTTTTTCTTTGTTTCCCCAACACTTCAAATAAGACAGAATATTTATGAAAATTGCAACTTGAAATTCCTTATATAAGTCAGTGGTAACTAAAAATAAAACAGTGACTTTAGGGTGCAAAACGCTGCAGGCTCAGGCAGACAGAGCAGGAGTTTGCTCAAGCCCTGCATTATGTCAGTAGCCTGAGTTCAAGAGTTGGCACCTTTCCACTGGAGATGATCACTTCCTGCTCCCACCCAGATCCATCAGGTGATTAAGTTATTTAAGCCCTCTCTCTCCCAAGACAAAATTGCATAGGAAACCATTTACACAACCGATTTGGACAAGGGGACAAGACCAAACACATAGCAAGGGGAGGCAGAAAGCAGAAAGGGGAGCGTTCTTTGCACAGTAGCAGTTAGAAGCAGCTACATGCATCATCCTCTTCAGTAAAGAAAGCTTCAGCAAGACAGGAATGCTTGTCTGCATTCTTACAACTTTTAAGAAGTCTCTTCTATAGTTCTAAAAGTTAGAAAACTTGTTGCTAACTTTGAGCACATCTGGAACTCTCACATTTATCTCTCCTCTTGCCCCTTAGAGGCATTCCTGCTTTTCTAAAGCAGTGATACAAAAACTGTATACACAGACATGTCCCAGTGTAGAAATTTTTGCATCAGGGAAAAAAAACCCTTGCTACTGATAAACATTAAGATTACACCAAAGGTGAAAGGGAAAATCCTCTGAGATTTAACTTTACTTTGAATTGCTGAGTCAGAGACATTTCTTAACAGTTATTTATAGATCCACATTTCTGCTCTGTGTCACAGGTCTGGGTTTTATCAAATTGTTTTTTTCTTAAATAAGGCATAATGGAGGCTGGAAAGGGGAAAGCCAGAAATAAGGGAATACTTCATGTGACAGAGATTGCTCAAGAAGATATTCACATTCACCTATAGAACAGCAAGGGCACAGGTCACAGGGAACAAACTGTGACACAGAGAAAGAGAAATAAGAGAAGGTGAATTGAGTCCAACTATGATCAATATCTCTGCCCTCAGCTCCCATCAAAAGTGAGCATTAGGAGATGTGGATGGGGTAGGGACCAAACTAAAACTACTGTATGCTTTCTTTACTAATGTATTGTGCTTATATCTCTGCTTATTATTTCAAATTTAGAAAAAAAGTACAGTTATTCTTAGCACTGCATACAAAAATTAGAAAAGTTTTCTTCACTGTATTTCTTCTGACCTTTCTAGTGACAAAACTACTCAAAAAAGAAGCAACAAAAAATTTTAAAAAAAGATACTTCAATTATGTAATTACAAGTAAAGAAATGGTAAAAACTTCACCCAAACCATACAGATTTCATCCCATTATTCAGTACTGCCTTACACAAACCTCACATATACAGAATAAACCTTAGTACAGCCACAGCTCAATGAAACTACCCGAGGAGTGGACTGGCTCAGATTCAGGGACTCCTACACAGTAAGGTCAGAGATCTACTGTGCAAGACACACTTCATGTAACACTTGTCCTTGTTTCTATTCTCTGAGGCACTTTCCTATCATAGAGATAAAAACATAGAGTCAAGCATTCAGTGCTATGACAGCCATATCTGCCCTTCCAGCTAATGGAAAAGTACCAAACATCAACACTAGCCGAGAGAGCGAAAGATCTTGCATGACTGCTGTCACTTAATGTGTTCTCTTCCACTCACGGTCAACATCAAGGCCAGGGTAAGTCATTAGGTAACTTTATTAACCAGGTAATCCATTAACTTAAATTGTAGAACAGAAAGTACTATCTGCAAAAAAAGAATCTTTATTTATCAATATCAAGAGACATTCCATAGACTGTTTTCCTCTTAAAAGGCACTTTGATACCCTAAGCCTGAACATTTTGCCAGACAAACCCCAACTGAATAAATGTTGCAAAAAAAAAAATGCATTCTATAACATAAAAGAAATTCTACTAACCAATCTTAATTTAAAACACATATCTTTATGTAACATGTGAATGTAAAAAGAGTATTTTATTAGTAAACTAAAGTAGGAGTTGTGTTTGCTTAGGAGGCAGGTCCCTGAAACAACACACACTTGCCCCACATAACATTTATTTGCTTACACAAAGAATCCACACACGACTCCTGTACCTCAATGTATACTTGGTATAAAGCAGATATCTCAGTAATGGTAATCTGGGGAGGAGGAGAACAATTCTATATTCATTCAGACATAAGCAAACCAAGGTAGGTTTGTTGTTGCATAAACTGTAGCTCATTAAACCACAAACAAAAATAGCTTTAGTTTTACAAGAAGAAAGGGATTTATGACTTGATCAGAAACAAATTGCCAAAAAACCCCACTGCAAACTTGAAACCTAATTAAACACCTTCTGTTACACATAGCATAAAAACTACCACTGCTGCTTTTTATGACTGTAAAACCACTCTTCCTTCTAACCATTACTTACCCCATGTTGGCCAAGTGCGGAATAACACCAGTAGGCACCTTCCAGGTTTTTCCTAAGGTCCTACAAACAGAATAGCTCTGTGTACACCCACTCATCTGCTAGCTTGCAAAGAAACATATCTATATCCCCAAACAAAGGGGGGTTGTTTCTGAGTGCCACACAATTTTGACATGAAAAAAAGCATTTTCAATAGGTTAATTGCCTTGTTATGTCAAGTGTAATACGTACAATGAAAGGTTAATGACAGACCATTTGCCCCATCTGAAAAGCTCACCAGAGGAGTCAAACTTCAGAAAGATGACTTCCTTGAAACATCTGGCAGTCACACAGTCAGATTAAGTAAGTATACATGGAATGCTAAGTACCTCTTTAGTATTTAATTACCTCCCTGGTACATAGTGCTGTTACACCAGATACAACACTTACCTTGCACTTCTTAATTTTGAAAGCATTCACCAAGATCTGAAACTATTTAAACCAGAACTGTAAACTCTTAAAAAAACCCAAAATCTTTCAACAGTACATGAACCCTATAATAGAAAACAAGAGAAATATGCTCAGCAGTCAAAGCATTGTGAGCCTTGATTTTTTTCAAGATTCTGCACATAAAGTAAAATTTTCCCTCAATATCTGCCTGCTAGCACATCAACAAATCATTCAGCAATATTCCTTTTACAAAGGGTACCATAATTAACAATGGGGTTCAAGGCAAAACACAATGGAACACTTCCCAAATTTCACAAGTTCTTAGCAGAATTCAAACACCTATTATACAAATGCATGTCCCATTACATCTTCATATCTGGAAAACCACAGTCATCTTAGCTACTACTCAGTAGTTTGTGTGTCAACTAAGACAAGGCAGAAGGACCTGACTTCACATAGGCAATGTAAAATTGACTGGAGACCACTAGAGAAGGGGACGATAATATTGCTAACAAATGACTACAGTGATCCCCTGTTACTCGCGGGCTGTTGGGTCTGGTCTTCCTCGCATGAGTTGTGGAATCTGCAAAGATAGCGAACCCACTATCTAGTCACTTACACCACACCTGTAGCCACGTCCTCTCCCCTAATAAGGTCTGGAGGACGGTCCTGAGGGCGCGGCTCCCTCTGTAATGACTCATTAAAGTGGAGGAAACACCTTTTGCCACCTCCCAGCTCCAGGAAGGGAGCTTATCCCATCACAGAAATCAGCACGGCTGGTAGCCGGGAAGCCAGCACCGCCACCCACCCGCCCTCCCCCCCTCCAAAAAACCGAGCGGGAGCNCGTCGTGGGTACCGTGGTGCTGTATGACGGGAGCGGCAGTTGAACAGACTGGGACGGTCCCTGCTGTTCAAAGGGGCTGCTTTGGGGTTTATTTTTTCCGGAATGTAACAGCCCCAACCAAAGCTTTTCTGGCAAGAGTGGGGGTGAGCAGGCAGCGCTGATCTGGCTGCCACGGGATGGGGCAGGGGGCAGCCTGGGTCTGTCTCCCACTGGGGCAGTCTGCAGGAGCACGGGCGACCAGCGGCTGTGCAGGACGAAAAGAGCTGGTGGCTCTGTGATCTGCTCTTGCAGCAGCTCCTAAGATATGCAAGGCAGGGATGGACTTGGGAGCCGTTGCAGCACCAGAGCACAGATGTGTCCTGCA
>WEKX01012585.1:84047-134418 GCA_013390025.1 Pitta sordida | reverse complement strand
GATGGGACCAGCTCCCCTTTCTCCAAAATGGTGAGAATGAAGCATGTACAGCAAGTCTGGTGGGCGGTGACAGCAGGGGGGGCAATTATATATTCATAACCTCATTATATATTCATGAGCTGATGGGTTCGCGGTACATTCGGCACATGTGCCGAGGTCACACAGCTCGCTGAAAAATCACCCGCAACTATTGGATCACAACTATGCAGAGGATCAATGTATTAAAAATCATCTCATTTGCTATTTTCTCTGAGGTTAGGCTAAGTTTCTATGTAGAAAACTAGGTCTCTATAAACTTTTCCTACAACAATTGCTATGTGTTAAAACACTTTCTGAAAAAAACGAGCCAGATTTTTTTTTTTTTTTTTACAACCACTAATACATGCACCCTAACAAAATAGATTTGGTAACCCAATAAGAGTTAAATCTAATCTAGTAACAAATCCTGGCTGAGAAAGGGCACCAGTGAAGGTTGTCTTTAACTACTCTGAAAGTTTAAACTGTCAATAGAAGTGAAAACAAAATAAAACAAACAAACAAAAAATTGCAAGAGCTAAGCACAGCAAAAACTTTTTCAAAAAACAAACAGTAAAAATCATCTTACAATAACCTGATGGAAAAATAACATGACAAGGGTAACAAAAATATTTGAATTTATGCTCACAAAGCATAAAATCCTCAAATTAAACTCTCTAGATAAAAAGCTATTTTAAATTACCTTCTGAGAAGTTTGAATTTGCATCACAGATATAATTACACCAAGAATCTCTAACACCAGATTTTTCATACACATCACAGGTTCCTCACGAGACTGGTTTTTTGAGGGGGGGGGGGGAATTAAGTTGCACACTACCCCCTTCTGCATTACACTTATTTCTCCACACCTTGCATTTCCTTACATACAAAGAAATAGTACTCCTATACAGTTAGTTTATCCAAACACGCCGATCAGATACAGAGGAGATTACAGGGATCTAGAAACAACTGGCATTAATCACCACAATTTTTTCCTCAGTGTTCTTCAGGCCAGTCTTATAACCTAAAAAACACCTCATGTCTGAATGCATTCAATTCAAGACAGCTGTAAGTCTTTCTACATACACCTATAACTACCACAAACTCCTCCTATTTTCTTCCCCTATAGTCAAAGCATCCTAGAGAATTTTAAAGGTACTTTATCGAAGTTATTGTGCCTTACTGAACTCCTTTCCAAACTGTTTCCTTAGACTACAAAGGCAATACCATTTTGTATTTGGTTATGGAAGTGCCCAACTGGCTTTAAACCTGTTGTTTAAAAGTATCTCCATTTCACAGCAGAAGCAATTGGGGTTACAGCTACTATCCCCCACTCAGAATCAGGCACAACATGGACAGTCTCAGGCCTTCCCTCATTTCTTGCAGTTGTTAGCTTAGTAGCTCCTCTTCAACTTTGTGCAACATTACAAGGAAGGAGTTTCTAGTTCTGTTCCTGCTTCCTTGACTATCCCTTAAACCCTGTTTCAACATAACTCAGACACTAGGTTCGTTGGCATGCTATAAGTTCGTGCCCCACCTCAGTCTTTGGCAACTTGCTCAAATACCTATACCTGTAGGTACACCAGGAAGTTGGACACAAAGTGCTGCTAAGAACAAGGAAAGGAGAAAAGATCATGCTACTATTCATCCTTTTGCCTGGGGAAAGCACAGCATAATGGAAGGCATGGCAGATGCTGCCCTTTCTCACAACAGCACTTCTCAGCCCTTTGGACTACAAAAAATGGGTAGAACACACTTTTCATTCAGGCCTATCTAGTGAAAAAAACACTGTTGACTTGCAATTCTTCACCTAAATGCTGAAAGCAAACTCAGTAAGGACAACCAGAACAATCCGAAACAGAAATTGCCAGAAAATTGTACCTTTAAACAGACAGTATACAATCTAACCCCCTCGTATTCAGTAATTGCTAGAGGAAGAGTCAAACATCACACACACTTCACCATAAAATAACCTGGGGATTTTTTTTAAGCTGTCAACATTCAGATTTTTTCTTCCTCCTCCAAAATGATGTCACAGTGAAGAACATTGTATCCACTAGATACCTTCACAGTTTATAAAGTCTAACCATCTGTAATAATGTTTTAATTACAGTACATCCCCAGTGCATCGTGACCTCGCCATTGCGACCCTGGCGATTTGCGATATAAGTTTCCCGCAGTCCAGTTTCAGGCATTTCTGAGCTTCCCTTGCTGGTGCATGCGCAAATGCCTCTGCTTTGCCAAGGGGCGGTGCCGGCTCTCCCTCTGGAGCGGGACTGGACCGGCCCCGCAGGGAGGGCGCACGGTTTCTGTGGCTCGCTGGGGGCTGTGGGATGCGGACAGCCACTGTAGAACTCAGAGCAGGGCCCTGTGAGGCACCACGTGGGGATGAGTCCTCCACCTGTCTATGCTTAATTAATCTAGGTCCCCGAGTGTCGCTCGCCCGCCCGTGTGTGCGGAGCGCCTGCAAGCTGTAAGCGGGCAGCGCTTGTGTTATTGTGCGTCTGTGTTATTGTTCCCCTGGCTACGGGCGGGGAAGGGAAGTGCCCCAGGAAAGTGGGGCTGGCCACGGCATGACAGCAGGACATGCTCACTCCGCTGNCTGCCGCAGCCCACCCATGGGGCCGGGACACGGTGCAGGGACACGGGGCGGGGACACGGGGTGAGGATGAACATGGGGGCCGGGGAGGGAGCGGGGGAGCAGCGGCGTGGGGTTTTTGCTGCCGGTGGCAGATGCAGAAGCGACAGCGTGACTGAAGAGAAGTCTAGGGATTCTCGGGGGGGGCCCCCGAGGCAGACAGGAGGCAGAAATGCTTCTGTTTCCTCCGGTGTGCTGGGAGAGCCTGTGGGGAGGAGTCGAAGAGGCTCCCCAGTGCTCCTGATTGGCTGGGGGTGGAGCAATGGGCGTGGCCTGCATGTATATTAATGACCTGCACGTATTTGAGAGTTTGAGGTTTTGCGAGGCCCGTCGGCTGTCCCATTCCTCATGAAGGATGGGTTATAACTGTATTACAGTATTTATAATAGCAGTATTAATTCAGCTGTGACAGCCAGAATACTTTAAAATTTAAAAAAAAAACTGTGATTCTAACTGCCTAAATTTATCCAGAAAGTCTCAAACTTACATTTTGTCCCAATAAGATCTTCTGGATATAAAATCATCTCAATTAAAAAGAAAAAAAAAGGAGGTCTTGGTAGTCATTTTTAAATATTCAGAACAAGATTCTGATCTCAGTGATTTGGATTCATTGGTGGTATCCCATGATAGCACTGCAGCTCCTAAGCATACGATATTACTTCTTAATAGCTCCATTAAACACGTTTCAAGATACAAAACAATTTTGCATGCCCTGAAGGAATAAAAAAAAAGGAGAAGTTACGCTATGTGTGAAGTAATTATGCTATCTGTAAGTCAACACTAGCTCTTCTTCCCTCTCCAAATATCTACACAGATAACTGTTTCATAACGGCCTCGAACTTTTTGACAGCACATGATCGTAAATTGTTTCCTCTTCCTAGACTAAGGAGGAAAAAAAAAGAACAAGAAAACTACCAAAGGTTAATACTTCATGGCAGGTGGTATATGAAAAAACTAGGATGTATTTGAACAACACTGATTTAATCTGTGATAAAAGTTTATAAAAATGTTGGAAGTCTCATTATCCACTAGCATCTAAATGGTTTTGTTTATGCAAGCAGTATTTTTAATTATAATTTAGTACTCTCAGTCATGAGAGTGATGGCAAGATTCATTCATTTATTCCTTAAAATCTAAAACAACATGGGAATTCCAAGACAAAAGCTCTACATGTGATCATGTTAAGGCTTCTGGGAAGAGACTGTTTACAAAACCAAAAGAATGATTCAGTCTTTCTTCGTGTATTTGTTCTTTCATTCTTCCACAATTGAACATAAATTTGGTTTAATCATTCCGGGATGTTGCATCATGTCATTTTCCACATCATGTGTTAACACTTTGACTACTGAACTAGAACCACATAAATAATTGTGATCTCAAACTAAAAAACCCAATATCCCATTACCTTTGTCACAGAAAGAAAGTTTTCATGAAATTTTTTTGCGAGCAAATTTCACAGAAATTCATAATAGTTTGTCTAGTTGCTTTTGTTTACTGAAAACAAGACTCAGACTCTCACAAAGTAGCTTTCTACATCCTGGTCTTACACTTGTTTCTGAAACCAAGGCAAAACTGGAGGTACTTTCTTACTCATCTGTGTTCATTAAGAATATGAAACTACCTAAAGCTCTTGCAATAGTTATTACAAAGAAAATGTAAAGTACAAGGAAGAATAAGAAGCCTCATTAACAATTAGTTAATTTAACTTAGCAATCCCACAAGAGTATGTAATTGTCTGTCACTAAGCATCATACATGCACCAATCCTCATTTGAAACTATGGAGCAAAAGAGAAATGTAACTGCAATCTTCACAAACAGGAGGTTTGCCTCCAAAGGTGTTTTCCGGAACTTTTTTCCTTATTCCTCAAACAGCCTCCAAGTTCCACGAAGTCACCAAACCGAGAAGCAATCAGGTAGATTTAGACAATATTTTATGTCCCTGCAGACCATGAATAAAGCCATTAAAATCCCTACATCGACCACTTCCAATTCTCAGTTCATAATACGCATCCAGAGCACAAAATGCCCTAATGGAAATGAAAAAGATTAATAATGACTACAGATACGAATAATTAAATTTCTCTATTTATCAGAAAAGGGCCAATATCTTATTTCTCAGTTTCTGACTGAAATCACAGTTTAAATCATATTCAATCTGAGATGTGATGGAAATTTATCCATGTTTACAACTAGGCTGTACACTCTTACAACTTGGCATTTAAACCACTGACAATGGCATTTCTCCCTCTAGGAGGTCTGCAACAAATCTTTCAAGCACATCCTATTTCAGCAAATCTTTCTAACCAAGCAAATACAAATTCCTCAATTAGGTGACCTGCCAGCATGTCTTTGAATGCATTAGTTGCCAAATTCGAATAAAAGGAAAACAACACTGATAGGCATTCAAGCCTGTCAAGACCTATGCTACAGCTGGTTTAGCTCTGGTCAAGCCAACGAGCATGAGCAGGTACAATCTCTGAAAAGGCGGCTCTGTCCTCAGACACTTTCTTCCACTGGCAATGGAGAAACAACATAAACTAGTAGGACAGAATCAAAACCTTCCCTTTTCCACAACAATACACAGACAGTATGTACAAACAACAAGTTTCTATTACACAATGAGATCAGAAAACTTTCTTCAGACCCCCTCTCCAGTTCCACCATGTCCCCAGTAAATTTCCAACTCCTATGTTGAGTTTGTTGCAACAAAACAAAAGTGCAAGTGCTTCCTACGTCAGACTTTCTTTCCATAAATGAAAAAAAGGCTAACTTTTTTTTTAATCTATATTTCACAGGTTTAGTGGAAGAGCAGCCAGATAAAACTAAAGGATTTGAGAGCTGGATGGTGGAACTAACAGTTGGAGATTGTATTCACTCAATTGTGAAAAGTAGCAGCCAGACTAGTCTCCCTGGCACACTCTTAATCCACCATGAGAACAAGTAGCCTAGCTGAGGATTCCACCAGAAGCAAATATTAATTCCTTTCAACAAATATTACATCTGTGTGGAAAGATGCTACAGTTCCTACTGCAAGGAACTTTTAACCTTTCCCAAAAAGATTACCTTTAGTCACAGCTACTTTACAAATGGAAACAGACAACTTCCTTGCTCAGAAAAGCCAAGTATTAAAAAGTTTAATTGCACCAGTGTCAGAATGTGTGATGTTTCCTAACTCATGCTAAGCAATGGGTTCAACAGCAGCAATGCCATATTAAAGATTCCATGAAGTTTAAAAATGCATTTTCAAAGAATCTGTACCAAGGACAAGTCCACTAATGGTATACTGAGAGACAATTTTTCAACCTCCAAAGCTTTTAGCTTGAGCAGAGAAAGGCAATCTGACTCACTAAACAACAAGCTAACAAAAGACTGAGAAGTATGAGAAAATTCATTATTTGAAGGGACAGTCAACATCTCTCAGTTTATGCTTTCTTTATAATAGGCACAAGAACCATGAACATGGTATATTCAAGTACATTTCTGACCTATATTTTTTGTAGTTAGAGGGAGATAAATATATCTACATACTCAGGCACTTGCCGCAGATATTTCAATTCTATTGGAATGTAATAATAATTTTAAAGGGTACAGTTATACAATATTGGAAGAAGATATCTCGTTCTAAGTTTATTTAAAATGTTCTAAGCACTATCTCTAAAAATAGAGAAAAGTTAAACATAGCTAGAAGCATATCGCATACAACAAATATGTCATTATACCACTGTTATGAATAACTAGTGGGAAGCTTTACTCTGTTAGAATCTTCAGTCAGTGGGACCAGCTGTATACAGAGCAAGAGAAGAAAGGTTAAAAAGAGACAGTTCGGCAAGGGAAAAAATAATCAGTGGGCTAATTGCTATGTTAGCCCTCAGCTATTAATAGCCATTAGGATAGCTTAATACCTATTCTTCAGCTATTTATTGATTATGATAATTAAATAAAATCCAGAGCAAACAATTGAAAACCTCAGTCCAGCTTGAAGCTGACTTGAATGCAAAACTTGAACTTGAAACTAAAGCTGTATTTCTTTTGAGGCATCTTCCTCCTTCACTTCTTTCCACATGAAGAATGTTCACTGCTTCATCATAAGCAGAATGTTCTCTGCAAATCTGCATATAATGATTAATTCTACATATTCTCATAATGGATAGAGACCAACTTGGGGGAGGAGTGACAGAGGGGAAAAAGGTCTTGTTACTAAATGCAGGTTGAGGAAGCTTATCATCCATATACAGTAATGCCTCGGATTTCACGGGAGTCTGGGACCGGAAGAGTTTTGCAATAGCTCAAGTCCACAAAGAAGTGCTTCATGCATATGTAAATTAACCATGCTATCGCCCCACCCCTCAGCTCTGGACCACCGTGGAAGGGTGCTCCCAGCACCTTCCTGAGTCATGTGATGGGACAAGAGAACAAAGGGAATCGTCTCTGCCCCTCCCCAGTGCAGCAGGAAGGGACAGGGGAGTGGTGTCGCCATTGGCGCGGCAGGCTCCCATCTGCCCATGCCCTCCCCCGGCACAGCAGGCTGGGATGGGGGAAGAGAGGGAAGCCCACAGCTCGGGCTGCCCACGGGAGGGTCGGGGGGAAGAGGTGTATTTACACAAATGTTTTGACTGATGCATTCAGGGTAGAAAAGTATATGCAAATTATAGTAACATAGAGCTATTTCTTACGAAAAAAATTTTGAAGGTTACATGAACTTTTGGGTTAGTTTTCCAATATCACTCCAAAAATCTGTATTTAGAGGTATATCAGACTTCAGCTCTTCAATAATGAATCTAAAAAAATTGTTCAGAAGAAGTGGCTGAATAAGGTCACAGTAAGTTTGGTGGGTTTAGTTTATTTGCTGTGGAATCAAACTATGATATCAGTTATATAAAAATGTGGGTTTTTTTAATTTTGCTGATGAGCCTTCTCCCCTCTTTTTGCCTTACCTTGAAAATAAAGCATGGCAGAATAGTAACATTTGTAATCTAATCACCTGTTTCACCTCTCAAGTAATGAAACAAGCAAAACATGAACATAAGTGCACACTAATATTAAAAAGTAGTATTTGGTCAACCAATTTTTCTACTCATTCCCATTTCACTTTCATTTTGAAAGCTGGTCAAAAGCCATAATTGGAAGGTCTCCTAGCAAATACACAAGTAACTGGGGTCTGACGTATGTAATAAAAGACTTTTAGCTCCAGGGTACGTAAAGATTATGTATTGAGCACACCTCTATATTACCATATATTCAAAACTGAAAAGTGTAATCACCTCCTGTAAATCACAATTAAATGTTTGTTACTCTGTAACATGTTTTGCTGTACTATGAAGTACATACATTTTTATTCACTGGTAAAAAAGGCAGTCACTCCTCTTTTCCATTGGTGTGTAGACAGGAAAGTATATCCTAGGCATTGCAGTGTCAATTATGCATGACTCTTCATCCAAGTTAAAAAAAATATAGGTTTACAATGTTTTAAAAATTAAGTAGATCACTTGCCCTTTTCAATGGGTAGTAATACCAACACAAACCTCTTGGTATTTCCATGGTCTGAGGCATAACTTAGCTAAGAAAATATCTACAGTTTTCAGCTATTTCATTACATTTCTTCCTCTGTCAGGTGACAAAAACAAACATTGCTGACAATCCTTAGATTGCTTTTGGAACATGTATAGTCTCTTCGGGATTAAGTTTTAAAAAACTTTACTTGATTTCCTATTACAATCAACTGGTTTATATAACAGGTCAAAGTACAAACAACAGAAGGTTAACTTTATGTTGCTTGCCTACTAAGCACCAATTTTTTTACATTTTTACACTGTCTAGCAAAGAATTTCAAGTATTCATGTCGAGGCATGCTATCAGCCACTGTTGAAATGGGCCTGGTAATCCCATCTGTTTACATGTTCTATGACAGCCAGCAAGCTTCTGAAAGAAATTCTTGTAAAAGGATTGGTAAAATCTTTCTAAAGGCAGCTATAATTTCCCTATGAATTCCATTGATTTTTTTTTTCTCCTTTTAAGAGAACCAACTAGACAGGACACTCTACCATCTTGTCCTAACCACAGAAGTAGATAACTATAGAATAGAGCAAAATAGACCAAAAGGGAGAATAGACCAACCATAGAATAAAGTAATTCTCCTGACTACAAACTTAAATGTACACAATTTTTCATATATTTGGCAAGTAAAACAGGGAGCTCAAAAAAGAAAGTCAGCTTTAGATTGTCAAGGCTTTAACCTACAGAATCATCCTAGCAGAAAAAACTTTGTAGCTATATTGAAAATATTTTCTCAAAAATAGCAGACTAAACTTCGCACTGTATACACCAAAGTCTCCAAGCTCCAAGGCATGTGAACATGATGAGTATTACTAAGCTGGGCTATCTTTGCTTTAATACTTTTTCTTCATTATCTGACCCCAGAAGGACTATTAAAGGGTAGTGCAGCATTACCCTTCATCACAGAGTTCAACCTCTTCATTGTCTTTGAAAGCACTTTATATAAGCAGCTGCTCTTCATGGTAACTACCTCCTTTGATTAACTGCTATGAAAGCTTCAATTAATAGGATATCTTTTATCTCGTATCTTCTGACATACTTTGAAAATCCTATTATTGTGGACTCTACCCTCAAGGTCTGACTTTAACTGGCATCCTCCTCATTAACTATATGTATTATAATTCCTGTCAGCCAAAACCTGTTTTTCTCCTTGCACCAGAGCTCTGCTAGACAATGCTGACTAGGCATTTGTGGACTGAAACATCCTGGCAGGCTCACTCCAACATCATAATGCTTTAAAGGTACTATTGCACAGACCTGATTAGTTCAAAACACTGCACAAGTGTGTGCAGTGTCTCCCTGCAGACACATCAGAGGTCACAAAAATGGTCCTTCAAAGTCCAAGCTTGCCCTTATTAGCATGCAGCTTCATGTCTCAGTACCACACATTTGTTCTACTTATACTTTAGCACCTCTTGCACGCACTGTATTAAATTCTCTCCTGATATAACCCTTGAAAAAAGATAGTAACTACTAGCATCAAGAGGGAAAAAAAAATATCACAAATTGCTCATTTCAATAACAACAGACAGTACCGAAATCCACGAATGTTTATGGTACACCTAAACACACACATGCTTCCACACCATGAATTTTTCCAGTCTTATCTCAGATGCAAACTCTTCCTTTTTGTTAGCTGCCACTGATAGTAGCCCTCAGCTCAAAACTTCTTTTACAGGTAAAACCTTTCTATAGGCAGTTTTGCCTTCGTGGTTTTTGCTTCTACCCTGTAAGTTTCATCTGGCCTAGGAGCACTCAGAAGACTCTCTCTTTCAGAATTCTTTCCAACAGCTTAAATGTATGACTCCCATTTTTTGCAAATTCATTAAATTCCTTAAAGGAATTGCAACCAGAGCCACAGTTAGTATTCAGCTTTTTTCCTTCTTTTCTTTTAAACTAATTTTAATTTCCCCACTAGCAATTTTGCATACCTGAAAGAAATCTTGTTTCTGTCTTTATAAACATGTTATGAAACGTCCCTTATCAATTGCCAAATTAAATTCCAATTTAAATTAACTAACGTCTCCTACAATATTCTTCAAAGCCTTGCCACCAGGCATTTGTTCCTCAAAGTTACATAGTCAGCTAGTCCCAAGATACATGCCAACAACTACAAGGTTTCCTCCTCCTGTTGTCTCCTGGTATGATTTCAAAGGGACAGTAACCACTTTGTTGTAGTTGATAGTCCTTGTGAAATTATCAGCACGATTCATATTTAGAAGCTGCTGGAAATTTGGAAACAAACAGCTTTAAAAAACCCAGAAAATTATGATTTTCATACTTTCTAAAACAAGTTAAATAGAGGGGAAAAAAGACACCCAAAAATCTTAGCAGATTTTAAATCCTCAATAGTGACTATGATGCGAAATAACTGTGCAGTATTCCTAATACCTCCTCGAACTTCTTTTCCTCCTTTTGACAAGGTAGATTCTACAAGAGCAAGTCTCTGAAAACACATCTATAGACACTAAGTTCACAAAGGGGCCTGTCAGTCTTGCTGTACCATACCAAGCATAACAAGTATTAATTAGCATGTTTTCAGGATTATAACTCACTGTTACCTACAGCGTGGAAAACAAACGACAGAAAGAACATTCCAGAAAATAAAGTGCATAACTTTCACAATATTTAGCACATTTTAACTTCTATTCCTTCCTACCTCAGGTTTCCCTGTAACACCAGGGGCAGGTAGTAAAACAAATGGAGTAGCACTTACGTTTTAAAACTGTTCTAAAGTGGTTGCAAGTTTACTAAGTAGAATATAAGATTAATTATCAAACTGCAACATTGGAAGAGTTGTACAATACTGGACACAATCTTTGTGAATGTAACTACGAAAATATTACTCTTGAAATGTTCTTTCAAAAAATTTAAATACTGAAAACAAACCTAAATCCTTTCCTCTCATAAGGAAGTTTCTCACTGTATTTAGTCAGAAAACGTGCAAATTCAATTGCAGCTGAGCATTCCATAGCTGGTGGTACAAAGGACACACAGTGAGTGTTAAGCATTAAACCAACACAAACAGCAAATTGATTTTCCACAAGAGCCTTTTAGAGCATTTCAGATCTTCAGAATGGAGGGAAAGAAGCAGAAAAAGGAAACGACAAAAACTGAACTGCTTTATTCTTCTGTTGATAAGCAATTCAACACGAGGTACAGATGACAGACAATATAAGACATTACAATTATTAATTAATAATAACTTATGCCAATTACAACTTCAAATACAGAACTATTTCCAAAGTACCAGGATTTAAACAGATAACTGCTCAACATATACAACTCTTCTATTCAGGTTAGCAGTGTGGTCATAGACAACTTTCCTTGAATTGATTGTAAAATACTGAATCATATCATTCTATAAGCAAAATGTTTTAAAAACTAGTGTTTGTTGTCCTATCAAACTAAGATAATTAAGAAATATATGGACAGCTGGACAACACTGCCTTGCAATTCACCCACTAAAGGCTGAGGAGGATGGCTGCAGCCTCTGCCATGCATTCAAGGTGTAGGCACACACCTAAGTCACAGCAAAGGCTGCCATGCAGATGACAGCAGTCCTACATGACCAATGTCCTGTGCCCATCCCTAGACCACCAACAGAATTCAAAAATTCAAATTTAATAGCAGCACAGCATGATGATCTCAACTACCAAGCACATTTTGACAGGGAGCCCTTGCCATCAGACAGACGCATGTCTGACCATGGGACATCAACCTGTACCACAATATGCAGAATGGCCCCTGCCAAGTATGTTGTGGGCTTGGGAAAGATTGGGCATGAGTAGTACTCATACAGCACAAGTAGTTGCATAGGCTTCTAAACTGGTCAAATACAAATTACATTTCCATGACAGCATGAAGACAGGAATAGGAACAGAGGAGGTACTTCTACAATTGCATTTTCAAACTTCCAACTGTTTCTGCTACCTAAGTTTTCCAATGAAGAAAATAGGCTTTCATTAATTTTTAACATTTTTTCAACTTCACATCTCCAGTTCATAAATTTCTACAAACCTTTGTGAAATGAGGGCAGCCAATTAAACAAAATTCAAGCAATTCCAACTTTGTAAGATAAGGAACAGATAAAGACAGAACAGGAATTTAGGAGAGAAAAGTTTGCACATCCTTAAATGAACTAGTCACTATTTGTCCATGCTGAACTCTGGCTTCAGAAGATTATGTCTATTAAAATGTAGATGCACACTGCAGATGTATTGCCTCTCTACTCCCGAGTTTGGGCTAGTAAAATTTCAAAACAAACTAACTTGAAAAAAAAAGTCTTTTTTAAAAACCACACACCACACAGCAACTACCAAAATACCCCTTTGTATATGCAGTATGTCAAACGTGAGCTCCCGGGAGCAGGCGGGAGGGAGCGGAACCCCATCGCACGGCGCTCCCGCGTGTTCTCTATCGCCACCTCCCGGCCCGCAGAGCCCGGATCGGCTCGGGAAGATGCTCGGGAAAAGCGGCGGGGGTCGTCAGAGCGGGTCTTGAGAGAAACGCAATGGCAGAGAAAACGAAAATAAACAAATAAAAATCCTAAAACAACAACAACAAAATGATGGAGGGGGTGTGNTGGGGGGGGGGGGGGGGGGGGGGGAAGTAAAAATCTTCTTTGGCTTCTATCAAAGTAAAGGAGGGGTAAAAACGATGCATCGGCGCAGGAAGAGAAGTCATGGAACTTAGGAGTCAGTCTGACAAGCTCAAGCCAAATGATCCAGCAGCATAGTGAAAAGACAAAGCATAAAACCATAAGAGCTTCCCCCAGAATGTATTAGTTTTTACCGAAACGGGAAAAAATGAAGCATCTTTGTCTGTGTCAAGAAAAATAAAGCAGCAAGCTACAAAATTCCTGGTCCACAGGAAGCCTAAGCTCTGCAAGCTGAGGAGAGCTCACCTGAACTTTACCTATCCACTGACTTGTTGCCATCTACTTTCTTGAAGGGCCCCCTAAACTGGTCTTCACGGGTTGAGCTACTAGAAGGAGATACCATACACTGAAAACATCTATAACTTTCAATCAAGGCTACACAAGCTCTTCCAACAGAAAGCTTAAACCCCGTTACTAACAAAAGGGATGTGCTTCTGCAAATAAGTTGGCCCAGGTTTTAAAGAAAATTGCTGTATATATGAGGCTTGTAATTCGAAGATAAAGTTCAGTCAGAAAATTAATACATGTAAATGTGTGATGTATCAGAAAAATTATATTCTTGTTTTTCATACATTTCTTGAGGTTGTACTCAATTGTACTTAAGACTCCCACCCAAGACCCCTTGTCAACAGAAATGAGATAGTACTCACATGTGCAACACCTGCAAAAAATCACACTACTTAAACGTCCGGCAAAGCATGTGTATTTTGTGGTTAAGTGTCAAGTTAATGTTGCATTTATAATCAGTGCACATATAATTACGCAGAAAAGGGGGTTCTTTTCTTAAAAGAAAAAAACCCCACTATTTTCAAAATGAAACCTAAAAGAAAACAAAATAAACAAACAAAACAAGCCACTCCCATATAACTTTTGGAATTTATAAACATGGCTTACAAGCATCTGAAATTATTTGATGTTTTCTACGATCTCTAATACAGGCTACTTATAGAAACAGATCCTATAACAACATCACATATAAAATGAAATGTGTCCAACTTTGTTTGTTAGAAAAATTTACATGCACTTGCGTGACACCACGCTATGAGCAACTCAACTCTACATTCCTGTCCAAACAAATCTAATCTCTTCCTTACAACAAGCGCTCCAGAGCCTTCAAGTTGATTTTACCCAAGAGTATTTCTGGGCTATCTTTGGAATGCTTGCAGGGTGGGGGGAGGGGTGAGGGACCAGGAGGAAGAAACACCAGCAAGTAATAAGCTAATACATTTGGAAATTAAACCCTAGTAATAAGCTAATATATTTGGAAATTAAAAACTAGTTTGGGTGTTGACCAAGAAAAAAAATTATGCCATTCCTTATAAATCACTGCTTAGCTAACACCGATCTTTGCTAAAATATTTACAAAGTTAATGCTGTCCTGTAAATTCCATCTCTGTGAAAAATGGCACTTGTGACTCCTCTACTAACTTACCTTATTCCAGTCATATGTGCTTCCACATTGGATCATAATTTATGTGCTCATAGCCTGCGATATGTCAACAGCTTTCCCGTTTCCCGTAAGAACTGCTACTTAAAATGGGTAGGTAAAGGTTTTCTACTAAGTTTGGATTAAAAATACTTCTAAAATCTGAGAATAGAAATCAGGAATTTAATCTCAACTCAGATGCAGATTATAGCTTTCTTCCTGCTCACTTTTCCCTCCTTGATTTAAGCTACTGATCCACAACTTGCCTTGTGTCTCAGATCATAAGCTTTTTAGAGGAGGGGAATTACACTTCTTTTGTGTTGGAAATGCCATTCACATTTACAGCTCTACAGAAACAACAAAGACCATGTACACAAACTTCCTCACAAATTGCTTTCTCAGAAGTATTCAAAAGTCTAAATGGGTTACATGTTTATATCTATGCCAAAACTTAGTAGTTACACTGTTTAGGTTTCCTTTTTATCTTTACTTTGAACACGGCTCGTAGTAGAAGTTTTCAGACTTTGTACTACTGGTCAGAAGTTACGAAACTTGGTAAAACTTGACTCCATTACCTGCAAGTACAGAAGTCAAATGGAAGAGTCAAAGGATGAAGAAAAGAAGACAAAAAAAAAAAAAAAAAAAAAGAGAGAGAAAAAATAACCCCAAAAGGAACATAAAAAGGCAAGTTCTCACAGGGTTTCTTCCACAGAAAAAGTGTAGCAGTGAGGACAAAGATTACTTCACCACTCTCAGAGGTTTTCTCACTACAGATCCAAGAGAGAGTAACTGCCCATGATAAAACACTGCACCAGCCCATTAATCAGGATTAGGTATTTTAAAGTGACTACTTGTCAGAAAAAGATAAATTGCCATTCCTCTAAATTCCAAAGTTTGTAATTACAGCTTGTAAGCACCTGCAATTTTATGTTTTCTATTACCTCCAACACAGACACTTCACATTTATAACATCAGAGATTTACACAAATGCATTTGTGTAATCAACATTATTTCTCTTTTTCTATCATGCATTCTGCTACTCGTTGTGGACATTCTCTGAAAGAAGGTATTAAATTCCACAAATCTTGTTTAAAAACAAGGAAGTTACTACATCATAGCTTTCATAAAGCATTCAGCTATTATACTGAAGGCCACGGAAACATTACAAATAATTTAAATAAATCCTACTAGTCTCATTCTCCCTCCATGACTGAACAAAGAGACCTACACAGAATTAATGAAAAACAAAAATTAAACAGGAAGAGAGAAAATATAGGCATCTTTTCTGATACCTCCCAGCAGTTTTAAAGTACTAACACCTTACTTAGCAGCAAGACAATATTGTAAAATCTCTTATAAAATCTAGAACCAACTTCAACTTTTCAACAAAATTCCAGATGAGGACAGTCTAAATTGTACCTCTAGAAGTAATTTTGTGGCAGAAGTTATTACTTAAGAATGCCAAATTTTAAAAACATGCTACTCTATCTACCCAGACACTACCCTCATCCTCTTCACAGTCCCTTGCAACCACTGCTGAAGATAGAGACCCCATTTTCTTAGGAGTCTGACTGGTAGAACAGTTAATGTTCCAATTAACACTGCGACAACTAACTGGAGTTAATGTCTAGTGCTCATTATAAGGACTAAACAACAAATTAGGGGTCTTTGACAATTATGGCCAAAATTATGTTTAATATCACACGAAAATACCATTGCCAATGATGACTAGGCTGTCACAAACTCAATTTACACACATCAGTCTCATCACAGTGCTCCCAGTCCCTCTAAAAAGACAAGTCAAAATCCAGACTGTACAGACAAGCTCAGCAACCTCTCAAAGCTAGGTTTATCTCCTTCCAGAGAACCCTTTTATTTTCCTTAACTGCAAATTGCATGAATGACTCAGCCATGAGAATCAGTCAACACCACAGATTCCAGTTTGCCTGTTCAACACAGAATAACATGAAGCCTTTCTATTGTTTTTTCTAGATATATTCTACCCTACTTCAAACAAGGTGAAAAGTTTCAAATCTGTATCTTCAACTCTCCTTTCCCGGTTTGCAATGAGATCACCATGAAGTTTCTATACAAGGATTCTGTTTACATGCCCTTTAACCACAAAATCTGAGTCCTGAATTTAGGCATAAGAAAATACGATGCCAAAATTCAGGTAATTAAGCCAGAAAACACTTTTTTAAAAAGTAATACCTTCTAAGAGCAATTTGTCAAAATCAGATGCTTGTGTATTTGTACCCCAAGGTCAGTGCTGAATATGACACAAGTTTCCTGCTTAACTTTCTACAAAGTAAAGTTCTAAGACCACAGAGACCATTTGCAAATGGCTTTTTTATTTAATAAATAAATAATAAATAGAATCAGTAACAACAACAACGACAACAAAAAACCCTCAGCTCTAGTAAATGCAAATGTGGCAACATGTTAATTGTAACATGGCTGCTGGTAACACAAAGAGGCTGTATAGAGCATTCCCTAACCACATATTTCTGTTATAAGACTACCAAAATTACTTTAATTACTATCACTTGTCTATCTCAAACACCTTCAAAAACCCAGAATGTCACAGATAAAAATCCTAGAGATGGTCACAGTTTCTGTACTGTGTAGTTAATAAACTCTGGAGCTGTAGTCACATAACATTATCACTCCGTGGTCACTCCAAGAAAAATTTAGATCTGGTAAATGAGTTACAATTACAACCTGGTTTGCACCTAATGGTACCATAAAATAAAAGTCATTTAGAAGTAGCAGACTATACTTCCATACAACATTGTCAAGACCAAGAAGTAAGAAAACAGAGCCCTAAAACCACAATATGAGGAATAAATCTCCAATGTTGATCATTTACATCTTTAATGCCACGTAATACCACACATGCAATTACAGTGGAAGGGTATAATTAAGATGATTTATCTAGAATAGGTAGCATTTTCAGTTTTTTATGAAAAAGAACTCACTAAGTTACAATGGCAAACTACAGAACTGCTTTTACAAAAATAATCTTTGGTTTCAAATTTCTGAACAGAAATGACTGCAGAAACCTTCAGACAGGACTAAAGTCATCCAGAGGGTCCTCAAAGTTACCCTGAGTAAAAGAAATACGATGTTTTACTTCAACTCTTTCATTTGCATGTCCTATTCAAGTCTTTCAGTATGAAATTAGTAACATCAGTAAGCGACTACTACTTCCCTATTTGCTGAACACAAAAAGAGAACTACTCAGGAGGAAAAAAGTACTGTATGAAAAACATATCCAGCATGCAGGCACTAACTATAGCACACTCATGGAAGTTCTCCAGATTCTATCCACAGAAAGTTACAAACAGACTGAGTACAAAATAATTTATAAAAGGGGAAGCATCCATTCTAAGTTCAGTCCAGTAAGGGATGTAAATTTGATTACCAATTCTGACCTTTCACCACTTGAAATCATAGGAGAAAAATAACACCTCACTTACAAGCATGCAAAACCCTTTAAAGTAACACTGTAACCTTTTTAAGCAGTTGAAAACAGATACTAAAGTGTCAAAGAGAACACAGGAGACACAGCACAAGAGGCATCGGAATGTTTACACAGCGGAGACTTGAAGACAATACTGGCATTTTAGTTGGTTATGGCAGCATACAGCTGAATATGGAGTCCACAATTTATTGGTGTTCATCTAGGACTAGTGGCAACAAGCACTGCACGATGTTTCAGATTGAAATAAATGCCATCCTTTCCCCAGAAGTGAATAGAGCATTCTGGATGATTTCCAAGCTTTTAGCCGCAGCTGCAGGGAGCCCAGGGAAATGGAGTGGGCACTCTACCATTTCTAACCAACAGCAGGTGGTCAACGCAAGCTAAAGCAAAACACACATCCTTAACTCTGAAGGCCTAAAACACTACCCAGACATGTCTGATGGGGGGGAAAAAAAAAAAAAAAACAAAACAAAAAAAAAACCAGGCACCTGGAGCTCCCAGAACCACCGCTAGCCCCACTGCCTCCTTGAGGCATAGCACTGCTCCCGGCCCCCCCTTCCACCTGAGTGGCACCTCAGGGGATAGGTTCCTGCTGGATTATCAGGCTGGACTGGTAAACCAGGAGCAAACAGGTTCATGCCAAGGAAAAGGGAAGAGACGCACCAAGAGAAGCATCAATTCAAGTCAGCTGCCAAGGAACTGGCTCCTAACCCTAGCTCATGGAAAACCAGAAAAAGCAAAACTGCTTGCCATGTGAACCCAAATGTGTTACCATTTTTAAATTACATATTTAGGCAGGAGTCAAAATCTACTCAAGCATGAGGAGAAGTAAAAAAAAAAAAAGAAGCCACATTCCATACATAGAAATTAAGTAGGCTTGAAGATATAATTACCATAACCATCTAGCATCCAGAGCACTAAACCTGTATGTAAAGTTCAACCCAAATTCTCTCAGGACAGCCTAAAGCTACCATGACCAACACTACCTTCTACAGGTCACAAATCAGAAGCTTCAGCCAGTCTCTTCATACTTTATTTCCCAGTGCCTTCACAGGGAAGTTGGTTACCATCCTCAGAGCTGGCTGAGCAGGAAGGTCACAGAAATACTGAAGAAGACAGATAAAAGCCAGGGCAGTCTTGTGCCTGCTTAAGTTTCTTTTTCAAAGGAACTCCAAGAACCTCAAGCACCTGCCTCCAGCTGTTCGAAAATTTCAGCCAGGCTGGAAGCAACCCCCCAACAAAAAAGCCCCAAAAATGCACTGTAAAACCAGCTTCAAATTATACATTAGGCCAGACAAATCTATAGTCACATGATGGAGTTCAACTTGCAGTTGATTATCCTAGAGAAGTGCAGAAACATAGCACCTGTATAAAATGATTTCCATTTGCCAGGATGAAAAGTAACCCTTTCAGTTTGTTCGTGGTTTCTGTCCTGGTTTCCCTTCTGTTTGCAATAGTGAAAGCAGCTGGAATGAGTGCTCAAGAATAAGAAGGCAAAATAAATTGGGAGTGTAATAATAATCAAATATGCAGAGAAAAGGAAAAATTATATAGGGATATATTTGCACTTTATTGACAGGTTTTAAAATAGTCCTTGTGTCATGTACAAAATGGAGAGTAGTTTTTAATTCACAAATTTGCTACAGAAAGAAGCAGGCATAGTTTTAGTGGAAACAGGTATAGCAATTTTGCAGCATTGCTTCAGCAATGTTTGAAAAATTTCTTGTCTAATTAAGAGATGTTCCTGGAAACACAAAAAGGAAATAAAATACCAGTGTTCCTGAACATAATCAGATCTTATTTGAGTTTTTCGTCTAACAGTGCCAAATGCTCTAGAAAATTGCCTGTGTCTTGACATTAGAAGCTAGCCTGAAAACAAAAACAGTCACACTTCTCATTTCCTCCCCTCCTTGTTAAAGCTAGAAGTATGCAATATCCACAATACACATGGCTCTGCAGTGAACTGTGTCTTCAACGTACTTACTTGACAATGAAGAAAGCCCCAAGGTCCATAATTGTAAGAATAAAGCAGATCATACTAATCTGGCTCTAGGAATTGCAAGACTGGTATCATATTGCAAGTGGCTACCCACTTGAACATAATTTCTCCTTAGGTTTTTCTTTCTACTTGAACTGCCAGCAGTGTTAACTCATTCAAGCAGCACATATTAACACTACAGAATCGAAGGAAAGGCTCCAGATCCCACAAAGAACAAAATCCAATACACAAAACCACATGGAATTTAAATTTCATTGGTTTTGACATCCTTATAAACAAACCAGTCTCCACTAGTAACCTGGAAGCCTACACACTATGTTTGAAATTACCTTACAAATGTAGTCTTAAAAGCTTAAAGGTTTTAGTTTCACTCAAAACAGCAAGCCAAAAATGGGATAGATCTTTCCTATGAGTTAGAAGTTTTAACTGAATACTGTGAAGTTTATGCTAAGTGCTTTGAGTAGCCCTGAAATACTCTCTGAATGGAGTTGCTTAACTTTTCTAAGCAGAATCAGTTTAAAAAGAATAATCAAGAGAAACTCTTTAGAGTTGAAACATTTTCCCAGAAATCCTAGGAAACTATAGAACTTGCAATGATGTTCAGTAAGATGTAACACTGACAGTATTTAAGAACGTGATTCAAAGGTCTAGACCAGTAAGTAGTGTTTTAACTTTTTCTTCATACTTCTTTTAAATCATGGAGACTAGGAAAAATGCAGAATTAAAAAAATAAAAATCAGCCATCTTACTAAACACAGTCTCCTCACTTTGATGCTTTCATTGTTTGTTGGCTTCTCACTCCTTAATTTTCACTAGTACTGTGCCTTGTCCTATTTAAAAGGCATTTGAATTATCATTATTCCTTAATTTTTAAATGGCAAGGAGTCATCAGGAATTGTGTACAGTACAAAAAAAAAGAAAAAACCTAAAATATATCTGAATCAACACTACTACCACTTCAATGGGGAGATGTTAGTAACAACCAATGGGAGAGAGGTTTTTCCCTTCATCTAAAACAGCTAAAGCTCCTGATCTTTCTCAAAGCAGAACTTGAAGGCAAACATTTTGCGATTATCTGTGTTCTTGCCCTCAGTGTCTATTTTTATGACAACAGGCTGCTAGACTTGTGTAGTTTTCCAGAGTGTGCAACAAACTCTTCATCAGACTGAAAGTACAACTTGCAAAAGAGGAACAGAGAGTGATGAAGCAAGACAGCACACAGTAATACACACATGGAATATAAAAGTGGGAGCAAAACCCTACAAATTCAGCAATCTCAAAGATTAGTGGGACGTAACCCTGAACTGAATGCATTTTAAATGAGGGACTATTCCGTCAAATATGGTAAATACAATATTAATTAATTGACATTAAGCGTGACCTTTACATGTAGCGAGCATCCCATGACAGAAGGCACCTTGTCCATACAAACTGCCAATGAATTCTGTGACAACTAAGCAAAAGAGAACTCAGTCTGCTCTTTTAATCTTCTAGTTAAGCACCAAGCAACACAATAGCCATTCAAAATCACTTATTCACTTTACATTGAATCTACAACAAATTACTAAAAATTTTTTTCCTGACCTCAAAAAAGGACTGAAGTTTTAGTTGTTCTAGGACCAGCTTATGGTTTTGGTACAAGGATAGGATTTTAGGCTCATAAACAATTCAAAGTTGAATGTTTCTGCTAAGAAAAAAAAGTGCAGCATGATTAGCAATCAGCTATGATACAATTTAGAATGAGCTTCTATTAGTGAATTAAGTCACTAGGCACCTAGAGAAAGATAAACCTTAAGACATATTCCATAGGTGGTTAAAATTAATGTAATGAAAGAGGTTTTCTCGATTATTTTTTATTTTAATTTAAAGGTTTTAAAGAGAAACCCTACATTCGTGGAACAAAAAACTGTTCTGTTTCCAATTCTTAATTCACAGAAAAGTCATCACTCAATCTATCATGTTAAAACAAATATGAACATGTAAACTACTTTTCCCAAATATGTAATCTGAATATATTAGCTCCAAAAGTTTTCATAATATGAATAGAGCTTGTTTCCCAAGTACTAATATACATCACATCAAATACATCACACACAAAGATGCTATTCTGTGTGTTGGTTGAGGATTTGGGATAAAGAGGGTTTCCTTGGTAAGCAGCATCTAGTTTCTTGATTTTTAACCATGAGAAAGTTGCCTATAATAGCTTCAGAACACACAGCTTCAAGGAGACTTAAACTAATCCCTTTCAGAATCTGCCAACACAGCATGCCCTCTGCCCAACTCCCACTGCATTTGGTTAAGGCAGCTGAAGGAGTTAAGTTTCCCCTTTGCTAAGAAAATGCCCACAGAAACTGAGAATGAGAGTCGAGGAGGTCACACCCCAGCACATCATCTATAGACATCAACCCCCTCGAGTCAACTGTGGTCATGAAGGAGTGGACACACTTCCCTCTCCATGATCCAATTCAGGCTCTGACAGGGATTACTGGAGCAGACAGGCAAGGATAACAATTCCTTAAATTGCCCCAAAACAGATCACCAGATGCCTTGTGGACCTTTGCTATCTGAATTATTTCTGAGGCTAAAGTCAACCAAGTGTCAATGAATGCCCTGCACAAACAATATATCACTCTTGCTGATATATCTTAATGCCACACCTTTAGTTAAGAGACTGTTGTTTTGCTGGGGACACCCCTTTCTACACATGGCCTTATTGATATCCTTAAAAGCAGCCTTGTCCTAAAAGCTACCCAGTCTACACAGCTCAACTTGAATAAGCAAAATATATCTGAATTGATTTTTTCTTCTGATGTAACTTCATGAAAAACGTACCTCCCTGACACACTGAAGAATAAGGCTCAACAGGACCTAGAGAGGCTTCCCAAAGGAGAAGGATAATATGGGGGCTCAACATTAAAAAACAGTGTTTTGAGGTTTATGCTCAGCAGAGCAAGGAAGGACTAAATCATATATCTACCTTATTTTAATCTTGACAAAAGAGTGTTTATGTACCTAAGATGATACATTGGAACAATGAAAATTAGTCTAAATTCTATTAAGTAATTTTATTTCACTTTGAAAAACTTGTGTAGCCTCTTTTTCCAGAATTAGTCTACTTTAATCCAATTTACCCTAATCCATTCGTAAGGTGAATTATGTTAAACTGAATTTTAATACAGCATTTTAATACTGAATTAATGGAACCCACACAGAATTTTAACATGATTTACCTAAACTGTTTTAAATTCAGTTTTGATTTTTGAATGTGACCTTGTCACATATGGACATATCACCTCCACCCACGCTTTGAAAAAAGGCCTAACAACACAGAAGAGCAATCTATCTACAGACACTTTTCTGCCATGCAGAAAACTTCTCCTAAGGTCTCCTCCCTGTTGAAAAGGCAGTTTCTCACTTGGCTACCTCCTTTAAAAAGCCAAGGGTTAAACAGGCATGAGAGGTTTCACCTCAGCAAGTGTTGAATACAACTGTAAGAAAGATGCCTTTTTTGTGGATAGGTGGAAATCACACAGAAGAACTTCCAGATATCCACTTCCTAGTACAGCTATGCTTGCCAAAGAAAAAGCAGTTCAACACCAAACCCTTGCTGTTTTCATACTTGACTTCCAGGGTAACTTAAATTTATGAGTGAGATTGCATTAAGACCCATACATCTTGCACAATTCAGAGAGTTGGAATTAAAAAAAAAAGAAGTTCATATGTTTCTGCAAACCCATTCCTCAACTCAAAAAAAAAAAAAAANTCAACTCAAAAAAAAAAAAAAAAAAAACCAAAACAAAACAAAAAAAACCTTACGGAAGTTCTTTGATACTGCACTGCCTGTGAATGTGTCATTTCACAGAAAAATAGAAAAAAAATCCAGTCTGACTGTTCAGAGAAGGAGCAAAGGCTATGAAAATGCTTCTCTGGACCAGAGACCAACCAACCAGCCATTCTGCCAGGCTGAAGCGTTTTCAACCTGCATCAACCTGTTCCCACACCCTATGAAATTGCAGGCTACAGTTCTACTAAAAACAAAGAAGTGTTTCTTGTAAGGCATCTCTGGAGGCGATCTAGGCCAAATACACTCTTCAAAGAGGAACTACCACCAATACTTTAACATCAGCTATATCTTTGTCTAGCAGAGGACTAGAAGCCTCCATGGACACAGGTTCCCCTGGGCAGTCTATTTTGCTTCACTACCCTCCTCCACATTAGCAATGTTTTATAGTAGCCAAACTGAGCCTCCCAAGCTGAAATTTGTGTTTACTGCCCCTTGCTGTGTTATTTGCTGCTATCAAAAAGATTGGCTTTGTCATCTTCATAACCACCCTTCAAGTTCTTGCAACATCCTTTTAAGATTATCCCCTTACTCTTCATCTTGAGACCAAACAAATCCAGATCCTTTCAGGTGTCCCTTCTAGATCACACCATCTAGGTCACACCATCCAGGCCCCAAGCTCATCAGCTTCTCAACAGACTTCAGCTTCCCCACAGGCTTTCTTGACCTGGGAGAGGGCAAGAGATGCAATTCCCAACAAAATACTCCAGGCGTACCTCACCAGCACTGAGTAGCAGGGCACAACAACTTATGACAATCAGTTGGCTACACTCCCCTCAGTGAAACCCAGTATGCCATTGGCTTTGCTTACAAAAACAAACAAAATAAAAATCCAACAAAAGCAGGCAAACAAACAAATAAAAAAAAAAACACACACACACATACTGAGACAGCTATCAACCCCAGATTCTGTTCTTTCAGGGCCAAGACCCAGCCACTATCCAGCCTGCACCCAACCTGCAATGAGTGTTACTCCTGCTGAGATTGGCACTGATCTTCTTGGGCCACATACCCTTTATGATTCCACTGAAAATAAAATTATCAACCCCAAACTATTCTGGTGTCCTGATTACCACAGTAGGAGAAAGAGACACCACAACTCACTTTGTAAATTGTGCCACTTCAACAACAGTCCCCATCAGAAACAGGAGCTGATCACTGTCCATTAAAAATGGCATGGAAAACAAGTAGTTGCATAGGTAATTTTACTGTAATATGAATTACATTTATGCTTTTCATTTGAGAGCCTAGCGAAACATACACCTTTGATAGTTGACATTTACATGACTTGTAGCAAAAGGAAACCTAAACACCTTTTGTTGCTAAAAACTGGGGACATAGGGGAAGATTTGAAAATTTTTCTGTCATCAGATATCCCCAGTGTGCAACCAAATATATCTCATCTGCAACTGTACTTTGAGATGACTGGTTTTATATACTTTTACCTCCCTGATTACTGTGAAATATGCACTAGGAGAACTTGAAGAAAAAGGGGTGACTGATCTTCAGAGTCTGGAATGATAAATTCTCTTTTCAGCTGCATTTCTAACCTGATTTATCCACATTATGAACCATAATACCAATATTTTGAGTAAGAGGTGGCATTTAAAGTGTCAAAGGAACACATTCATCCTATTAAATTCAAAATAAGCACACACCTACCTTTTTTCTAAAAAAAGTTGTGTTTTATCATTGAAGTGCCAAATAAAAAAATATACATGTATTACAGTTTTCTGGCATAAACTATGAAAACTTTGTGCTTTCCTCCTCCTAAAGGGCAACCTAACCTCTGAAACTCAATGCTTTCAGGAGCTGTTGAAATGATAGAGGTAGAAAAAAACTGTCTCATATGTCAATAATGACATCGATTGTCCATTGCATAATCAGAAATCTGATCTCCTTATTAGTTACTGTGTAAGGAAGAGGATTAAATATGAGAAGAGTGAACTTGCCACGATTCATTTTACACCATTAATAAAACATTCAATAGTAGTTTTGCTGCTAAGTCTGCTAAAGTAAAATGTTCAAATGGCCTCAGAAGAATCTATTTGACAACAGAGCATTAGTCTCTGAAAGAAAGTCAAGGCTATTGCCAATCCAAGTCCCATAAGATTATCTCCTTGATATGGTGAATGCATGTTTATCTTTTTTCCAAATCATATGTTCCTTATTCTGTGTCATATTAATCTCCATGGGGGTGGACATATTTGTGAAGGTGCAATGGTTCACCTCCTGGTTCTGGTCAATTCTTTTTTAATCTCATTTCCAGATCACAGTCTTCACACATCGTAAGATATTAATCCCCATAAGGGCAGACATCTCCATTGGCCTTAGCTCACAGCAACTCCCTTTCAGGTCAATTTTTTATTTTAATTCTCATTTTCTGTGGTTTATATTCCTCTTTCAAGTTCAATATATTCTACTTCATTCTTCTCAACAATTCTTCTTTCTTTCTCCCCTTTCTCTTTTCAGAGATTTTCACGGAAAACTACCCTTTTGGTCCATTTTACCAACCATTAACCTCAAAATCATTATAGGTGCTACTGATGTTATTGCCATGTGGAGATGTTATTGGTGTCATTGTTAATAGGCAGTACCATCAACTCTACTTGCAAACATACCGACAAGGCTTGCCCTATTAAGAACTAGTTCTCTCAGCAGGATGCAATTTTCTGTAATCTTGTTTTTATACAATTTCACACACCTGTTACAGGATGCAATAAACCCACACCTAGGCAAGGAACTAGGATACAAATTAGAACATATGAAACTAAAGCATAATGCCTTATTGTACCCTTTCTGAGTGACAGTCAAGTCTCCGGGAACACAGTCCTCTTTGTTCAAAATTAGGGGTGTAGTACAACAAAAATCACAGGAACATCATGAACCTAAAGTATTTTAGGTCTCTCAAATCTAAGTGTCATTAGGAGCAATATGATCTGAGAGAGGAAACCAGAGATCTTTAGCCTGCATGATATCTGCCTCTTTGAAACCATATCTTTGCTCTTCCCACTTAATATACAGCACTGTACAAATACAGCATTTAACTTCCCTACCTAAGCAACCTTTCAGTTTTCCCTGCGAGGTTTCCTTCTCAGCCTGGAAAATGGCCATCACTAAATTAACACGTCATCATTATCATCAACTCCTATCTGAAAAACCTACTAGTCAAACTTAAAACCACAATAGAGATGCATGTTTGTAAAAAGGGCAAGAGACATGATTTCAAAAATATTGCTACTTTCTCAGAGCACATTTCCCTTCAATTCTTTTATCCCACTGATTTTTAGATACTCTCTTGCTGGGAGCCCTTTCAATGCCCTACCATTTTTTGTTTGTTTGTTTGTTTTATTAAGCTGTATCTGTGTGGGGAATTTGGTTCAAAACAGAAGGAAAATAAATGCCCTGGTTGTCTCCATTTACCATTAGTTTGTTTCTAAGCACAGCTCTCCTACACATGAACTTCATGACATTCAGTGAAGAGCAAACCAGACGTCCCACATCTGAAGCACTCCAACACTTTCCATGGAAGCTTGATTCAAAGTTAGTAGACTATGTATTTATCAGATCCCCAGGAACAGAAGTCGCACACAAACTAGCCTAGAGGAAAAGACCACAAAATCTGAGGTAATGCTGCCTGGCTACACCTCATGCAATGGTTCCAAGCATCTCACTTTCTAAAATGCTTCAATTCAGCAACCAGCATGAATTGAAACAAATTGCTTGTCAGGGTAGGTACACTCATAGTCTTTCTATGTCACAGATAAAATGGACAAAATCCTTCTAAATTCCTTCTACAAGAAATCAAAAGACTCCAAGAGCAAAATGCAGTGCAGCTAAGTGTGCAGAAAACTCTACCTAAACATAACCTTAATCTGCCTGGGAAATTTTTTTAATGTTTAGTCATAGCCATTCACATTAAAAGCTTAAATTAGAAAAGGATGCCATGCTACTTACACAAGACTTCCTTTCAAAACTTTTTGAAAAGCAAACTGAATTACACTTTAGAACATTTATCCAAGCTTTGACTTTATTTAATTTTACTATGCATTTGCATTATCATACATGGTCCTTATGACTGTCTGTCTGCTAGGTTGCTATCTTCTGCAATCCATTAGCCGGTTTTCAAACACTGATTACAGTCTCCCATTAAGAATATCCTCTTTCCCTGTACACTTGATTTCCTGCTATTACAACATTTCATCATGCCCGAATCTGTAAACTGTGTCTGAGAATAAACTACTCAATGTCATAGGTAAACCAATCAATCATATATGAAAGAAACAAAAGATACTCCAGGGAACCTAGAAGTATTTATACATTTTACCATGTATAAACACATTCCTCAAACAGCCACTGGGTCCATTAATGAGCTATACATCAATTACTGAACATTTACATAGAAGATATAATCATTGATAGTTTATCTTTTATACAGCTAAAGGCAAATCCTCTTAATTACAACTTATTTAGACTGAAATTTTTAATAAGTGCAACTCTAATGTTCTTAGTGTTTTTACTTTCTCCACTTTTTCCCCTGATACTTGACAGAAATCCTGAGGTTTAATTCCCACTCTTTCATTTTTAATTGTGTTCTGAACCTCAAAATTGTAAGGAAATAGCAGCTTCTCTGGGCCTAAACACAGACCAAGTAACCTTTTACATAAGAAGGACCCATTCGGAATGGACTGCCCAGGGAGGTGGTGGAGTCACCGTCCCTGGAGGTGTTTAAGAGAAGACTCGATGAGGAGCTTAGTGACATGGTCTAGCTGGGGGGTGTAGGGCTGGATGATCCTGGGTCCCTTCTGGCCCGGAGTGGCCTGCTAGACTGTGAGGGAACTAGGTTTGTGTTTACCACTCTGGGATGTGCTTTCGGATCTGTACGGGTGTTAGATGGTGAGTTGGACTAGATGATCCTTGTGGGTCCCTTCCAACTCATAATATTCTGTGTGTAATTTTGTGTAAATACTGAGGCCATATAGTGCCTTCTCTTTCTTAACTCTCACATAAAGAAAGACAAATTTAATCAGATGTTTCATTAGTACAGTGGGGATACAGTAAACAAGCAGATAGGAAAGAATGTAAAAGAAGGTCAGGAAGAATAGTGTGATAAACAAGACAGTCATCTTGGATGCAGAATGTTTAAAAAAAGGATTACGTAATAAACAGAAACCAGTTTTACCTGGATTCTTCCTTGACAGGGCCTTTTTAAAGTAGTAAACTGGAAGATAAAGGTCCTCCGATCTGGGAGTTTAAAAAACTCCACACCAACAAAACAAAAGCTGAGCAGAAGCATGGAAGAAACCGGAGAATTAAAAGGAAAATTACCAAAACCCGCTGCCTACCCATACCTCAGAGCCATGAGGTCTTAACAAGAAAGTATTCAACCCACAGGCAGGTACAGTCGGTTTGGTTTTATGTCCTGTTTCATCTGGCAATGCTGTCAACATGAAGCATGAGTGGAGTTGTTTAGAATTTTACATATTGCTGCCCACATATCTACAATTGTCAGTGTAACAAGATGATAAAACATGAGTGATTCCTAAAGTACCAAAAGCTGAAGAGCACTAACAAGGATGGGCTTAACTTCCAATCTTTCTCTGTCCACATTTCACGTCTTATAGAAAAAAAAGCTATAGGTACTCCTCACTGATGGCACAGTACTAAAGGAACTCATCAGCTTCAAGGATGTTGCAATATATTTACAGACCCTTCCACCTCTATTTAGTTTTACACTTTCTTCTTCAAATCTTCTGTTTTGTTTTAATAGCTGAAAGGTTGCCACCACCACAGGACTGCTGCATCCTCAATCACAAGACAATAACTCAGGTAACATAGAAGAACATGTAAGAAGATTTGGGATCTTTAGGGGGGGTTATTACAAAATTGTAACCCCAGGACCTACAACCCCAGGTCCTCCAACAAACACCAGAGAAGTTGCTTTTCCTTTAAGAGTAGTCGTCTAAAAATAATTATCTGGAGTTTGACAATGGAACAAGAAAGAAATAGTGCAGTTATGCTTCCCCTGTATTTCATAAATCAAAGTAAGATCACGTTACATTATTCCTATTCTCAAAGTAGTATTCATGGCAAAGAAATCTTCAAAACTAATTTCCACTACAGCTTTGTTACAACCACTACACTTGCAGAGACCAGGAAACAGTATTTGGTAAAAATTTAACAAACTGTGTATTAGGTGAACAACATCAGGACTGCAGTGCACCTCAGGAGTTAATAAAATTGTTATTTTACTGGGAAGATAAATAAACATTTACCAAATTCATTCACTTGTTCCTGTGTCCTCTGGGGACTGGCTAATATAGAAACTTAGTAAATTTGAGCGCTTTTTTTGACATTTGTTTCAGTTGTTTAGGTTCACAATGTAAATGCTTCACATTCAAGTGAAATGGGGTATTTTATTGTTCTTGAGTTTTTTAATCACATACTTACTTTCATTATTCTCTAAACTTCACTATCATAGAATAAGACTGACCCATAAATCACTTGAAGTTGCTTTCAGGTAACAAAATAGCTGTCTTACAAAATGGATGGCCAAAACTATTTCCCAGAAACACAAACCACAGATCTAGTACTTGCTTTCATTCCCATTTCCATGCTTAAGCAAACAAAGAGAGATGTTTATACTCAGCATCTGGATACCATCATTATGCAACCAAGCAATCCAACAGATTATTTCAGTATTCCTATGGTCTGCAAATGTCATTATTAATTACAAATGCTACTCTTTCAAATTCACAGCCTCATCACATAGCCCATAAAGCTCAGACCAAAGACCTTAAAATATATGGTTTCTGTCAATCTGAAAGTAATATACAGACTTCCCTCTTCTGAAATGCTCAGGAAAAACATTTGTGCAGTCTCTCTTAACAAGAGCACAATCTTGTTCTTCCTGAATGGTGGTCACTTAACAAAACTCCCTGTTCAATAGTTGAGAGAAACACCAATAAATCACCAACAGAATTAAACATTTGAGTAGAAACCCAAAAAATACAGATAAATGAGCCAGAGCAAACAACCATCACCCCCGCAAAAAGCCATTGAGTAAATCCGCTTCAACAAATTTAAAACAACCAATAAACTGAGTCTGGTAGTTAACTGCTGCTGTGCAGACAACAGGATACAGAAACCGGCCAGGAACTCACTCTTCCCTGGAAACAACTATAGACCTGAAAGTATTTCATGCCTACAACATGACTCAGAAGGAGTTGTTAACCTACCCTGCAGTGTTTAACCAAATCAGCATATAGGGATTTCAAAGGAAAGGAAAATGAAAAAAAAACGGGGGTGGGAGGTGGAAAGTACTGAAAATAACACATCACCTAAGAAGGCAACCTTATCAGAGAAAAAGCTCACCAGCTCGGCTATTAATAGCACTCAAATCAAAACTAGTAATAGAACTGGTTTAAAAATATTTTTTGAAAAGAAAACCAGAATCTGACAACCTTACTGCCAGGTTTCAGCTGCCTCAGCCAGAAAAAAAAAAAAAAAAAAAAAAGAGACTTCAAATCTTTCTCTTCTATGACATTATGTACACCCATCTATTTAGCCTGAGTCTACCAGGGAAATTGTATTCCCTTTCATTACCAAGCTTCATTTCAACTGATTTAGAAATCCAAATCATTACACACCAAGCATTTTTGTCTCACCTGGAAACTGTCTTTCCTTAATTCATGCCTACATATGTGCATATGTTACATCTTTAAATACATAGAAGGGTTTTCTTGAGGGTAGGTGTGAATAGTGTGTGTCATACTATCTGAAAGAGATGGTAGCAAGAAAGGAAAAAGCCAACTCCAGAGAGATTTATAAATACAAGAAACTTGCACTTTGCACTGAACAAGACCACACATACAAAGTATTCATATGCTGAAGAACTGGCAAGGCTGTGGAACAAGTTTGCAAGTTCTAGTATTTCCACAAGTTGAGTCAGGACAGATTACTAGTATAAACTAACTGCAAAATGAGTATTTGTTTGGCTTTCCTGAACTGAATAAGAAAAAGTAAGTAATCTCATATACCTTGCTTCCCTTCAGTTATGGAACAAAATTCCAACATTGACATAAAACTCTTCCAGTAAAAAAACAAGGAGAGAAAAAGAGACTAAAAAAAGTGGAGGGAGGGGGCAATGATCATGAGAATAGTGAGAAAATTATAATCCTCCTCTTTCTTCAGGGATAGTGGAAAGGATTATGGAACTCTTTGGTAGTAATGAGTTTGTTTGGGGGTTTTCTGTTTATTTAACATTATTTTTAAGACAACATCATTATCTCCTCTGTGAAACTTATGACAAATAGCACTGAAAAGTTCACACAATCATTTTTTGGTATGTAATTTCTATTTAACACATACACAATGCTCAGATTTAGGCCTACTAATTTGGGAGGTTTTTTTCAGGTATCATCTGTAATTGTAAGAATGGCTTTCTTCTAAGGAATCAGAAGTTGAACAAAGTATAAAACTGTCTTTGGTATTTTGGGCTAGCAGATTTTAAGAAAGCATCCCTTTAAAGCATTTTAGTTATTGTAGTAAGTCAGCACTGAGAACTTATCTCTGCTGTATGAAGTCATGAACTCAGTCACACTTCTTCAGCGCTCTCATGGCTAATAAATGCTTTAACATTTACAAAGAACAGGCAAAAAAGATAACACTAGGAGAACCAAGACAACTGATATATTTTGATCTTACTCCAACCTAATATAACACAGAGATGATATCAATATAATGAAGTGTCAAAATATCAAGTCAGAGCATTTTTCTAATGGACAACTCTCCACTAGGTCTTATAATTTGAATCACAGAATATTCTGAGTTGGAAGGAACCCACAAGGATTATTAAATCCAACTCTCATATGGCACACCACTCCCTCCCCTATTGTGAGGGATCTCCTACTTCAGCTGAATCTCTACAAATCTATGTGACCTGATGGGATTCATCCTAGAAACCCCAAAAAAGAGTTGATGACATCACAAAATCCCCTTGATGATTTTTGAGTGGTCTTGGGAATCCCAAGAGGTCCCAGCTGACTTGAGGTTGGCAGTGTTGTCCTGATTTTCAAGAAGGACAAGAAGGAAGACCCTAGAAACCACAGGCCTGTCAGTCTCACTTCACTGCTTGGTAAAGTTCTGGAAAAGACTATTCTGGGAGGTATTGAAAAACACCTGAAAGACAACACAGTAGTTGGTCACAGCCAGCATGACTTCCTGCTTATCCAGCCTGATTTCCTTATCACAGTATCTTCACTGTAGAGAAGATAAAAGCAGCCTAAAATTTCAGGGTTTCAATACATTTTTTAATTTTTTTACTTAAACACATAAAACATTTTAAACTAACAGATATCATAACCACACTATCAGACTCACAAATAAATACAATCTCCATTTGGAAATATTCACACAAACAATAGTTCAAGAAGTCAGCTATTTTGAATTAATTTGAACTACGAACGCAATTGTTCATCACAGTATTTTTCTATTCTAGCTAATATGCATCAGTCATTTTTACTATTACAGAACAAGTGTTTACATACAAAAGCAAGCATACAACTCCTCCTCAAAATAAATTGAGTAACCAGTGTGCAATAATTAGAATGAACATACCATAATTTAAATGCAACAGAACTTGGGTTTAAAGTATTCAATAGAGCCTCATAAGTCAGTAGAATTAATTTCATGATGTGGTAGTTGAGAAACAGCTTCTTTTGCTACTCAATTAATAAACAGAATCACACGTTTTTAGTAAGTGGCAGCAGAAGTAAATGACTTTCTGACAAACTGAAGGGACCAATAATTCATAAACTTGTTAACCAAAATAAACTCATATTACCCTTAGTATAAGGCAAAGAATTTTTTTTTCACAGCACAAATCCTCAAAAAATGAAGGCCCTCAAATTTTTTACGGAGGTATATATTTCATGCATTATTAAATATTAGCCAATTCCATACACATGTTATCTTCGTAAAAAGAACAAATGTCTGACAAGCCCATGAGCAGCAGCTTCTAGTTTAAAAGAAGGTATTGCATGTTAAAATTATGTCATGTTTATGGAAAATACTGTTGTGTTTTGGGGTTTTATTTGGTTTAATATTGTTTCCTCCAGACTGTTAGACCAGAGAATCCGTTTCAGACCTCATCCATGCTCAAAGGGTTTTTGTTTGTTTGCACGCCTACCATCGAGCAATTTCCACGGAGGGGGAAATCCAACCACAAATCTATAAGCAAATATGTAGCTATCCCAGCAAAAAAATCCTAATGCAGGCCCAAATGTTAGAGCAAAATTAGTTTACAATTGCGGCATATTCTGCAGGAGAAACTGATTCAAAATTATCAAAACAAGGTTTCCCCACTGCTGTGACATTTGCTGTGACTTTTGAGAGGACCTCCTTCCTTTTGGCAGTGATCAGCATTGCTCCCTGTTTTATATAGAGACTTAGATGTTTTTAACCAGAGTCTAATAAGTCACGTCTTTATAGGTTGAATATTTTAGACTGTTTAAAATAAAAGAGTGCAACGGGTGTTAAGGCAAAGACTTGACCATGAAAAAAATCACAAAACAGATTTGGTTAGATCAACAAATAAATGGGTCCTACCTGAAATACACATAGAGATTTGTGAACAAAAACTCCAATGTTCAAAGAAATTAAATTTCACTAACAAAGAACACACCTTAAAATTTGTTTCACGTTCACTGATCAGTATTTAGCTCTTACCTTTCAAAGGACAAATGCAGCTTATTAACAGAGAAAAGTACTGGATATTAAGACAAATAAACTCCCTAAAAGTCTAAATACCTTTGTAACTGATCATTTTATGCTTATTTCAACAATTTTCAGGGTTACTGAGCAGCTCAACAATCAGAAGGAAAAATAGTTTCACGTGCCATCAACATCAGGTTTCCAAGTCTGAAGGTAAGCGTGCACATACTTACAGAAATACCCTACAACAAACAGCTATTCTTTTCTCATATTCAGTGTTTAGAGGGCTAAGAAGGCAAGTAGCCTTTTTGATTTGAGGGGATTTTTTTGCCTCTTTGTTTAAACACAGCCTTGAGTTGACACATACTAATAACTTCTTGTCCAGGAAAACACTTCAGAATGTTTCTATTAGCTTCTAATAGCTACAAAATGTCTAGAAAATGCAAACACAACTTTCAGCTTTGTAACTTCCTGGTAAGAGCAGACTGACTTGAAACTACATATTAAGTATGCACTATAGTAGAATTCAAACTGAGTTATTTGCATAGTTTTAAACTACTAGTTCAAAGCCAGCTGTAGTCAAGGCTTACCAGGAAGCAGCACAAGGTAATGGCCTTTCTGACCTCCAAAATCAGGTACAGTCAGATAATACAAAATTCTCACTGATATTATTTTCTGCTCTTCAGCTGGCTCACCCTGATCTTTTGAAACTATGACCATTTTTCCTCTTCTACCCATATCCAGATACCTCATGAGCAATCCTATTTAAACACCCTACAGGACGGGGAAGGTGATATCACACACGGAAAGACGTGAAACTACAGAACCCAGCTTTAAACCAGTTCCTCCTGTGCCCCAAACTGAGTGTCACAACAACTTCATAAACCTTGTTTATAGAGATTTATGCAATAAATGCCTTAACTATCTATTACATATAACAAAAGAACAACTTAAGCCCAGTTTACAAGTAAAGATGTATGTCAGAAACACTTGTACTCTGCCATCAGTTTGTGTGCAATCAGCCATAATGCAGCCTCCACCATCTTCACTCAGTGTCACTGGACCTCTCTTCACACCTCAATCCATGCCCTCCTGCCTCCCCTTTGCACTTCCTCAGGTGAACAAACTGCTGACATGATGAGCAAAGCATGCAGCCAATGTGACCCACACCAGCGCCAGGTTCACCTAACATGAGCTGCACTACAACTACAGCTGTCAAACTGAGTCTTCCCACCATAAGCCCTCATCCTCCCATACATCAAACTTAGATGGCCACACATCAGCTAATAGGAGACTAATCCCAAACCCCATCTTTCTTATACCAACTCACCCACAAGCCACATGGTGGCCAGATCTAGCACAGGAAAAGACCTGAGAGCCATTCAGCTGACAGAAATGCCCCCCTCTGTGGCAGCAGTAATTTAAATTAGCTTAATAGCATTGGCAGATTGCAACTAAAGCTGCAAATTTGAGTGCACACTTCTGGGAGCAGCACTACAAAGGCATCTTCTCATAAGAATGGTAAGCTATGACAGATGGGATTCTATCAGCACATGAAAATACAAGTTATGTCCTGACTGATTCAGCTATCAGGAACTGAAAAAATCTTTTTGGAAGCTTCCTATTACACGTTGAACAGGATCTATCTTGCAAAAGGAAGAGTAGATATTTTACCAAAACAGATGCTAATGTAAAGCAAAGCTGACACTCAGTTACATATCCAGCTCCTGAGAGGTAAGATGACCTAAACATCAACCAGCCAAAGAGGTCACACAAAAACATCATAAAGACACCAGAGCAAGATGCAACTCTACAGCACTGCTGCACATCTCTCTGCATGTTGATACAGATAGTGTCAATCATTACACGTAAGAGGATAAACTCTTTTGAAACCACTTATATTTACAAGAGCATTTCAGAGAGAGAAAGAGACAAACCACAGTGGTAAACATTAATCAGGTACCTCTCCCAAACATCCACCATGAGGTCACAGGTCCTTCGAGAGCCTTGCTTAGAAGATTTCCTCCCTCCAAAAGGGGTGACTAAAGACTCCTCCTCAAGAGTCCTGCTGTCCAGTGACACAGACACCCCTCAGACCATCATTTAAGTGCGATATCTCAGCTCTACAGTAATGAAATAGATCGTTCCATAAAAGTGTCATCTCACAACCAGGAGCAAGACAAATGGTCAAAAAAGCCAAGCAAATGACAGAAGTGATCACACTATAGATAGGGAACAGAACAGAAATCATTATCAAGTGCTATATAAATCCATCAGGCAGCTGTCTCTTGGATACTCTGAGCCATGTAGCAACTGAAAGAGAAGGCTGCTAAAGGATAAAAAGAAGATATGGAACAATACCTTCATAGCAAGTGGCTACAGCTGGGACGTTTTTGACTAGAAAAGGAGTAGTTGACATAGGGTGGAAAAACCCTTTGTGTGGCATGAAGGTAAAATGGGAGAAATTATTAATCACCTTTTAATACAAGAGCCAGGATATATGAAATACAATTAACAACCTCAAAAAAACAAGGATCATAGCCTTTTCCACACAACTTATAGATTCCTTGCCACGAAACAAGTAAAGCATTAAAAACAATACAGGTTTAATATGGCATTTGGCACAATCATGGTTACAAGAATCCACTTACAGTATAAATACCAATACACTGGATTTTTGGACAGACAGTGCTCAGAGGAAGTTGCTCTCCTTGCAAAAATCCCCTTTCCCTGAATGCCCACCATTAGAGACTGTGTACTAGACTAGGTGCACCTCTCACCTAGTCATGTGCAAATTTCTCACCTCATCCCATTAGGGTTTTTTATGATTATTATTATAAGTACATCTTTAAAAAGTGTATGACATTTGCCTGGTTTAAGAAGCACTGTGGACATTGTTACCAAACTAATTAAGCAGTAGTGCGATTTCTCAGACAAAAAGGACTAAATGAGACTTCCAGAGTCATCATGTTCTAGGTGCTTTCAATTCCATTTGAATCAGTTAGGTTCCACTTAGAAAATTGATATCCATTTTTGTAAGTGCAATATTGCATCTGAAAGCACAGGTAAACAAGTGACCTGTGAACCAACAGTGCCATGGAAGGAGTTGAACATGGAAAACAGTTGAGGAGGGAGTGAAACCAAGAAAGTAATTCCACTTTTTAATTTCATTCATTTTTCCATATAATTTGTCAATACTTTTTTATAGCTTCATGAGGGGCAAAAAGTGCTATGGAGAAGTCCCTTATACATACAAGCCTATCTGCACCAGTGTCTTATGTATATCACATGCAGATTGTAGCGCACTCAAGGATAAAATAAAACTGAAGCAACTTTTGCTGTCCTAGTAGCAAAGGGCTAATGTGAGTTTAATTACTTTAAAGTATTTTTGCACATTTTCAAAATGCCATTGGTTTCTCTGAGTACATGATTACAAATAATAGATACGTCTGCTATGATTTTTGTATATTTCTCTGTAAGTTTATTTAATGACAAAAATTTTATAAAACAAATAATATCCTCTGTTTTATCATATCAGATTTCTGAGTTAGATTCTCTACCAAAAAAGAGACTATAACTGTTTTATCAGGGGAAAGGAAAAATATTAACTTAGAAATACTTACTCTTGCCTGTTCATTTGTGACACTTACTACTTTGCCTGAGAATGTCTGAGCAATAACTGCTCTAATAAATTACTAGAACTTGTAAAACATACAGTCCTTTTTGTGCTTAACCATCCCCATGATCTTAAATATCACAGTTAAATGACGTCCAGTAAGCTGATGCATTTCTATAATTTTTGTCCTCATAATTTTAATTTAGTATTTAAAAAGCCACACGCACAGACACCATCAGGTAGTACAATGCATATTTCTATTAGCTAGTTGAAAAGCCAGCAACATTCTTCAAAACAAGTTTTTTAAAAACAAAAAGGAAATATTTCATGTTTGAAAACATGTAAATTTCTAAAAATATTATTCAAAAAATATAAGTTTAAAGTGATTGAGCTGCGAAAACAAGCTGAACTTGTTCTTTATCAAACTGTAGGAGTTGCAGATGAAAGGAGGTGCTATATAAGGAATAGCTAGACTTCAACAGAGAACACACTGCCAAAACATTTTGGCCTAGATTCCAACAGGCACGCACCCAAGTTGAAGGGTCACGGAAGGCAGCGGTGTAAAGAAACAATCTACAGAGACCAGAAAACATTACACTGCGGATTATGGCTGTGATTGGGGGGCAGGGGGATTCAGAGAGGAGCTGCTTGGAGTTCTGTTTGCTCGTGGGTGGGGGTTTTTTCATTTGAAATCGGTGAAGAAAGAAAAGATACAATATCTCAATTATGTGCTAAGGGGGCGGAGAAGACAGACATGCACAATTTCTAAGATTGCAACAAATTACATGATGTATCTTGATCTTTTTCCTAACTTGCTGTTGCTTCTCCTCATTTGCTTTCATGGAATATGTCAGAAGGAAAAACAAACAAAGTATCACACACGGCTCCTGAAAAAGGCCAAGTTTCCAGAAATTTATACTCTGTAATTTGATTACACTCTTAACCAACACGTAAAAAATTTTATGAAGAATTCTGTATCTGGCAACCGTTACTGCTCAGGAGCAGCACAGAGCATCATAAAAAGGAAATAAAAATCAAATTACAATGAGAGATTTGTGAGAGGTCCAGACCAAATTAATAGCTTCATTAATGACAACGAAAAATTAACAGTTTAAAATTCTTACAATTCAGACAAGAAGAACATTAATAAAAATGAAGCTGAAAAATAGAGGTAGCTTAATCTGGAAAAGTACAGACTGTTATACTAACTTGAGGAGAGGGAAGGCAGTCAAAAAAGATGATTGGAAAACAGTACTCATGTTAAACAGCAGAGATGACTAAGAAGAAAACAGACTATCCAGCGTGCACTAAATACAGAAACATCTCATTGTAGGCTACAAAACAGCTCACTTGAACAGACATATGAAACTATGTTCTGCATCCACTAACACCAGGACAAAGATGTCTCATCAACAGGATCTCACACACACTTCAGAGACTGGCTTAGAATAAAGAACAAAAAGAAAGCTTGTGGTAGTTACCAAATTCAGTAGGGCATAGCTCTACTTGCAGATACTGAATGTATTTCGTAAAAGCTCAAGAAGCATACATTAAATTGAGTACACTGAAAGAACCAGCTACTAACAAGTCTACTTCCCTAAACCTTCAAAAAAGTCTGAGTGTCTCCAATTAATAAACCTCTGACTGGTGCAAAACATCAGTACTTTTGATACTTGGCAATCGAAACTAAAGCTGTTGACATGCTATATACACACACATTAAAAAAAAAAACAAACACTCATGTTTCCTAGATACAATTGTTCAACCCCTGACAAGCTTCACCTACTCTGGTCAGAAGGATATTCGACATTCTTCTCCACTTACCTAACACATACCCCACAGTATCAACCTGACTGTACTTGCAATTCCAAAATGGGCTACGTGCCACATTTTCAGCACAGAATAACACAAACCATATAAGTTACGAGAACATCCTACTCTTCTTGTGCCAGTGAACATACTCATAAAAAAAAAAAAACTTTACCTAAGTGTTACCTTCATTAACATTAGTCTAACGAGTTAGACTAAAGCAAAAATCACTGGTCTGATTTCACTATGGTTTTCAATTAAGAGATATTGTCCTTAGGAATATTTTATTTTGACTGTTCCTACAACATACCAGCTGCATATATGGTACAGTTCCCTTCCCGTGGTAAAAGGCTCGTAGGTGCTTATGTAATTTTACAATTCTGATACACATACATTAAATTCTACACACCAAAGTCAGACACACAAGGGGGGATGTAATCTGTTCAGACTAGCACTATTTCATCACATTTCTTAATCAACGACACATCAATTCAAAACCAATTTATACAAGGGCCAAGAGGAAAAGAAGACCCGTAACTAGACATCAATCCTTATGAAAAATCCTTCGAAGTCTCACGAGCGTAGATACTGATTTGAAAATTGCCATTAATGAAAGTATCTTGTGATAAAGGCTTCAAATGCCTGTAGAACTAATGCACCCGGTGCAACTGCAAGTACTATTTAAAAGAAGCAGCGAGGAGATCAGAAAAAGAAAAATAAGAGTCTGAAGTCTGTTTCACCTAGTCCGCTGGTCATTCGCGCGTTACTTCACACCGCAAACAATACGAGCACGTCACAATAAAGCTCCACTCCAAGCGAACGAAGGGTGCTCCACAAACTACAGTGGAGGAGGTGGGGGTGAGGGTCGGGCACACGAGCCCCATTGCCTCGCATCGCCCCGGCACAGCACGGGAGATGCTGCCCCCGCCTCCTCCCGGAGCGACCGCTCCAGCCTCGGGCTCTCTGCCCCGAGGCTTCCCCGGGGCCAACAACTCGCCGCCACACCGGCCTCAGGTCCCACCACCCGCCCCGAGGGCTTTAATTCCGCAAAACCCGGTGGCATGGGGCGGGTGCGGAGGAAAGGGCGAGAAATTCGTGGCTTCCAAACAAAACAGACAGCGGCCCGATTCAGCCACTCTTTTTTTGTGGTGTGGAGAGGAGGGGATCCCGGTGGCCAGCGGCAGCCCGTGTCTCCCCTCCCCACGCCTCGGGGCGAGGGGAGCGGCCGGAGTGCCCCGCGGGCTGCGCCCCCCGCGCCGTGCAGGGAGACTCCGGGAAAAGTTTTAGCCGGGAATGGGGCGAGAGCAGGACCGGCTCCGCCGCCAACAGCGCCGGCACCTGAGAGGCTGGTCGGGGGGAGAAGGAGAAGAAGGGAGGAAGGGGAGTTTGTGAGATGCCCGAAGCCCGCGCCCTGCCCTGCGAGCCCCGCGCCGGCACCTCGTGCACACGCGTGGGTCGCCCTCCCCGCTGCACCGCGCCCCGCACAGCGGAGGGCATGGAGGTTTGGGGCGGCCCCTCTCCAACCCCACCGCCGCTCCTCGAGGGGGGGGGGAGGGAACCGAGTCCAGGAGCAATGCCACCCGCGAACCCCTATAACCCTCTCCTCCCTTTGCCAGAGGGCATCCCGCGCACGGCGCGAACCCGCCGCNCGTGGCACGGCACGGCTCGGCTCGGCACGGTTCTGCTTTCTTTGGCACGGCTTGGCTCGGCACGGGTCTGCTTTCCCTGGCATGGTTCAACTCGGCTCTTCTCCGCTCTCTCTGGCACGGCAGAGCCTGGCTCAGCGCAGCTCCGCTCGCCTCGGCTCGGCACGGCACAGGAGCCGCTACCGGTGGCTGTGCAAGCCCCCCACTCTCAACTCCCCGCCTGGAGGGAACCCGCCGCTTCTGGAGGAGAAGGAGGAGGCGGAGAGGGCGCCGGCTGAGCTGGCGGGGCGGAAGGTTGGAGCAAGGTGCGCGGCCGGGGGTGGAGGGCCCCTGGCGCTGGTTGCGGGGTGAAGTCCCCCGCCCCGGGTGGGATGTGCTGGCTCATCCCGCTTTTAGAAACGCAGTATAGATTGGGTGGCGAGCGGTTCATTATCAGCGCACATCAAGCAGCCTGGGTGTATCCTCGAGTCAGGGTTCGTGGTTTTGCTTTCTTTGGCAACACTTGCCTGGCTTCTAACGCCAGTAAAGGCTCATTGATCGGAATTGGAATGATAATAAACAGTGTTGCCATTAATGCAGTCATTTCCATGTGTGATCAATATCCGACCTTTCAGTCAAGTCCGTGTGCAGCTGTGCGACTCTGACACCCGTGGGTTGTGAAGCAGGATATTCTCTCCCGATCCAGCCCCCAGGTATGCCCTGTAAAAAAAGGTCTCATTCTCTGTCTCTGAAAACATTGCAGGTTCTTACACTTCCAGAGCTTAGGACCGCAAAAAACATTTGAGTAACAGATAAAACCACTAGTGCTGGAATTTATGTTTAAATAAGCATAATTTGCACCGATTTTTTAACCATTTTTTTCTTAGATTTTCGAGTTTGCGTGGCAATTTGTAATTAGAGACGTTGTATAATGATTACAAATGAACCTGAAACCACTGGAAACTCACAGGTTTTATTGCAAACTCGAAATTCAATCCAGGCTCATCGAAGGTTTGCTGTGATTCAAAATCCTTTCCAGCCAATGTCTGACAATTGATAGGTTTACCTTTAAACCCTGAAGGTTTTCACAGCGGGGAGAGGGGGCGGGAGGGGGGAGGAGAAAGGTGAAACACAACACCTTGCTTTGTTATACAAACTACGACGTAATTCACACACCCCCAGGGAAAAAATATAACTAACACTAAGAAAAGATCTACACCTGGAAACCTCTGTCCTTCATTTGGGTGGAGTGACTGAAAACGAACTTGCATACTTACCATGAACTATAAAATCATGTGCTGTAGTGAACACTGGCTCTTTGTTTGAACTTCGAGAAGAATGGGAGCTGTGTGAAATGATCTCATGACACCCAGGAAGGATGGCCACATACTAGGGCCGAGTAAACATGAGAAATTGTTCTGAGCAACGTGACGGAAAGCAGTGTGCCAGCCCAGCTTCTGATGCACGAGGCTACAATGCCATTTCTGTTGTTAGGTGAAAACTTTTAATGAAAAAAAATGTTCCAAGTAATATAGATGTAGTTGTGGAGGAATATGTGGGTATCTGATGCCAGACTTTTTGCAGGGAGCTATGGAACTAACACTGGAAAAGTGAATTCAAGCCAGATATTGGGAAGCAGAGAAAAAGAAGATTAATGTTTACTTCCTCTTTACCTCCATGGTAGGTTTGCAAGTATCTCTGGTGGCCAAGACTGCAGATTCCCTCATCCAGAGAGTGGGAGAGGTTGTTAGGTGACAGCTCCACGTCACTGTTCCATTTCATTTCTGTGACATGATGGATCATACTGGTGTACAGTCATCTTTACTTTATCCAGATAGTTTCCGTATCTTCCAGTAGGAGTCTCTTGGATTTTCATCCTTTCCCATTACTCACATTGCTATTAAAATGCAACAAAAGGGATTTTGATTGCTATTCTTTCCTTGGCTAGAGAGTTCAAGCTTGAGAGCTATGGGTGAGATGTGCATGTGACTTCACTTTTCTCTTGGGTGTGCGTGCATCTGTCGAACTATTGTGTGTATTCACTCTGTGTCCTTCTACTACATGTACTTGGCATCCTGACAAATGCTTAAACATAAACATCAAGTTTGAGCTCATTTCTGTGTTATATGACATGAATGGATTTATTTTTGCTCCAGCTTTTATATTTTTAGACCTCTAAATGTTTTACAGTTTCTGGCATTTCCGATTAAAAGCAAACTTATCTATGTTCCCCCTTGCACATCTTTTAAGAACCGTCTGAGCTAACAACTTGCGTGCTAAATGCAAGCCAAATATAACAGCAGAAAGATGGAGACAACCCACAGTAACGTCTTTCCCTCCAGCCTGAGGGGTATTCGGAACTTAAGAAAGGTATAGTCTTTTTCCTGATAATTACAGCCTCTAAATAAAGTACTAAATACATCTCTGTCAAATTCAAGAAAGTTACATTCTGAAACTCTACTAGACACCTCTGCTCTTTTGGCATTCCCTGTTAAAACTTCACAATTATATTTTTGGGTGTTGCTAAGCCAATCATAACATATTTTTTAACACAGGCTATCATTTAATTATGTTCATAACTGACCAATGTCAGTCAGATGTCAGTTTTATAGCATAATAGATCATCTCACAGTAAAATACCTTAAATTGGCAATATTCCAGTGCTATTTCCCCACAGTCTATTAATAGGATGTTAAGTCTAGATACATTATAATAAATTACATATTCTTAATCATGAAAAATATTTCCCTCTTCACTCTTTTTCAGGAATCTTTAACCATTCTTCTAGAGCATGAGGTGATTTGGACAGATTTAAATGAAATTTTTTAAAAAATCAGATAGTCAAACTGTCCTAGTTTGAGGGTTTTTTCCTCTGGCAGTGAGGGGGTTTACAGCTCAGCTCTTGCCTGGGCCTCAGTCGCTGCCATGGAATTCAAGGTTAGAGAGATAGGGATGCCTCTGCGAATGATCATATTTGGGAGAAAAGAAAAAACTTACTAACAGAAAGTAGATGGCCGGGTCAGGATGTGTGTAAGAAGCTGAAAGTTATGAAGGCCCCCCCAGGCCTACTAGAGAAGAGGTAGGCATCTCGCTGCTGCTCGTGGAACGGACCATAGTGCAAACCTATGGAATAGAGAGAGAGGCACCAGTGAGGCAGAATCCACCTGAGGCCACGACTGAAGATGGAGGATCATACTGCAACAGCTGCAGATGTTTGGGAGCCCAGAAACACGGATCCGGACAGATGTTTTGTGACTGAATTGCATTATGCTAGGATCTGAACTATGTGCTTTGGGATGGGCTCATATGTGAAACAGCAGAGTAGCACTTAAAACACTGCATTCTGTGCTGTGACTCTCAGACAACAGAGAATGGAACAACTGTCGTCCCTGAGGTCAAGATATCACTTGGGAAAGGGTCATGAAAGATGTTTCCTCTCATGAGAGAGAGAGAGAGAGAACTTTATGGAAGGACAGAGAGATGGTCCCTACCCTGGATCTGGTCAGAAATACCAACTTGTCTGGCTTATTCCCCACCCTGTTCCCCCTTTGTCTCCTGGTGAAAAAAGGGAATATGAGATCTGTTGTAAGAGAAGGAGGGGTGGGGGGAAAAGGTTGCCTTTAAAATGATGCTTCTCACATTAAGCTCTGGTCTTGTTAGTTAATAAATAAATCCTTTATATTTCTCACTTATATCTTGCCTTGTTTTGCCTGTTTGCCTGTTATTTTTTCTAGTTTTTTTTCCTCCAGGAGAGGTTGTGGGTGAATCTCTTGCAACCAGCCAGGGTCAAAGCATGACACAAAGATTCTCACTATCCTGCTGCTCTCATCCGACTTTCCACCCCTGTGCACTTTTGTTTCCTTTGTGAAAATCTTCTCATCTATTTTGTGGATCTTAGCAAGATCCAAGGCCTTGAAGTTCTGGCTCTTCGAAGTTGAAGATCCTAGAGAAAATGGAGACTTATATTGACTGAGGTTTTCTTGGTGCAATCCTATAATGCCCGTGGCAGGGTTTTCATTGTATTTTGACTTCTGAAAGAAATATCTCAATAAAATGTACTGCAAATTTCAATTAAATGTGTTATTTTTTTCCCTAGTGCTCACTTTTAGACCATACTATTTCCATAGAGAACCAACAACCAGTGCCCATGTCAAAACACAGACAGACGGTACTGAAGAGAAGACAATGCTGAATCTTACTGATGCCTTTGAACAGCATCCCCTCCTAGAGCTGCTTGTCAGATGCAAATGTAGGGCAGGAAGAGGGTCTAAGAAGGATATGAATTCATTGATACATACCAGGTGTTTAGAAGTGGAGCTGGATAATAGCTTCCAAACTAGGAACACCGCACATTCATCCAGCTGCTTGTGGTACATGATGAGAATAGGCATGCAGCCAGGGAACTGCCCTGTGAGAGGTGTACCTCTGCAGCTCTTGCTCATATTCTTCAGCTCTACTGTCATCAGAGTTAGTGACAGACTTGTGTGATTACAGAGAGCATTGTGGCATTTTTTTTTTTTGGCTAAAGGATGGACTCTATCATGGAAGTTTTTTCCAGCCTACTAGTGGTGTCCCCCAAGGGTCAGTGTTGGGTCCAGTCCTGTTCAACATTTTCATTGATGATATTGATGATGGGATTGAGGCCATCGTGAGCAAATTTGTGGATGACACCAAGCTCAGAGCCCGTGTTGATCTGTTAGAGGGTGGGAAGGCCCTGCAGAGAGACCTGGACAGACTGGAGAGATGGGCAGATTCCAATAGAATGAAATTTAATAAGTCTAAATGTCGGNGATATGATCTAGATGTAGATGCTAGGTTACTTGGACTAAATGTTGGACTAGATGACCTTTGAGGTCCTTTCCAGCCTTATCTGTACTGTGAATACTGTGGATTTCCCATCATAAACTTCCTGTTCTCACTTGACCACCATTCTCAGCATTGTCCACCTTTCAGGGTTGAACTTTCCATTCTTTACCCAGAAATGGGATATTACTTTGGTCTGCTTGTCATTTCTTCAGTTTTGACAAAATAGCCTGTGATTTTTTTAAAAGAGCATATTCCCTGTTATTGACCAACTCCTGTCTTACTTTTTTTGAGTACACAAAATAGATGATGACTGAAATATAGCATGGGAATAGCCTTCAACAAGTGAGGCATGGCCTTGTTCTGAAATAAAGTGTTTTACTGAATTCCACCTTTTTAAAATTACATTGTACTCTGCATTCCTTGTGCCAGGGTCCACTCCAGACAGAAACTGGTTCCTGAGTTTGTCTAAACATCAAACAAACTGTTCTGTAAAAGTGTCTGTTTTAAAAGGTCTTATTCTGTAAGACACTGCTCAGCTAAAGCAAGATAACATCCAGAGCCAGTCTCTGAGAGACAGCTAATAGCTGAAACAGTTTATCTATCAGTGATTATGAGTGCATTAAACTGTTCAGACTATTTAGTTTTAAACGAGTTCATGCAACACATTTTCTATATGTTTGAGTTTAAATTTCCACATTACCTAGAAGTCTTTTACTAGTAGTCTTCTACTCCCATGCCATCCATCACAGCTTTATGCTTGTATTCCTCACTAGAAACACAGCAAGAATCATTACTTTGTAGGATTGGGGAAGACACCAATAAGTCTTTAGAAGTTTCTGAAAATTTACAAAAGTCCGTTGTACTTCTGTACTGATTGCCCAGTTCTTTTTAGATTATTGTACCTGTACTTGCTGCTTGCAGTGGTTTGAAAGCATGTAGAGCTTTAAATTGCACAATTTAAAGTCACAACAGAGCTTTAAACTCTGTTGAATGTGTTCATTCATGTTTTTTAACAGCTCGAAAAAGGCACTCAGTGTACCCTTCAAAGATTCATGAGAACTTGGGAAGAAAAATGGACAGATGGCCTTAGACCTTGTGTTACCACTGAAGTACAACAGACGAAGAGATCTAGCAGCAGAGAATAATTGAGTTGGATGAGGTCTCGCAGGTGTTAATCTGATGTACTGAAAATGAGAAGCTGATAGAAAAATGAATGTAGGTTAATATATAGATGAGCCATCTAGATACACCATTCCAGCAGCAACTTTTCAGGCTAAATAGTTGCCTGTGATCAGTAGGATAAATCACACAATATTGCTTCTGTTCCCTTATTAGGTAGTATATTTAAGGCTAAATTGAGTAAACATGCACATTTAAAATTCAGTGAGTAGAATGTTCATAAAAAGTTAATAGATGAAAGAAACAAACTTAAAGTAAAATCAACATCATGCAAAATAACACTGCATTTTTCATCCAGCATTTACTCAGGCATTAGCAACAGCAATATTTTGTGCATAAAATGAACTGCAGAGCTGGGTAATACCCTCTTAAGAACCATTAAAGAGCTCTCTGTTTGTGACTTGCCAAGCGATAGGCCTCAAAATAAATATAATTCCAGGGGTTCTTGTGGCTTCAAACTGATAGAGAGTAGGTTTAGATTAGACATTAGGAAGAAATTCTTTATTGTGAGGTTGGTGAAGCAACGAAACCAGTTGCTCAGAGAAGTTATGGAAGTGTGCAAGAGCAGGTTAAATAGAATTCTTATCAACCAGCTCTGGAGGATGTCCTGCCTGCCTATGGCAGGGGAGTTAGACCTAGATGATTCCAACCCAGCCCATTCTATGATTTTATGGTATCTCTTTTTCTAGGTCAGTTTTTTTTAGCAAGGTTTAAGTAATTCAAATATCCCAGAGGTGACATCTCATAGAAAACAGGCGTGTGAAATTCATTTGTAAATGTCAAACCTTTACCCTATTACTGACAAAAAATTCAACAACTTAATTTGAATAGTGTGAGTCATCTAGGGAGAGTTGCCCATAGCCTCAAGACCTCTCACAGTGCTGTTACATCCAGTGATCAGTTTATTAAGGGGACTTGGAGGCAAATTAATTATTTAAAAGTACAATAAATTGAGGATTCAGTCTTCCCTCCCTTAATGGATGTGACGTTCTTGAGATTACCATTAGGTCCTCAATACCAGACATTGTGGCACTCTTATCTGAAAGACCTATTTCAGAAAACCTTGAAATAAACTAAATAAAGCTCGTAAATCACAAATTACTTTTAAGTAATTGTCCTGGTTTCAGCCAAGAGCAGGGTTAATTTTTCACAGTAACTGTGCGTATCTGTGAGTAACTATGGAGCCATGGGTGCATGATAAAGATCCTGATGTTACCTGATTGTATCTCATGTCATTGCTGGGGCAGAGTAAAGGGACTAGCATTTCCAAGAAGGGTATTCCTTCTGGTGAAGATTAGACATTAGGAAGAGCAGGGGGTAATGCTGTTCCTGACCGGAGAGAGCAGTTTGAGTGGTGTGATTGCAGTCTGGTCGAGTTTGCACTATCTTGTTATTCATATTGTTGCTGCTATTGTTCTTTTTTTTTTTTCTCTCATTGCAGTTTCCAGTAAATTATTTTTATCTCAACCTGTGATCTTTGTCTTCTGTGCTTTCACTTGTAGGGAGAGGGGACCAGGTCATGGTCTTTTAAGTGGGAGTACTAAATTTCTAAAGCACAGTAATGCAGAGCTCTGTAACTTTGAGCAGGTCTGATGGGATTGGTAGTGGCTTTGACTAATTTATCCAGTCATAAATGTCCAGTATAGATTACTGCAAAATGTATTACTGAAATGAAAGAAAGCTAGGCTTGGCTTGGAGCAGAGCAATTACTCTCCCTGTAATAACTGTTGGTGTTACAATGGTGTGTTCCAAACTTTTATGAGATCCAAATTCTTACATGCCTCTTGTTAATTGGAAATTGATACGTATGAGAAGTCTGCCTGAACATAAAATGATCTAAAGAAAACAACCCTGAGCATAAACAACCATGAGTAAAAGTGACAATATAAAAAACATTGCCCAGTGCTCTGGCACAATTATCCATTATAAAGGAATACATTCAAGTTCTTGCTGTTAAATAAGAGATGGCTATGATTTGAATAAGAAAGAGGCCGAACAAACCCAGTATATGATTCAGCCTTACATTCACAAATTTTAATGATAGCCAGGAACGAAAATTGGAATCTGCAATCAGTCAGTCTGTACTCAAGGGAACAAGAATATGATTAAAAACATTTCAAGTCCAGGACTATACTCACATTTTTTTTGCGATTTCACTGGCTGCCAAATGAAAGCAAAACAGGAGCCCAGCTATGTGCACTTCCTACCTGTGACTATGCTGCTGTGACAACTCAGTGAAAAGGAAAGTTCACATCGAGCTGAGGTTTTCTGAGATTACTTTCAGGGAAAAGAAGACCTGGGCAGAGAAAGATGCTAAACAAAATATAGCTCTCTCTTCTTCAGTCTACCACGTAAGTTTGTTAGCTGGGATAGGGGTATAAGACCTCTCAAAGAAGGAAGAATATATATTGAATTATTTTGTCATCTCATCTAAACCTGAGGAACTGTTAATACTCTGAAGACACTTTTGCAGAAATAATTGATAAAAATTCGTGGTTGCCATCTTACCTATAGTTTTAGGCAGATTTCATCCTCAAGGGAAATTATTCAAGACGCATTAATACGTACTCAGCAGACTCACAAGTCATAACTGACGTCTGGTATATTGATTGCTCGTGCCAGTCCACAAAAGCTCTATTAGAACAGTCTTTAATAAGCCACTACCAAACTACTATTTGAAAGTGGAAAGTCACATCAGATAAACCTTGCAAACTCATAAATACTTTGTCTCTGGGTTTTAACAGCTATTTTCTGGTTGTTCTTAGAACATTACTATTTCAGTTCTGTGTACTCCAAGATTTAAGTGTGACTTTCAGATATCTGCCATAAAGCCCTAAGTTTACACTTTTATGTTGCTAGCAGATGAACTCGCCAAGCCACTTTCCATAATTTACCAACAGTCCTGGCTTACTGGTGTTGTGCCACAAGACTGGAAATTGGCCAATGTGACACCCATCCACAAGAAGGGCAGGAAAGATGATCCTAACAACTACAGACCAGTCAGCC
>WEKX01012585.1:33312-83739 GCA_013390025.1 Pitta sordida | reverse complement strand
GGGGAGGTTGCAGCCAGATGGGTGTGGACCTCTTCTTCCAGGCTGACGACACCAGAACGAGAGGGCACGGCCTCAAGCTACGCCAGGGGAGGTTCAATCTTAACATTAGGAAGCGGTTTTTCACAGAGAGAGTAATCGCATATTGGAATGGGCTGCCCAGAGAGGTGGTGGAGTCACCATCCCTGGAGGTGTTTAAGAGAAGACTGGACGAGGAGCTTAGTGACATGGTCTAGCAGGGCGGTGTAGGGCTGGATGACGTTGGGCCCCTTCCGGCTCGGTGTGGCCTGCTAGACTGTGAGGGACCCAGTTTGGTGTTATGCTCTGCGATGTGCTCTCGGTCTCCTTACGGGTGTTAGATGGTGAGTTGGACTAGATGATCCTTGTGGGTCCCTTCCAACTCATAACATTCTGTGATTCTGTGTGATTCTGTGATTCATTTTAGAGATGAAGTATTGTCATCAATTCCTGGGTTTTAAAATAAGCTACTAAAATGGAAAAGACTGGGTACTCCAAGAATAGATGGGTATGTATCTTATCCAAAGTAGGTTAACTTCTGCCCAAAGAGTCTATTGACAGCTGAATTACCATACTCTTATCTTTACTGGATGGCAAGTGACTCACTCTGAATTACTGTATGTCAGGATGTTGGAGCTGTGTGTAAAGTTGTTCTATTCTTCCATTTTTGCCCTTTTTTAATTCTAAATTTAAACCTTGCACTTCTGACATCCAGTTTAATTGTGGAATATTTGGAATATTTCTTCTTTCTCTAGAAGAACTTTTTAGGAACAAATCAGAAGAGTTGAACAGCAAGAATAACATTGTGAAAGACAGCATTACCTGAAACAGGACACTGTAAAACAGATAATAGTAATTTTATTAGAGTCTAGAGTGCTGAAAAGTTAAAAACTTTGTAGAGTAGAATTAGTGGGGTTACCTGGAAACTTATTATATTTGTTGTTTCTTTACAAGAAGGTTCATACAGCCATTTATGTGAGAAAATTATTTTATCTAACCCAGTTATTTATTTTAGTTTTAAAAATCTATCTCCACTGGATTCTGAAAGTATCTTCATTTCATTGCAAGTCAAAGGAAAATTACTTTACATTTTATATGGAATAATCTGGCAGATTTTTTAATAAACTTGGATGCTTTTTTTTCTGTCTGTTCTGTGGTGATTCTATATTATCATGGCTATCACTCAACTGAGTTGTAGAGAAGAGATAATGCACAATAATGAAATGAAAAAAGAAAACAATGCATTTAATTATGTTAGTCTTGGAGAAAATCACTAGTTTATTCAATAGGAAGAAAAAGATTCTTCAGTTCCTAAGGATGAAGGGTTAAGATTCCCATGAACTCCATCTAACTGAAGGTTTTATTTGGGAAAAAATATAGATTCAGTGAGAACCTGTCCTTGCACAGCTGAAATGCCTTTTCTTCTGTTGCCTTTCCCACTGGAGTAATTAGCTACGGTAGCAGTTCAAAAGTGCTTTCCTGACATTTATGATTAAAATTGTTGATTCCAGAGTGCTAAATATTTAATTTATTAGAGAGTATAGTCTTATAATCTCTCTTCCACCTACATTTTTTCATTTGTGGTTACACGTAACATCTACAAATATGAAGATAAGAGAGTATATGTGTTCTCTCTATTTTTCAACATGCTCAGATTATGGATTTTGTACCACTTCCAGTCTGGTTGTTTGATTGCTATCTTTTATATAATCAATGAGAGTTCTATGTAGCAACTGAGGCTCTCCACATGGTACTGCGAATAGTCCCAGTGAAATCAGAGCCTCATTCATCACACTTGATATTCACGGTTTGCTAGATCAGGACAGATCTCATAACTCTTCATCATGCCCCCTGTCTCATTCCTTCTTCTTGAGGTGTTTTCAAACCTTTTGGAAGAGAAAAATAAGTATAAGATCACCCCAAATGGTAAAAATCATTGATACGTATTTCAAAATTTAGCTTTTAAGGCCCCTAGAAGGGATCATTTGTGGGCTTTATGTGTAACATCATCAGTAACAGTGTAATTCAATTATATCCTCTGATAGGTGAGCACACTTGTGTTCAACTAAATAATAGGTCTGAAAAACTATTCAATCTTTATTTTTTTAAGAGTCTGAGTCTTTAACTAGCACTTCGCCTCCGAATGGATTTCAATGACTAATCTTAATTTTGAAAACTTGTGAAGCTCTAAGTTCCAAAAATTGCTCTTCACAATACATCGCTACATTAGTCTTTGCTTTTGTCTACACAAATTACTGTTTTATCTATATACTATAGAACTCAGAGAAGGTTGTCAATAATATAAAATAAAAATATAATATATAAAATTATTAAAAATATATTGTTAGTAATAGGTTAAAATTATTTTTACTGTAATTTTTCAATCAGCTCTCAGTGATTTGAAACATGCCTAATTTACAATGAAATTTGGATTTCTGACACCTGGAGGAAATAGCTTATTTTCTTGGCTTATGCTAACAAAGAGTACTCTAACAAGTCCTCGGGATCATGAAGTGAAAGCCTATCTATGCAGCCACAAATTATAATCAGTCTCATTAGTTTATTTCAGGTTAATACATGAAGGATTTTTTTATAACCGCAGTTGCTGTAAAGCAGGTAAAGTGCCTAGCAGCATGCAGAGATTCCAGAGAGGTTTGTGATCTTCTCATCCGGCTGTGTTCAAAGATTCAAGGATTGTCTTGAAGCAAATGTTTGATGGATAGCATACAGTGCTCTGCCATCCAGCACTGTGAATCATCACACTGTGTATTGTACAAGTTTATCCAACTTCCAAAGATCAGCATATCCCGACATGGAGACCTAAGTGTTTCCTTTTTCCTCTCTCCTAGGACAAACTTTATGATTCTACTTTATATTCTTTATCCACAGCCTGTGAAGAGGAATAGAGTTCCAAATGTGGGGATGGTGGCTTGACTCTGTTTTTCTTTCTTCATATGGACGAATAAACCCTGATTAATGATGAGCTCCTGTTCACAAGCTTTCTTTCTTTAAAAAGGCAAAACCTGTTCTGTATGTGATTGTGTAAGATGACAGATTGACAGCCATGGGAGTCTGAAAGCCCTCTGTTTACCCCTAGTACAGATGCAGCACAACTAATAAAATTGCAACTTTCCATAAAATATCCTACCAATATATTTTAGCTGTAGACTACATGATGGGGGAAACATACAGGATGCTAGAGATTATTTTATTTACTCAGGTTATGGGATCTTTTGTCTTTGCCAAAGCTACCCAATACACCAATGGCAACTTCTGTGAGCTGTGTGTCTAAGAACATCTGCTTTCATGTAACAGTCATCAGATGGTAGCAACTTTCATTTAAGACTGGCCTGATATGAGTGTGAACCATATTTCACACACAAATTCCTTAATGTCTGGTATCCAGTCACCTGAACCTTTCAGCTACTCTGAGTGTCCCCTGGTTGAAAGGAAAGGCAGAGAGGTTATTTTTTGCATATTCCATAGGGAGAAGAATCCTGGCTGGTCACATTCATTTCAGTACTTTGGTGCCTCCTTGAAATTAGTGAGAAGGTACCATGATTTTTTGGTATCTCTTCTTGCACTATAAAAATTCAGTGAGTTCAGAAAGAATAGTGGAGGGAGCAACCTGATCTTTTGAGTGTGAATAAGTAGCTATTTGCACCCTGATTATTGCAGAAGATTTTCCACAGATGCAGATTAGGAGGTTTACAAATCATAAAATGCTTTATACCATTTTGGGATGTGGTACACCAGAGATGTAAATTATTGGTTTCTTAGCACATTTCAAGGAAGCCAAAATTAAATCATCATTCTGTGGTGGGGACAGGAAAAAGAATGTGGCTGGACACATGGCTGTCCTGGGACAACAGGCATTACTGAGGGAGAGGATGGTATTTAGGCAGGAATAATTTGTTATCAAAAATAAACAGAAGGTAGGAAAAAACATGCAGAGGAAAGGTGGTCAGAGAAATTCCTCTAGACCTTTTTTCTTATCCTATGCCTGGGGCTTAGTACTCAGAATGTGAGTTTAAAATTATGTGGCTGTCATGTATTTTGATCAGAGATCTGCTAAGGGAGCCCAGTTGAAAAACACCTTTTCTTTTTCTTTCCCTGAAAATAAGGCTCTGTAACTTCCTGGTGCAAGGAATTCCGCAGCTGCAGAAATTACTGAGGGAATGTTTGGTCTTTCTGAGCATGCAGTGAAGTACAACCTTGCACTACTAGAGTGGTGCTATATGATTAATATTGCAATTAATAGCTCATGTTTCTCCCCTGTGAACGCAGATACTGAGCTGTCTGAAACCTGATTCAAGAGATCTTGCTGAAGCTGCAGTGTTCTTGGTACAAATCCCCTGTGCTTTTATACACTGTAACTAGTATTTCAATGCTATGCTATTATCAAAGTCCCCAAATCTTCTTTCATCTTTTGCTTTTTTCTTTCTGCTTTCCCATTTTTGACGAATTATGTTTGCCTTAAGGATGTGAATATTCTCTCCATTTTCGTGAAAGACTACCCAATGCTGAGCTCTCTTATTTCTGTATTTCCACACTGAATTCTAGAGCATGATATCAATTCCCTCTGTTCTACAAGACAAGAAGGGAACTCATACCACAAAAGACTGAGAATTTGAGCCACTGAAGGCCCTTGACAAAACCTTTTCATCCAGCTCTAGAATCCATACAAACCCAAGCATTTCATGTGTATATGCCTAATGAAGGATTTTGACTCTGTTTTTTTGTATTGTAGGATTTCAAGAACATTAATGAACTTTCTGGGAGCACATTTAGTAACTCACAAGAAGTGCAAATTCAGGATAGCTTAGGGAGGGGAGTTTGTAAATTTGCTGAGGGTTTAACTCACTGGATAACAGTTTTGTTTAATGTCTCCCTGAGAAATATGCAAGATACATACTGTGAGTTTTTTCTCCTACCAAAAGGGGTGTTTTTCCCTCCTTGAATGGCCAGTACAAATGTCTTCATGCCTCATCTATGAACACTATATCCTATCAGGAAAATCTTTTCCCAGTAACTGAGAAAAGTATTTACTCTATTTGCAATTTCATGTGCTATCATGTGATAACAAGACTGTTACGTATTTGGAAAAACTGTTGTTTTTCATTCTTATAATTACAGTGCCTATTTAGTCATCCATTTAAATGTTCTTTGGTCCCCAAGGCCATTTTTAAATTAAGCCAAAGTCAATAAAAAAATATTTTCATGTTTCATTTGAGTTGCTTTTAGCATATGAAGTTTTTTGCTATTTGCAAACTTTTCTATTAGTTCAGTTAAAATTTCAAACATAAATTTAGTTCAACTAGCATCATCTGAAGTCTGTGTACTTCTTTTTTACATTTAATTTGTCAGCTATACATCCCCCATACCATATGGTATGATAATTTCAGCAGAAACTCAAATGTTTTCTGCACAGTAATTGTTTTCATTTTTATTAAAAGAAAAAGGCACAAATAATAGGTGCAGTGAAGGCATACAATCTTTGGCATGTCACAAAATCCTTGATGTCTATTAAAACCCAACCTAAACTTGCAATTCCCTTGACAGAGCACGTAGGAAGGGCTTTCTCCATCTGCTGTTTTTGCTGATGAGATGCCAAATGTCTTTACAGATACTCTCATAGAAAAGGAAGGAAATGCAATTGCAGAAATCATGCTCTTAAAAGCACCGTTTGAGGAGAAAAAAAAAGTGAAGGGATTTTATATATATGAAATCACCTCAGAAATTGATTACAAAGGATGTTCATTCACAATGTAAAAGAATGATAACTGGTTNTGTGGTCTGACCAGCACCGAGTACAGTAATGATGTTTATAAAAGATGTCTGAGTTGTCCATCATTCTCTATTAATTCAGCTGTCCTCTTGCGTTAAACTTACAGTTTAGAATAGAATTTAAAAAAACCCTTTTATCAAGTTTCAACCAATATAGTAGAAATAACTGAATTAGGTATTTTAATGAGAGAACTAGTCATTTAAATGTTGTGAAATCTTAAAACTACCGTAAATATTTGACTCATCCTGATCTAGAACAGGTTTATACTGTGGCATTGTATTTTAGGTGAAGGCATGCAGATGTCTTTCTAAACAAGAGCAAATTTTTGCAGGAGACACACTACTTGCTTTGCTCATTTGTAATGCACTTGTATGGAATTAAAACATTTCCTTAGAGACCATAATGATATTTATACCATTTTTTTCACTCACATACCTAATCCAAAATGTCCAGAGCCAATCAGTTGACGTATTTACAATTTTATTGACTTTTTTTTTTTAACAGAGAAATAAACATGATGAACAGGGTTCAAGTAGATTTAGACAGTAATTTCTTTCATATTCACAGCCATTTGCCTGACTTGAACTACAATCTTAAAAGCATCAGATGGCTGAAAGAGTGCCTTTGTGAACCACGGGTGATACATTTTTTTGTGTTCTCAAATATAGGTGTAAATTGAAGAGTAAAACTAGGAAGAGCAAACAGGAAAAGAATTAAAACACTATATCTTTGTTGTTTCATTTCCTGTCCTATGGAGTGCAATCAATACTTTACAACAGGGTTAATACGGTCTCTTCAAACATGTTATTATTCTTTCAAAATAGCACAATAACTTTATTAGTTATGCTGTCTGCAGTCTTTCCAATGTGACAGGATTGTGTGGGTGTTCAGATTGTAAGTAATTTTCTTGGTGCCCTCTGTTGGAGTTCTTTTCCTGAGCACTAACAATAGCAGCTACCACCACACAGCTGCATGAAATTGGAGTGGTGGAATTTCTAATTCTAATTAATATAATTAGCCCCCACAAAAGAAGTCCCACATTGAGACGCTTACTGTTTCTCCTTAGTAGTTATAATATTCAGATTCCACATCCACCAGTCCTTTACTATTCAAGTGAGGTTGTAGTGGTTGATTTCTTTTTATTTCCTCTTCAGTGACATGCAGGTGCACTGAAAGGGTATTTCAAAACGTCGCCTAGAGACTGATCTGGTAATTAGGTGTTTGTATTCCTTCTCGTACCTTACTTTTGGAAAGCATCTGTTTTGTAAATATATGTGAGTAAGCATTGTCACCATTTGTTGTAGTGGTACCTCTTTGGTTTTGTTTTCAGATGAATTCTGTGTTCACAAGACAAGAACAGAAATTTCTTCCTTTGTAAGAGAATCGAGATGAGCAAGTTTAGAAATAATTCATGTGGTCAGCTACAACACTGTATTGACCACCTCAATCAAACAACTAATGGCCAGCCTTTGGGAGGGGAGGGAGAATGCCATCAAAATTGCTATTTGATAAGAATTGTATATCCTCTGGACTCACTCAGAATTGGCTTGAATCCCATGGTCCCAAGGACTATCACTCTGCTTAACTTCGTCAATGTCCTAATCATGGGCAAAATTTTTATTTTCTTTTTGTTTTAAGCTTGGTCAAGTCTTGATATTCAGACTACTTGTTCATCATTATTTCTGTTTGTAATTCAGGGTGCCGGTATCCTGGCAAAACAGTTTTTCATTTGTTTTAGACCACACATATCACCTTAGTATGAGGGCAGAAATGTGCTATACTTGTTTACAATGAGAAATACCTTAGCCTCAAGCAGCTGCATTCACTTACCAAAGGGCGACTCAATACTACTTTGCTATGCAAAGGGTTGTTCACCACTGAATGTTAATGTTACTTATATGGCTGGTCCCAACAGACAAAATATGGCAGAAATCATAATCTAAAAGGGAAAGAGTTAGCACAGAAAGAATAAACCTATTGGCTGGGGCTTATGAAGATGCAAGAACTGAGGAAAATACATTATCTTTTGCAATTCAGTCAGTGTTGGGCAATCCGGACTGATCCACCTGCCAAAGTCACAAGTGGTCATATCTGCACAAAGTGATAATTTTTCTATCCTTTTTCTTGTCAAGATTGAGTCAATCATCATGTGACAGCCCACCCATGTGTAAAAAGATATGTGTCTGGCAGGACCTGATATGGGACCTGCAGATGGGTTTACCAGCTTTGCAAAGCAAGTAATTTTCCATTAATATTTCCTGTAGAGGATAAGACCCTGATACCTTTCAGATGACTGCAATTAGGCCATTATTTAAGGTCTTAGATACTGCATCTGATAACTGTGGAAATGTCCTAGTTTAGGGGTTTTTTTGCTGCTCTGGCAGCGAGGGGGTTAGCAGCTCAGCTCTCGGCTCAGTCGTTGCCATGGCATTCAAGGTTATAGAGATAAAGACGTCTCTGTGAATAACATATTTGGGAGAGAAGGAAATAAACCTCAGTAGTAAGATGTAGTGGGCCAGAACAGAACTTGTGTGGAGAAGCTGAAAACTATGAAGGCCCACCCAGGCCCACAAGAGAAGGGGTAGGAATGTTCTTCCAGGCATCCCACTGCTGCTCGGGAATTGGACTGACCGTGGTGCAAACTTATGGACTAAAGAGAGAGGAACCAGTGATGCAGAATCCATCAAAGCCACGACTGAAGATGGACAGATAAAGCTGAGAAAAGCTGCAGATGTTCTTTGGAGCCCAGAAACAGAAGCCTGGAGCTGAGAGCTCGGCAGAGATTCTTTGGACAGACTTTTTGTGCATTGTGTTAGGATCTGAACTATGCACCTCGGGATGGGCTCATTATGACGCAGTAAAAAGCCAGTACTTAAAAGTTGCATCCTGTGATGTGACACTGGGTAAAAGAAGAATGCCAGGACTTCGGAGTTCAAAGCGACGATCCAATATGAATTACAGCTAAGACTCGTTTATTTCAGGGTTCACACAGATACTGTATAGCATATTTTTGGCAATTCATGCTTACACAGCGGTTTGTACTTTGCAATTACAATCAAGACACCTGTTGTTTTCTACAAGAAGCTGTTATCAAAAACATTCCTCTATTTCTGCTGTTCCAAGGCCAAGCTTGAACCGAGCCTGGGCTTTGTGCACTCTCTTAAAAGGCTAGCACCCTTTANGTGGGGGAAAGGGTTGCCTTTTTAAATGATGCTTCCTTCGCAGTTCTGATCTTGTTAGTTAGTAAATAAATCCTTTATATTCTTTACTTGTAGTTTGCCTTGTTTTTTTGCCTGTGACCAGTTTTATTTTCCAGTTTTATTTTCCAGTTTTTCCTCCAGGAGACTTTGTGGGTGAATCTCTGGCAGCCAGGGTCAAACCACAACACGAAATTACAGTCTTTTTTTAAATTGTCCTTTCATCTTTCAGTCCGGCTTTATGTCTGGATACACCACTGAATGAATCACTCACATTCATTAATAGTCAACTTATTAGCTGCATGAGTTGTTTGTAATTTCTTGTCACTGGATTCACTTCACCTTGGATATCCATTATTAATAGTAAACTGTTTCATATAAGCATCCACATACAGTTAGGGACTGTGCAAATATGTGTAAAAACACAATCCCACAAAGCACAGAAGCTAAAAGATAGAATTAATGACCTCATTACTCCAGTTTGAACCTATGTAACAAGTAATTCTCAATACTGGAATTTTGTTACTGCAACTTACCTCTTACTTAGACATTTCAAATTCTCTGTATGTGGTTCAAAGAACATGTATTTCCTCAAGTACTTTCAGATGAAACAAGTATAACTTTTATAGTAGTCCTTTTTATGTAAAAGGATCTAACTTTGGCACTTACATAATGACTAGATTTGATATGTCACAAAAGTACATTGCTCAGTTGAAATACTTTGAAATATTCATTTGGGGTCCAGTAGTTCATCTGCGCTTCTTTCCAAGGTTTCTCACATGCTCACTTGCCTATGAGTAATTAACAAGAATCAGATAATCTGAACTAGAATAAGTAGTTCTTGGTATGGATCTAATGAAAAATGAGATATTCTGCAGAAACTACAGAGAAAAGATAGAGTTATATAAACAGAAAGAAATAATTAAACTTACAGGTGAATGAAAAGTACACAAGCATCAGTTTCTTACTAGGAATTGTAAGAAACTTGGGAATAAGAGATTGAGATGTTCATGAGAGTCTTCTGAAGGATTTAAATAGCTGTCATGGTTTGGTTTTTTTCTCCTTCTGGCAGCGAGGGGGTTAATAGTTTCTGCCTGGGCACCGTCACTGCCAAGGTCACGAGCAGAAGGAGATAGAGACATCTTTGTGAATAAACATATTTGGGAGAGAAAAAAAAAAACAACTTTGCAGCAAGATGTAGAATGCCAGGTCAGGGCCTGTATGGAGAGGGTGAAAGATGAAGCCCCCCCAGGCCTACTAGAGAAGGGGTAGGAAGAATTCCAGGCAGCCCACTGCTGTTTGTGGAAAGGAACATGGTGCAAACCTATGGAAGAGAGAACTTTGTGGGATACAGAATCCACCTGAAACCATGACTGAAGACGGAGAATCATGCTGCAAAAAGCTGCAGATGTTTTCGGGAGCCCAGAAACACAGAGCAGGAGCTGAGCTCAGCAGAGATCCTTTGGACGGAGGTTTTTGTGACAGAATTGCATTGTGGTAGGATCTGAACTATGTACTTTGGGATGGGCTCATATATGAAGCAACAGAGTAGCACTTAAAACACTGCATCCTGTGTTGTGACTCTCAGACGACAGAAAAAGGAACAACTGTCATCCGTGGGTCGAGATCTCACTTGGGAAAGGGTCATGAAAGATTTTTCCTCTCGTGAGAGAGAGAACTTTGTGGAAGGGCAGAGAGATGGTTCCTACCCCAAATCTGGTGAGAAATACCAACTTGCCTGGCTTATTCCCCACCCTGTTCCTCCTTTGTCTCCTGTTTGAAAAAAGGGAATATGAGATCTGTTGTAAGAGAAGGAGGGGTGGAGGGAAATGTTGCCTTTAAAATGATGCTTCTCACATTAAGCTCTGATCTTGTTAGTTAACAAATAAATCCTTCATATTGTTTACTTGTAGTTTGCCTTGCTTTTGCCTGTGATCAGTTTTATTTTCCATTTTTTTCCTCCGGGAGATGTTGTGGGTGAATCTCTGGCATCCAGCCACAGGGTCAAACCACGACAATAGCCCTGTAAAAAATCTAGGAACTGAAATAAAATAATAAAGCTTACTGGGTTTTCCAGATGCTTAGAAGAAAATGAAATGGCAGTGAAAAGCGGAAGCTGGGAAGGGTGCAGGAACATGACAACAGAGCACCAGCCGCTGGCTATTTTCTACTGTGGAGCTGAATGTTCAGTAAGGACTGATGACCTGGGAGAAAAGAAGAGAGGAATGAGACAACTCCCAGGGGTTGAAGTCTGGAGAATTTCATCTGAGAAAAACAGGAAGGCAAACAATTGAAAAGACCTGTTATGACAGAATACTTCAGGAGTGAAACAGGACATGTGGACAGTGTGAATGTACTGTAGTTGGGGTGAACACTGTGGCAGTGGGGAGCACTGGATGGAGAAGTGCCCTTCCACTTTCTGACTGCATAGGTTTTTGTGTTTGTGTTCTCCCTCAACTGGACAGATCCTTGGTCCAGAGCAGATAAAAGCATTAGGTGAGAAGTGTTAAAATTACTCTAATTATACTGCGTTTACACTTACAGTTAACCTGATAGAAGTCATACAGTTAAAAAAATCCAACTGATAAAACCAAAATATTCTCTTGGGTGGGGGGCGGGTATTCTCCTTAAGTGATTGTTTGCATGGACTTCTGTCAGGACATAGCTAACTGGAGCAGAAAGATATCAACACTTCACAGAATCACAGATTCACAGAATCAGTAAGGTTGGAAAAGACCTTAGAGATCATCACGTCCAACCTATCACCTATTACCTAACCTAGCCAAACCTGTTACCTAACCTGTTGCCATCCTGCTACCAACACACCATCCTACCTATAACACACTGCCCTTCTTACTACTTGCTACTAAACACTAATAGAAGATATCTGTGTGTTCTCAACTTCACTGCAATACACATAAGTCTTATCTGATAGTCACCTGAAGCAGACCGAGTTTGCAGGGAAGCAGGTGAGGCATGTCCCTGTGATTCACACCACTAGACCTGTAAGAGTGCCAGGAGTTGTCTTACAATACTTCATTTGAAAGTGAGTGTATCTCTGTGTCTTACAGAGCAGTGGAATACTTTCTGCCTCGTTCCTCTTTCAGCCTTGCAATGCAGCCAGAAGTAGGTAACTTTAGATGGTAGCAGTAAAGATAGAAAAATGAAATTGTGCCTAGTATGCCATATGTTGATTTGCAGCTAGGATGCAAACCTTGCCTTCAATAACATCTGTGTGAAACAGCTCTGCTATGCAGCTGCTATCACAGTATTTTCCTTTGGAAAAGGGAAAATGTTTCTACATCTGAGTTCATTTGAGGTATACAGTCCAGGGGGGACAGTTCTAACATTATGTTTCCTGAAAACTTATGTAAGACTTCAGATATACCAGCAGAGGTTGTTACATAGAATGTAACTGTGGTAATATTTGGTGTGTGTTTTCTGTGAAAAAGCCTAATTTTTGGCCACTTAGGTATAGATGAAATAGACATATATCCCTGACCATAGACAAAAAAACTTTCACTGAATATTTACTCTTGAATAAAATTGACCAGTGAATTTTGTAGTTTCATAGAAAGGAGAAAATTCTTTAGTAAGTAAATTAACTGAAAACAATTGTGAAAACTCATGAACTTTCCAAATCTGAGGGGTTTATGCTGAGAATTACTGTATTACAGGGAGTAGTGTTAGAATTTCCATAGAAATAGAGGCCATAGCTCTACAGTTGAGCAGGTCAGAGCATTTCAGTGGTTTTGGTGTTGGTTTTGGGGTGCTGGTTTGTTTGTTGGTTTTGTTGTTGATATGTATTTTTTCACAAGTGTGCCATTTCCAAACAACATTTTGAGAGAGGCTTCTCCATCATCATTAGCACAAGCACTGGTCAAGGAAGGGCTCAAAAGTCAATTCTCTTTTCTGATGACTCATAGCAAAGGATTTTTCACACATTTACTAAATCAGAGGTTCCTAAATAATCTGTATATTAATATGTAGGAGATATCATTTGTCTCATGTTAAATTTGTAGCAAATTGATTCTTACATGCGTCCAGAGACAAAATGTACTTAATTAAATCCAAACCTCATACCATTCACATGGAAATGTTCAGAAAGTACTCTTACCCTGTAGGGTTAAAATCATATTTTTAAGACGTCGTCATTACATTAAACTGATTTCATAAACTATGAGTATTAGGAAAGTCAGGGGCATGTCTGGATTTCCTCTTTCCAAAACATATAAAAAGGGGCAGTAATAGAGCTACTGCCTCTCTGTATTCTTCCAGAAATAAACGTTTTTCTGCCTACTGCCTGTGATCCTTATTACAAGAATAAATGCCATGCATGTTTCTATGTCTTTCTATGCTGTTTTTAAGGATCATTTAAAAGAACAAATAAACAACCTCAAACACAGTTATTGGTATGTAAGCTAAACTCACCTCATTGTCACAGTTACTATTCAGATATCTGTTTATTTTAAATGGAGCTATGCGGGAGATATTATTTATTTAGTAACTGCAGGTAAAACAAAACTGTACTAGTGTGGATTATGGAATGCATCTCAGAGACTTGTCATGAGTTAAAACCATGTAGTGTCTCATGCTGCACACTTGGTGCATGAGAAAACACCCCATCCATCAAAGATGAGATGGTTTAGGACGAAACATGTACAAACAGTTTTGGAGGTAAAAGGAAATAATGTCTCAATGACTTAACATCAAATGCCCAGATGCTTTTGGGGATAACTTCATATAAAAGAAATATTAAAACTTCTTATGTACTTTGAGTTCTGGTTTACACATTCTCTGGAAAGGAAAAATACCTTGGAAGCAGATTTCTCTAGGCCCACAAGTTCTTGATTGTATTTTAGTCCCTTTGAAGACCAGAAGTATATATAAAGCATTTCTTCCTTTCCTTATAAAATGAAAGGGAACTCTTTGCATATGCTGCTATTCCTTATTTTTCACTCCCTAGCACTTTAGGTCTGAATTTTTAACTTATAATTAATTTTTAAACACAGTAGTCCCTCTTTCACTTCACGCCGCCCATATTGCGGCTTCACATCTTAGCGGCATGATTTTTCAGTGATGAAAGAGGCCCCTTTTCACAACTGCGCATGCACGACCTGACACGCATGAATATTCAATTAGGCAGTAAGAATAATTCAAATCAACCCTCATGTTGTGCTGCACAGACCACGGGCGCACTGCTCTGCCCCTCTGCTCCGGGCTGAGCCGGCCCCACTCCTGTCCCTTCAGCTCTGTTCTGGGCCACCCCGGCCTCCTCCCCTCCCCCCTCCCCACACCCCTCCTCTCTTCCCTCCGGACCTCGCCATCTCCCCGTGCTCCCCTCAGGGCCGCTCGTGGCCGCTGGGAGAGCGGCATGGGTGGCTGCCCACACCAGTGTCCCTGGCCAAGAAGAAAGGGAGTTTTTCCCAGCATGGGGTGGCTGCAGGCACTGGGAAGCGCCAACACAAACACCAGTACACAATAAGGGAGTGCCAAAACAGCACCGGAGTGGCTGAGGGACCGTCTGAGGGTGCAGGGCAAATTTGCATATTAATGATCTGCCAATCAACACAGAAGGTGGGCTTTGCGGGACCCAAATAAGACCATGGTCCCATGGTATAGGAGACCCAACTCTATTTTTTCCATATAGAAATGTCTCCAAATTTGCAAGGGGCTGCAAATTGCAAAGAAAAGTAGGTTGGCATATCGGTTTATTGTTGCTCCGGCTGGTATTTGTGATGAGATGCCAATGACAGGTTGGGTAAGGTCTGTAGTGCCCCTGCTCCCTCTTTCTGGCACTTCTGAAGTTGTAGGGGAGCTCCCCAGAATGCCTGTGTGCTGCACAGAAACGTGCCCCTTTGCAGACTCAGCACACGTCCAAATCTATATACACAGAGGATTCCAAGCTGAACTGGTGTAAAGAAGCACTGCCCATCCAGCAGACTGTATGTATTTGATGTAGATGCTGTGCATTGCATCTACATGCATGTAGATCTGTGTCAGTGTAAAATCACATTTCTTAAGTCTATAAAACTCAGGCCAGTAAAATTAAAGTTCCAGTCACTTCACAGAGCCATAGCATGGTTTTAACTGGAGGAGACCTTAGAGATTATCTAGTTCCAACCACCTCTGCCAAGGTCAGGGGCACCTTCCACTAGACCAGGTTGCTCAAAGCCTGGCCTTGAACACTTTCAGGGATGGGGTATCAACAGCTTCTTTGGACAAATTGTTCCAATACCTCACCACCCTCACAAGAAGAACTTCCTTCCTAATATTCACCCTAAACTTGCCATCTTTTAGTTTAAAATTGTTCATCCTTGCCATGTCTTTACATGCCCTTGTAAAAAGTCTCTCTCCAGCTTTCCAGTAAAGACTTTAGGTACTGGGAGGCTGTTGCAAGGTATCCCCGAAAGTTTCTCTTCTTTAGGCTGAACAACCTCAGCTCTCTCAACCTGTCTTTGTAGGAGCTGTGTTCTGTCCCTTTGATCATCCTCATGGCCCTCCTCTGGACCCGGACCCTGCTCCAACAAGTCCATATTCTTCCTATGTTAGGGGCCCCAGAGATAGATGCAGGACTTTAAGTGGGGTCAAATGAGGGCAGAGTAGAGGGGAAAATCATCTCCCTTCACACTTCCTTTGATGTAGTCCAGGATATGGTTGTCTTTCTGTGCTACAAGTGCATGTCACTGTGCTACAAGTGCACATCACTGGTTCATGCTGAGCTTCTTGTCAAAAACACCCCAAGTCCTTCTCCTCAGAGCTGCTCTCAATCCATTCTCTGCCCAGCATGTATTTGGAGTTGCCCTGACCCATGTTTAGAACCTTGTACTTGGCCTTATTCACTTGATCCCCTTGATATACAAAATACAATACTTCATTATATGTTTATTTTTAGTGCATGTACAATGCAACATGAGAGATTTAGTGTTGCCATGGAAACAATGACTTTGAATTCCTGACTTTTTTATATAATATTTTATTAAAAAATGGTGTACAGAAAGATTGTGGACAAAAAATATAACACAGAACTCAAGCCATTGGTACACGAGTATGATTAACATGACAGGGAGAATAACAAACCTAAAATGTTGTCAGTCTTAAGTAGTAAAGATGATTATAATTGATGAATATGATGAGTTTGAATACAACTAAATGGATCTGGCAACAAGATCCCATACTGCCGCCTGTATATATACATCTCAGATTTTATATCTCTGCCTCAAATTTTTTTGAACTAGCACCTGAACATGATTATTTTCCTGCCAGTCTGTTGCAAATCAAAACCAAATAGACATCAAAAGAAACAGAAAAAATGGATCTACATATACTCTTGAATGGAGATTCAGCTCTAGTTATTTAACATGGTAAAAAGTTCATTTTTTAATATATATGTTAATTTTTAATTTTTTTTCTCTCTCAAAACATATTTATCCTGAGGCAGTTCTATTCTATTCTATTCAATTCTATTCTAGTCTAGTCTAGTGTAGTCTAGTCTAGTCTAGTCTAATGTCTTCACAGTCTACCCTGTAGTCCATAAAGAAAGTCTTATGACCACTGTACCATTTTGTAACTCTGGAAAGATAAAGACACAACAGTAGAAATGTTAATAGAAACTTTTAAACTTATTGTGATCAATAAGGAGGAGATCCTTCTTTCAGCTTCACATTCAGACAGCCTGGAAAAAAGAAATTTCATGACTACCTGGTGGGCTCAAGGTGAAAAGTAGTTGAGAGCTACAATTTATTTCTATTCCCTCCAAGAGAAGGGGCTGATATTGATGGAGAAGGTTCATTGCTGTGCCTTTGATTTCCATCCAGGCATACTCCCTGACTGACACAACTCAATCTGTGTGCATTTTTCCCCTATTCAGTTAACAGCAACAAGAAGAAAGTGTGACCCAGTATCTCAGAAGGTGCTATTTACAAACACTGGATGAACATACCAAATCTTGCTGTGCTATAATATTTTGACTGGTTTCTATGAGTTTGTGAAACAGTCAATATCTATTTAACCTTAATAAGACAATTTACAAACTATTAGACACTAGTTTGTAGTCGTATAATGTATGGATATAATTGACAGGCCACAGAAACCTACAGCCTTACTACTTCTGTTCTGGATGGCAATGTCACTAAAGGATATCCCTAGTGGAAATAAGCACAACCTTTAAGGATACAAAAATGTTATTTGCAAATATGCATGTTCAAGTCACAAAGCTCAGAGATCCATTATAGCATCTTTCTGGATAACAGTTTATGGTATTAAATGTCAGAATACGCAGACATTGCATGTCTTTGACCGGACACTCCCCTGAAGAGTTGAGGCCACTTAAAATAGATACTGGGACGTGAGTTTCTAGATCTATTTTAGCAAGTTTATTGCAGGTTGAATACATAAATAATACATAAATAATATCCAGAACTGAGTTTATCTGTTCACATTTTCCCTATGAACAGATTTCTATGTGAATTAAAAGGACAGCCTCAGTTCTATCCAATATAATTATGAAGTAATCTCTTGTAATAGTTCGAGATACCCATGAATCATGACCACATTTGCCATCTATGACCCTTTTGTCTCCACGAAGGCTGCGCAGCAGTGTCTAACCATGTGGTCACATGTTTTTTCTTGGAAGAGTGTACATCTTAAGACTGTACTTAAACAAGCCTGAACAAGATTTTAACTTCCTCTTCCAAGTAACAACTTGTGATTGATAAGTTTTGTTACTGTTGATTTTCTCTCAGACAGTATAACATTTAAGGTTTGCAAACTACATATAGTAATGAGAAACAGGGCGTGAAACATTTTCAGGTACTCTTTAATATGTCAGGAGAACTGGGAACCCAGGAACTTATTTATAGTTTTATTAACATTTCTGCAGTGATATCCAAGGATTATCATAGGTATTTTCCAGGAGCCTGAAATTCTATGTAACAGGACTGCTGCTGGAGGTTTTTTCTCAGACTGCTGCCTTAAAAGTTGTTTGCTACTCTCTTGGTGTTGTCACCAATTTCTTCTATCCTTGCACACATCAAAATAATGCAAACACATCACATGGACACTTTTAAAATCTCATCACTCAGTCTAGCTTCTGTTGATTAAAAAGAAATGGCTGTAAATTAGGGATTATTAGAGAGTTTAGAGCATTTTAAAGGCATACAGTTGTTTTTCTATGCATTGTGATTCCTTTCCCTTGCACTCGTAACCTGAGGTCCATCCTCTGCTACACTGTGCAGCCTAAGAACAAAATGCTCCTTTGTGCTCTCTCCCTTCAGCCCTGTCTCTGAACCTCTGTTCTGGCCTCATGTTTGTACACAAAAGCATACACATCATTCATAGTGGCAGAAAAAAATCTGGATGAGCTAAGTCCCTTGTGGATGTGGAGCCAGAGGGAATGATCAAGCATGCAACTGTTGACTGATGTCTCCTTCATGCACAATGTGAAACGGAAGTAATTCTTTCTACTAGATATGTAGTTTACCTTATTGATAGGAGAAAATTGCTTGGATTTTATTTGGGTAATGTGCTTGCTGGAGGGGGTGTGCATAAAAGTTTTGCCTCTGAGAGCACTGAGATGCATAATATTAGTGTGATCATGATACCGTATTATTAGTAAGACAGAATCACAGAATATTCTGAGTTGGAAGGGACCCACAAGGATCATCGAGTCCAACTCTTAAACAGCACCTCTGCCTCCCTGGCAGGAATCGAACCCCAGCCCCCGCATCTCCCGCATGAGAGACGGGGTCCTTTTTTTTTATTGTGAATTGCAAAGATCTGTCAAGGCCCAGTTTAATCTACTCCCTGTAATAGGATTTGTCTGTAGCTTGAGGAAACAGAAGCTTGTAATGCATAGGGTTATTAAGAGAAGGATGTAAGCTATTTGAGACTCTTTAATAAAATATAATATCAATGTATTCGATGTATATGGAAAGAGGGATCTAAATATTTCTCATTGCAACCTTGAAATATCTTGGGAGAGGAGAATGATACCAATTAAAGCAAGGGGGGTAAAGCAATATCACTCTGAATTCCAGCCTTCCTCAAAGTTAAATATTGATGTAAGCAAGAGTTCAATTCAAGAATCTCATTGCCCCTGGTGTAACCATTAAACTAAATCCCTGCCTCATTCCAAGGCAAGGTTAATGTATTTAGGGAACCTTCCGAACAACAGCTTTAGTTGCTTTCATGTACACACATGCGTAGCCCTTCTGCAAACACGGCAGCTTTATCAAGGAAACATACAGCTGCCAGGAGTACAAAGTATCCTGCCCTGTGAATTGCCTCACTTCCTATGTAACAAGCTTTGAGACGGTTTAAAGTATTTGCACTCCCAAACCTCACTCTTCTACCTCAGTGCCTTGACCAGAAACACAAAAATTGAAAGTTTTAATTGCCTGTTTTTAAAGGGAATTTTGCTGTCCAGAGCAAACAATCAAGAAAAAGTGAGTGAATTTTCTTCTGTGGATAGAGCCATTAGGAACAGGGCTCCATTTTGTATGTTTCTGAACATTAAGGTAGCCATCACATGTACAGTCATATTCCTGTTATTGGAGATTCCCAGAACTGGAGTAACTTAAATTAAGACTCGCATGTTTTAGTCAAGAATACCTTTGCAGCCCCACTAGTACATCAAATTCACTGTTTACCTTGCTGATTAATAAGACTTTGTGTGTGTTATATTTATATAGGTTGAATACCTAGATTGTCAATCACTGCCAATATGTCTCTAAATCTGTTGAACAGAAATCACAAACAAGCAACTTACAACACTTGTCCTCACTTGAAGTACTCCACAAGTAGTCCCTGGCTGTGGTCTTCCAAAAGTCCTGTAGGGCAAAACACATGTTTTTAAGTGAAACAGTTCTGATTTCCTTAACTGACTCCGTGTAGAAAAAACGAGATTCAGATCTCTCAATGCCTGACTCACAGGTTGCTCCAAAATGTCAGATACAAGTAGTCCTTAGTTAGTGGAAAGAGAGAACGGGGAGGCAAAAGGGGGAAATTTCACTTTCTGTTTGTTGGGACTCAGGATGATTTGAGCGTTGTTTTAGGTATGTGCAGAGATTTCCAGGTATGGTGAAAGTATAAGTAATGTAAGATTTTTCTGTTTTAATTGAAAGCGAATTGTTTGGGGTTTGTCATTATGAAATGAAAATGTTCTTTGGACAATGATAAAAGAATGAGACAAAACCAAAGGGGATTTCTCCCTGAAGAATTACCTTTATTTTAATGACTAAGAATTTGTTATTAATTAACCTGAGTTAATCTGGAAAACAAGGAAGTTGAACTCCCTCTGTAAAGTTATTTGCTAAAGGAAATAGACCTGGATATTATCTCAGACAGACAGAAGGCAAAAGGAGTATAGGTCACTTTCTCATTAATTACATTTGAGAAAAAATCATACAGTGAAAGCAACAGAGAGAAATTTAGGCCAGTCATGACTCAAATATGTGTATTCCCCTGAGGCTTTCCCCAGGCCAGGAGCAGTGTAAGTGTTCCTTCAAGGAGTCCAGGACTCTCCAAAGAGTTTGTAAGCTGTTTTGTGGAGAGATGGCAGATGGTTATTCTTGTGGCCTCACCCATCCTCTCTCAGGAAGCTTATTTACATTCAGAACTGTTGCAGTGATGAGACCACTCTAGAGGCTTAAATTGGACCTTACTAAATAACAATATCTATCTTTATTTGTACTCTTGGACAAAGGGTCTCAGGTTATTCCTCTGAATCCTTCCTTCCAAAGCAAATATTACCTCATTTTTATTGGAGAATGTGGAACAAAAAACACATCGTTCTTATTGCTACTCTATTTTGAGTCTCAAAGGCTTTAAGATGAACAACAAGACATCCAAAATATTTCATAACTTCCTGCAGAAATTTGAAGTCTGGAATTTTCGGTGACTTTTAACACAGCAGAGAATTGAACAGATTGAGAGCCCTACTCATAGAGTGACTTGAGGAGCACAGTGCTGAGTGTGGTTGGGGGCCATCTGCAGTAAAGGTGACATGCATGCAACCTGGGTGAAGCAGCAGCTCTAAGATGCCTTGTCTCTCTGTACAGTCACAAAACTTGGCCAGAAGGAAATCTCAAAGCCATAAATAGGATTTATTTATTATTTTCTCGTTTCACAGAGATGAGCATTTTCCCCAGCCACAAATCTTTCTCAAAGGTAGTGACCTAGGAATCAAGGCCTTCCCTTTCTAAGTCAGAGAAAGCATAGATGTGCTGTTTCAATCTTCACTACTTCTGACAGCTGATGGTTCAGTGGTGAAAGTATTCACTGGGGGCATCATGCAAGTTACACATCAATCCTTAGCCTGAGCTAAAGCAAGAATTTGAAGGTGATTTCAGTTACTCATAAATGGGTCAACCACAGGTTATGGGGCAACCCAAGGAGCATCTGGAAATCTCCCAAGACTATAGGTGCTCTATTAGGCAGGATGCAGTCTGACCCAACACATTTCCACATCTGCATCCAGAGAAAAATCTTCAAAGAAGAGAGCAGAAGAGACCAAAACCCCTATAGCCTAGTGAAAAATATGGTTAGTCAAGTAAGAATGAAAGTTTTCTACACATCTTAAACATGCTGTCCTATGGTGTATAAGGAAAGCAATTACAATCATACCTTGGTGCATCACGACTTCTCCGTTGAAACCTCACCTGTCCGCGAAAATTTTCCCAATGAATCTGCCTTAGTGATTTGCAGAATGATCTCTGGATTGATTCGCGCAGCTTCCCGGTCGATGCATGTGGAGTGCCTCAGTTTTGCTAAGGGGCGGCGCCGGTGCTCGCTGTGGTAGTCTCTGCTCAGCTGCTGTGTGTCTCCATGCCCGGTCCCTATCGCGGAATGTTTACACCACATCATGCCTCAGGTCATGCAGGGCATTTTAGTCCCATGTGGGGAAGCATCAGTGCTGTCTGCCCGTGATATGCCCTGGGCAGCCACTGAGACCCAGTGCAGCACTGCCACACATACCACCAGTGCTGCTGCTAACCAGCAGATGTACGTATCGTAGCCGCTGCAGTTAGAGGGAAAGAACACTGACACCAACATCACCCACCGCCATCAGCAGCTCTGGGTGTTGCAATGTTGCAAAATTAAATTTTCCCAAGCTCCAGGAGCACTGGTGGCATGGACCCATGCAGAACTGAGCCTGGGGACACCCACCAACCCCCTTCTCCACCATGGAGGCAGTGCAAGCATGCGCAGTGGCTGCAATCCTGCAGTGGCTGCAGAAGCAGCAGCGTGGCCAAAGAGAAACCTGGGGATTCTCCGGGTGTCTCCCGAGGTAGAGAGAGCTCAGAAAGGCTTCCTTTTGCTCCTCTGTGCTGGGAGAGCCCATGGGGAGGAGTGGAAAATGCTCTCCAGTGTTCCTGATTGGCTGAGGGTGGAGCAACGAGCGTGGCCTGTATGCATATTGTTGACCCATGACTATTCGCAGATTAGATTGTTCGTGAGACCTGTTCCTCGTGACTATGGAGGTATGAGTGTGGTAGTGGGAAATAACTCCTTCTTTTACTGCTAGGGGTGTGGTATATATTTGGGTATCGCCAAGTGCAGTCGTAGTTGCCAGTTCCCCATGCAGATCAGGATTGTACCCAGGCCTGTGCCTACCTTCCAAGTAAATACTGTAATGGTTCTAATGATGTAATAGTTTGAGAGAATGTTGAACTATGGTGACAGCCTCGGGTCTTAATCATTAGATTACAAGAGAGATGAAGGTCTAAAACATGAACACAAACACAGAATAAAGAGTAGTGTTTTTTCAAGGAGCAAAATATTCTTAATTATTATGAATCTCAAGTGCATCTCATAAGTAAAGTGTTCCAGTGTCAGGAAAAAAAGGGTTGTCAAGAGAAGACAGGAACAAGGTGTCAGTGANAGCTCGTCCATCCAACCAATTCCTAACCCAGCATAAAATGTTTCCATCCAGTCCATGCTCTACGAGTTTCTCCTGAAGCTTATTGTGGGAAACCGTGTCAAAGGCTTTGCTAAGGTCCAAGTACACAACATCCATGGCCTTTTTCTCGTCAATCAGGTGAGTCACCAGATCATAGAAGGAGATTAGGTTTGTCAGGCAATACCTGCCTCTCTGAAATCCATGCTGACTAGATCTAATGTTGTGGTCGTTTTGCAGTTGCTGCATAATAGCACCCAGGACTATCTGTTCCATGACTTTGCCCGGGACTGAAGTCAGGTTAACGAGCCTGTAATTACTCAGATCATCTTTCCTACCCTTCTTGTGGATGGGTGTCACATTAGCTAATTTCCAGTCTTGTTGTACATCAACAGTAAGTCAGAACTGTTGGTAAATTATGGAGTGTCTTAGCAAGTTCATCTACTTGTTCTTTCATCACCCTTGGATGGATCCCATCTGGTCCCATGGATTTGTGAGGATCCGAGCCACTCAGCAAGTCTCTGACTACCTCCTCCTGGATCATAGGGGCGTCATATTGCACCCTGACTCCTTCCGTGAGCCCACTAGTCCAATTGTCCTGCAGGCAGTCTGTTTTACTGTTAAAAACAGAGGCAAAGAAGGTTTTAAGTATTCCTGCCTTTTCCTTATCTCTGCTTAGTATATTCCCCTTTGCATCCAATAAGGAGTGAAGGTTGTTGCAGCCTCTGTTTTTACTGCTGATGTACTTATAGAAACATTTCTTGTTGTCCTTGAGAGAAATGGCTAGTTTGAGTTCCATCTGGGCCTTTGCCTCTCTAGTTTTTCTCCTGCATGACTTGACAACTTCCTTAAACACACCCTGACTTACCTCCCCCTTTTTCCAAGAGCTTGACATCCTCCTTTTTTCCCCTAGTTCTTTCAGGAGCTCTTTGCTCATCCAGGCCGGTCTTCTGCCCCTCTGACTCATTTTTCGGCACAATGGGACCACCTGCTCCTGCGCCTTCATGAGCTCATTCTTAAAGTATGTCCAGCCTTCCTGGACCCCCCCTGCCATTAAGGGCTGTTTCCCATGGTACCCTCCCAATTAATTTCTTAAACATTCCAAGTCTGCCCACTGGAAATCGAGCATGAAGGTTTGGTTCATGCTGTTTCTTGTCACACTGCCAATTGAAAACTCTATGATCTCATGGTCACTACCTCCCAGATTTCCTCCAACCACAATATTCCTAACCAACTCTTCCTTATTTGTAAACGATAGGTCAAGCACAGTTCTTCCAGTGAGGCTATTTTTGGTTGTAAATTATTTTAATGAGGCACACAAGAGAGCACCTGTTTCCAATATTATGATGGAAAGTCACTTCTGAGCTTACTGTGTCTTACTAGAACTAGAGGTTGCTAAAATATTTTTGGGATGCATCCTGTGCTCCCCAAACTCTCTAGCACTACAATATGGTTCAGAGCACAATCCTATGTGTTTCAGATCAAGTTAATAAGCAAAGAGTCTGTGAAATCAAGGTTATTAACTTGAGAAGATTAAATTTTCTTTTTACTTCACTTTTCTATAGGTTTCGGGACTAAATAAGTGACTCTGGTCCATGCAGTTGCAAGGGAAGCAATGTTCCAAGTGTATTTTTTAAGCTTATTTGAAACAGTAGATAAAGTAGTTAGTCTTTATGCACAAGTACACACATTTTAGGCACTCTTACTGACATATCACAGACCATACACCAGATACAATGGTAACAATTCTAATAATATTGAACAAAACTGAGGGCAATTAACCCATGGGGGGAAAAATCCTACACTGAAATCCATTTTTCTGTTGACTAATCTATCAAAGAAAGGAGCACTTGCACTGTTCGAAACTACACTGGCCATTTTTCTTCCCATATAGGATCAATATAAATATATAAAGAGCAAGGCTACTGTTAGAAAATGGGGTTTAGAGAGCAGACCTGAAGCTTGAGGGTTGTGTTGTTGATAAATCAAAGATTCCTTTAACCCACAGAATCACAGAATATTATGAGTTGGAAGGGACCCACAAGGATCATCTAGTCCAACTCACCATCTAACACCCGTAGAGAGACTGAACGCACACCCCAGAGTGGTGAACATAAACCTAGATCCCTCATAGGCGCACAGGCCACTCCAAGCCAGGAGAGACCCACAGGACCATCCAGCCCTACACCCCCCAGCTAGACCATGTCACTAAGCTCCTCATCCAGTCTTCTCTTAAACACCTCCAGGGACAGCGACTCCACCACCTCCCTGGGCAGCCCATTCCAATGAGTGATCACTCTCTCTGTGAAAAACCTCTTCCTAACATCCAGCGTAAACCTCCCCTGGTGTAGCTTAAGGCCATGTCCTCTTGTTCTGGTGCTGGCAGCCTGAGAGAAGAGATTCATACCCANTCAACATTTGCCCCCAGCTTGGTATCATCTGCAAACTTGCTGATGATGGACTCAATTCCCTCGTCCATATCATCAATAAAGATGTTGAACAGTGCCAGGCCTAACACTGACCCCTGTGGGACTCCACTAGTGACTGGCTGCCAGCTGGATGTGGCACCATTCACCAACACTCTCTGAGCTCGTCCATCCAACCAATTCCTAACCCAGCATAAAATGTTTCCATCCAGTCCATGCTCTACGAGTTTCTCCTGAAGCTTATTGTGGGAAACCGTGTCAAAGGCTTTGCTAAGGTCCAAATACACAACATGCACTGCCCTTTTGTCATCAACCAGTCAAATCACTGGATCGTAAAAGGAGATCAGGTTGGTCAGGCAGGACCTACCTTTCCAAAACCCATGCTGACTAGATCTAATGTCATGGTCATTTTGTAGTTGCTGCATAATAGCACACAAGACCATCCATTCCATGACAGATACACTAAAAATTGCATATATTTGCAGAAAACAGTATGAGTAAGAAAAAGTTGGATTCCTTTGACAACTGAGCTTCACTTTTCATGTTGTGCTTTTATCTGGAAAAGGAGCTATTTCCTGCAGGATTTCTTCTTACAAGCCTGAACTTGCCCTGTGAGAAATTTTTTTCTACAGGAAGTAAATGCTTTGCAGGGCCAATTGCACCTTACCCTTCCAAATTCTTCCCTCTTCCAGAGACAAAAAGGTATCTGTGGTCTTTCAAGAAAAGCAGTTGTAGACTTTTATCTTCTTCTACAGTAAATGCCAGGAATTTTTCGCCTCTGTTTTGGTCTTCCTCAGACTGCTGCAGTTACGAGATAGATTGCATCCTGAGCAAGAAAAGTGTGCATTGCATAGTAGACTGCACTGGCCAACTGTTAGCTGTCCAAATTCTAGAAATAAAAATATCTTACAGTTTACACTCAATATATAATATCCTGCACCATTGTTGGAAAACCATACATAACATTGGTGAACAAAAGTAAGGTTTGCTTTCTCTCAGTGGCTACTATATCTATTGCATTTCATACATATCACAGCAAAGACACAGAGACCACATAAGTGATATGTGGTGTCAGTAGAAGTAGGTACAGACCTGTCACTCTCAGGTGATGCTTACTGTTTGAACCTTGAAATGATGGAGTGGGAAGAGGGAAAAAGAACATGTGATAACATGTTTTGTATAGAAAACTTGATCTTTTATAAATAAAATAGAAATGATGAATGCATTGAGCAGACTTGAATACATTGAAAATTACTCAGTTCTTTAGACTTGGCCATGGACAAATATTCAATGACTGTAAATTCCATACATTAAACAGATACATATATATACCCAGTGGTGTAAGGATCACCTTGATTTATGAAGACCAATCTCTTGAATTCTAATAGACCAGACTTAGAATGTCTGACAGCTCCTCTCAAAAATGAGTTGTAGCTGAGGAGAAGTGAGAGTCAAGCTAAAAAGCCCATGACAGCTCTGGTAGCACCAGCGTCCATGATATAGAGTCCATGATTCAGGCTAAGTATCATGTATCACGGGAGCAGCCTCCTCACTAGGCACCCTCCTATTTTAGGTTGTCTTCCAGCCCTGTGCTTGTCCAGTACCAGTCAGAGATCTACAGCTGTACATAAAATCTGCCTGCAGATATTTCCAGATATAGTGTAGAAAACTCTTATTATTTATCGCTAATTAAAGCCCTTGTTTAACAAAGACTTACTTGAAATTCTGTAAATTTCTTTGCTTTTCTTTAGTGCAAAATAATAAGCATGTGCATTTTGACTGAGGACATTTTGACCTTAGGAATACTTCACAATTATTAATTAATCTAACACTCCCTTTATTTATCACAAGCCTTTAGATGTACTCAAGTCATAAGTGGTACTGCACCGTCGGCATAGATTGTGTTGGATGACCTCAGCCAATGTACCTGAAATTAATAATTCTATTCCAAACAGGCCATGGCACAAAATTTGTTCTAATATATTTGCTTGACAAAGATGACATAAATTTATATTATTATTTTAAGTAGCTTTAGATCTCCTAAGTGCAAGAAACTTCCTTGTAGATTGTTGTTGGTTTTATTTTTTTAATAATCACATTTCATTAAAGAAAATAAGGGTAGAAATAATTTTTCCTAATATAAGATGTCTGGTATTTTAAAATATAAGGAAAAATTTCTATGAGTTTCTAAAGGGTTACAGTTGAATCAGGCACACTGGACTTTTTCCCAGATTAGTCTCAAAGCAGTTGGTTTAACAGCCTAATCCTATAGTCACTGCTTTTGGTGATATCCTTTTATACAGGGTTCAACCAGATCAGAATGGGATCTGATGAAGTACATCCTCTTGTCAGCAAACCAATTGTAAACGTGGCCAATGTGTTGCTTAACAGTCGGTCTGAAGAGAGATTGTGTTAAGACCATGATTAAGGTTCAGTATCTGCTCAAGTACTTTGGAAAATTTCGGCATTACAGTTATACCCTGTCATTTGTGAGGAGTGAGTCATGCCATGGGCCTCACAAAAAGCCAAACTTGTAAAGAAGTTCAGGTCATTAATATGCATGCAGGCCACACCCATTGCCCCACCCCCCGGTGCTCCGGAGTGCTGGGGACACTTTTCTGCTTCTTCCCTTGGGCTCCCTCAGCACAGGGGAGCAAAGTGAACCATTTCTGAGCCCCCTCTGACTTGAGAGAAACTGCCCCCCGAGAATCTGTGGGCTTCTCTGGGCTGCTGCGACCCTGCTCCCACAGTCCAAACCCTGCGTCTCTTCCCCTCTTCCCCCCGACCCCGGTGATTGTGCCCACACCAGCGCGGGGCTGCCGGTGCGGGGCTGCTGGCACGGGGCCAGGACGCCGCGGGCACGATCACCGGGGTGGGAGGGGGAGGGGGGAAGTGGTGCAGGGTTTGGGCTGTGGGACCGGGGTGGCAGCAGCCCAGAGAAGCCCACAGGGTGGGGGGTCGGGTCAGCATCGGAGTTTCTTTCCCTTTAACATCCACCGGTCCCGGGAGAGGCATTAGAGAAGTGAATGTTTCAGATCCTCAGTGCTTTTAGTGTTTAAGCAATTCAGTGTTCAGTGTATGACAGTTCTTAATAATAATTTTGGCTGTATAATGATCCTGTAGGTTGTAGGGAGTGTAATTCTGGGTTTATGTGTGTTATTTGCAGATGTCTAAATCAATTTTTATGTCTATTTCTAAGTGCCTGAACTAAACTTTTTTTAACACGGCAAGTCAAAATCAACTCCATCTAGCAATAATTGAAGAGAAAAAGATCAACCAAAGTAATTGTTACAAAAAGTGGGGGGAAAAAAATAGGAAATCACCTATTGAAGAGTTGGGGAGTACAAAGATAATTCTTTGCTGAAGAAACTGAAGACATTTTATAAAAGTGCTTTAATGTGTACTTGAAACTTCATCTCACAGAGAGAGCAATCTTGGTTCTCAGCTGGTATAAACTACCAGGGATGCATTGAACCCAATTTTCTTCAGTTTCTGATCTGGTCCAGAGATACCATCTACTGTTATCTATACTGGTAGCATCTAGTATTGTCTATACTAGTGTAATTTAGTATCATCTACACTGGTAACAGGATAAAATGTACATGTCTGCATATAACTTTGTATCTGACTCTGACAGAGAACTGTGCAAACACAGAAGAAAAAGAAAACTAGTCCTGAATAAAATGAATACTTATGACTGAAAAATGTTGTAGACATGATATTGCACAGGACTATTCCTTAGTTTCTGCTTTTATTTATTTAATAAATGTTGTCTTCAACTGGATGATAATTATATTAACTTCGTTTATAGACATCTATGCAGTACAAGAGCATATTCCCTCCTGTTGAAGGTACATGTAGTAACGTACCTAATGTAGTGATACTGTTTCATTCAGAGAAGATATAAAACATGATGCAATCAAGGTAATTGTAGTCAAGTGTGATCGTTGCAAAAAAAATGTTATGCTTTTCCTCCTTTAGCAGTCAAGCTAGTTGTAAATACCAGTCAGTCAGAAGACAAAGGTTAAAATGACCAAGACTTACGTTGTAACATTTTCACAATATTTTCAGAGCCTCACAGATCTCAAAGAGGTTTTGTATAGTGTTTTTCTCTTGTGGAAAGCTTGCATGTATGTGTCTGTGTGTGTGCAATGTGTGCACACATACAAGCCTCTTCTCCTAAAGGAGTTTTACAAGACTTTGACCTGTGGATATGAATCCAATGGTTCCAGCGTTCAAATCTGGAGATGTGGAGTGAGATACCAACCACAAAACTACTGCCTGAGGTGAGAGATTCCAGTAATTTTCACCGCTGTTATACAAAATTCCATGTGTAATTCTGGTTTTGACAAGTTTTTATGTATTTTGTATTTAGTTATTGGACATACCTTTTGCTGACAGACACTGTCCCTCAGGCTGTGATCTGATGTCTGGAACAGCACTTCTGCCTCAGCTCCCATGCTAATGCTCGAGTTTGCACGGCATTGCATGGGAACCATTTGGAGAACTGACTTGGTCTAAAAAAATATCCCACTCCAGCATCAAAGGCCTGGTTTTTTCAGCTGGAATCTCTGCTGGATCTATGAATGGCTGAAGAAGTACTTGTGCCAGCATGGTAGTGGGACAGTCAAGGAGTCAGGAGCAAGTGGTTGGAGAGGAAGGGGTGGCAGCTTTTGGAGGTGACTCAGATGATGTGAACTTGCCCACTGCCTGGCTCCAGTGTACTTGTATGTACTTGTACCACTGATACTCCATTTCATGCTTGTGCTCAATTGCTCAGATTTAAACAACTGCATAAGACACACGATAGAAGAGCATTTAACCTCCAAAATATACCATTGTTGCTGGAATGCTGGAACTGCCCTAGCAGTGCTTCCCAATCCAAATAGGGTTTTGATGTGCTAAATGCAAAGTTGTCATTGGTACTGACTTACCAGTCAATTTGCCTGCTGTGTACCCAGCACCATATTTTTATCACCTCTGCCACCATTCAGCATGTGCAGTGTGTTCTGGCACACGTTTTAAAATGTCTGTGCCACCCCTGTATTGACAGGCAGGCATTTTGATATAACATTTGAAAGACTTGTAAGCAGATAAACTCTAAAATTTGAAATTAATTTGTGTTGAGTAGATTTGTCTTAAAAATTAGTAGAAGCTGTACTAGTTGACAATAGTTTGGCTTTAGCTCCACAGGTACTTGAAGTCACGCTCATGCTGGCACTAAGCAACCAGCATTCCTGCACCTTTGATATGAGGGTAAGATAGGTATTCAGTATTATCTGAGTCTTTCTAAAAGGAAGGTTATAATTAGGAAAGGATTTTCATTAGAAGCGTGGTGTTGAAAGTTTGATGCTTAAAATCTTCCCCTCTTCTTCTATTCTTGTTATATCCCATTTCAGTAAGACCACAGTAATGCCATGGAAGTGGAAGAGTATTATTTCACATAGCATGCACATTTAATTTTCAGATGTATGCTGACAGCCTATGTTACTCCTTCTGTCATCATAAAACAAAGTAACTAATTTGGAAAATCTCAAATATTCTTTTTACTTGACTTTAGAATTTCTGAAAATACTTTTACAGTCAGAAATCCACCTTCTTTGCTAGTGCTGAGAGAATAGAGAACTACTGGCCTTCCAGAATAGTTCTAGTGTACCAACGGCTTCACAGTGGACATTTTATCTGTTCATTAGTGTAAGCTTAGATCCTGAAGTCCATATATGATTTTTATTCCAGTACAGTTATCCCTAAAATCAAAAGATTGTTTTCTGAATAGGACTGATTAAACATGTCAGGAATTAGATCTGTATTTATCTAATACGGTTCAATACTGTTAAGTGTGTAACTGTTTCTATCTCAGGCATTTAAAATTGCTTTATATACTATAGCATTTACAGACTAACTGAACTTTACATTTTTGGTTTTAAAACTTTCAAATTTTCTATAGGGCCAAAGTAATAACAGTAATTTCAGGATAGGATTTCAAAACCTTTGTGAACAAGTGATGTTTCCTTTCTTTCCTTTTTTTCCCTTGTCCTACAATGATATGGAATTTTATTTTACCCTACTTCGTAGTGTGATTAATTTGAAAAGCATGAACAATTCTTCATGTGGCATCTATTTATAATTATGGGATACTTTCAATATATAAAAGAAATTTCAGAGCATTTCTACCACTCAGTTCTTCAGCCTCGGATTAATAGCAGATATTTCCCTTTTGCCTTTGACTCCGAAAATCTTACAGTATTGATAGATAGAAATCAGCTCCAAACATTGAAATATAATGACATACCATGAAGTACCATGAAGTAAAATGAAGTGCCATTAGTAGAATATATGTGGTCAATAAAGATATATAGAGGTGCAGCAGTTTAAGAATTAATTGTTCCAAGCAGCTATAAAGAATAACATAAAAGAGGTGATCTCATAGATCAGAAATATAGAAGTACCCAGTAAATATACATATAATGGCATGTGTGTGACAAATAATGAAAGAAATTAAATTGTTTGCAAAGTAATAGTGTGTTTAATGAGTCAGATCTAGTCCAGAAACAAAAAGAATTGTTTAAATTTGGGTTTTGTATTGTAGTTTAATAATAGAGAAAAAAATGGCTGAGGAGGGGAAGCAACCTGTCTGTCAAATAGTTCTCTTAATTTGGTGTAACAGATAAGAGGGTATCACAATTCAGTCATGCAGCCTTGGTATTTTAAGTGAAGACCTGAGGCAAGGTTAGCTTTAGTATCACAATTTTTTTCAGTTGCTAAGTCAGAAATAAACACTACCTACTCTTAACAGAAACACAGAGGCGAGCAGGATGTTATGTTTTATTGTGCATCCTGCCTTTTAGTCAACCCAGGATGACTTAAAAAACTTTCAGAGTCTTCTGCAGGCTTTGTGTGAACAGAAAATAGTCACAGACAGCTATTCTTTTGCTTGCTGAAAATTAGTATCAAGCACTTCTACAATACAGTCTAGACAGGAAATTGCCTTGTCCTTCAGCAGAAAATTGATTAGGTAATTTATTACATCAGTCATTTCAGACACTCCATCCTTTGAAACTTTGTTTTCTGTCTCTGATAAAGGTAAGATCTATAGGTTTTCTAAGTATGTGAGTCATCTTAGACTTGGCATTTCACACATGTTTTCTTAAGAGAGCAATTATTCTCTGTGGCCAAGACAATTGAAGAAAAACATTAAACCTACCTGATGCTTATCTGTAGGGTGCTCAGGATACAGGACAGATAATCCTCCTAAAGAGAACTTCTGGTCCTTCTGTTCCTCTTCACCTCTCAATCAATGGAATTTGTTCATGTCTGAAGTGCTTGCGCCACGCCCCCACTCCCCCTCCCAAGTGAATAACCTCAGTAGAACCTGAATCTCTCTGAGGCATTTTCATTTCATATCTATCTATTGATTTTCATTTCTGTATGTAGATCACAGCACATACTTTAACTCTGTGCATCGGCTCAGAAAAATTCTTGCTGCCATGACACATTCTTCCTCTGATGCATTAATGGTTGCATGTTAATCACAATTATCTGACTTTTAACATTTGGAATCAGCATGTGACATAGGTGAATCTAAAAATGTGATCTATGGATTCCAGCCTAGAGAAAAAAAATGTCCAAGTATAAAGAAATGCAGTAATTTGTACCAAATTATTAGCAGAAAATTTTCAGAGGTCAGGAAAGCATGAGCAGAACAATAAATTAACTGAGTGTGAGTTTATGACATGGCAAAAAGGAAAGCAAATACGTAATTCTGTAATAAAACAGTCCTTAAAAAGTAGTGAAGAAAAGAAAGACAATAAAAGAAACAGTTGTGTGGTTTGGGATTTTAAAAAGATTTCTGAAATGAATACACAAAATGCTCTTCTCTTCCCCTGCCCCCGCCTTAAATATGTAGGTTTGCAATCTTGATTTGGACATAAAGAGAATTAAAAAAAATGCTGGTAAGACAGTACCGTTGAAAAAACCAAAGCATGTCCAAGCAAGTGAAAGGGAAGCTAAATATGAAAAATGGCAAATTAAACATAATGACACAAATTATAGGCCAACAATGAATATTTTAGGGACTATTAGCTAAAGCCATAAAAGCTAACAACAAACTTCCTCAAAGCCCTGGGGTGTGAGGAGCCTTCCTTGGAGTCATCAAGAATGATTAACATATCAATGACAAGAGGAGGTACAGCAGAAAATCTAAAGAGAGTCTTGCCTGTTTCCTCAGTCTGGACGATCTAAGAGATTCACACTCCAGAAGTCACCTTTAGGAGGCCATATCGGAGGATCTGTTTTAAACTGAAATGTCTGTGGAAGAAGTTGTAGAACAAATTGTGGTGGTTTAACCTCAGCTTGCAAGTCAGCACCACGCTTTCCCCCAGGGAGCATACTGCCGGATAATAACCCAGGAGATCCAAAGAAAATAGGTGAACTATTATCTTCTTGAAAACTACCTCTATACCGAAGATATGGAAGGTGGCAACTATGACAATAACTCTTTTGCAATCATTGCAGTTAGGGATTCTGGGACTGCAGACTAGGTATTAAGCAAGTTTGACGAGACACTGAATTGGGGGGTATCTGTCGTCTGCCTCAAAGATGAAGAAGCCCTGTAGAGAGACTTGGACAGATCAGAGAGATGAGCAATCACCAGTCCTATGAAGTTTAACAAGGTTGAGTGCTGGATTCTGCACCTGGACAGGGCAACCCTGGTTGTGTGTATATGTAGACTAGAGGATGAGATGCTGGAGAGCAGCCCTGTGGAAAGGGATTTGGGGTCCTGGTCGATGGCAAGTTGAATATAAGTCAGCAGTGCCCTGACAGCCAGGAGGGCCAACCTTGTCCTGGGGGACATTAGGCAAAGCATCACCAGGCAGGTGATTGTCCTGCTCTGCTCTGGACTGGTGTGGCCTCCCCTTGGATATTGTGTGGGCTTTTGAACACCACGATGTAAGAAAGAAATTCAGATATTAGAGAACATCCAAAGGAAGGTCACAAGGATGGCAAAGGGACTTGAGGTGAAGCCTTATGAGGAGCAGCTGTGGTCACTTGGTTTGTTCAGCCTGGAGAAGAGGACACTAAGAGGAAGACTCATTGCAGTCTACAACTTCCCCAGGACAGTAAGTGGAGGGGCAAGTGTACTCTCATGATCAGTGACAGGCATGAAGCCGAGTCAGGGAATGTTTAAGCTAAGTATCAGGAAAAAGTTCTTCACCCACAGGGTGGTTGGGTTCCCCAGGGAAGTGGTCACAGCACTGTCTGACAGAGTCCAAGAAGTGTTTGGACAATTCTCTCAAATCCATGGTGTGACTCTAGGGGTGTCCTGCATGGGGCCAGAAGTTGGGACTTGATGATCCTGATGGTCACTCCCAATTCAGCATTCCTATGATTCTATGATTTTCATTTCTGAGAAGTAACACTGGAAAAAATAATCCTAACTTACATACAGGGTGATAAAACCTGGTACTTCCTTCTGCTGCTCAATAAAAAAAGGTCTTGGAAATATAACAGACAATCCGTGAATAAATCAGTTTCATGTTCAGTAAAAAGTGAAAGAAGCAACTATAAAATAAAACAGAATTTTTAGGTATTACATTTGTTCTTCAGCATATAGGTCCCTTTGTGAAACACATGCCAAAAATATATATATTGTTTTTTATTTGTTCTGATAAACGTATTACCTCCATTTCAAAGCCACTTGCTTTGATATGTCCTTGGGCCACCACAGCAGGAACAAGGCTACCAACAAAAGAGCAGGAAATGATTACTGCACAAATAGAGAAAAAAATAGTACGTCGTGTCCACTTTTAAAATATTGTATTACGTTTCCAGTCTTCCCTCCTATCTCTCATGCCCAGACGGGACAGGATGTAACTAGAGAAAAGTTCAAGGAAGGACAATAACAGGGATCAAAGAGATTAAATACAGTTGTCCCTCCACTGTCACAGGGCCTCAGGTCTCCACCTCTCCCCATGAAGCCCTCCCTCCGCGATGATAGTAAGTTCATTAATATGCAGATTGTCCCTGCCTGCTGTGCCACCTCCTTCAGTCCCGGAACCCTGGGAGGTAGTCTCAGCACCTACCCATGCCCCCTGACAGGTCAGGGGAGCCAAGGGAATCTCTTCTGACCCCTGTCCACACCCGGGGAATCCCTGGGGTTCCCTTTGGCAGAGACTGGGGCTAGGGGATTCCTGGTTTTCCCTACAGTGTTAGACAGGGTTGTGGAGGGTGTCCCCCACCTCTGAGGGACTGGGGAAGGTGATAGAGGGTGTCCCCTGCCCCTGAGGGTCCGGGGCAGGCAGTGTGGCTGGCACTGGCCATTCCTGAGCACAGGGGATTGGTGGTAGGCCAGCAGCCGCCGATACACTGCTGGAGCATGCTGGGGCTGAGTGGGGCGGTGCAGGGGATATTTGTATTTTCATGAATGTCAGTTTAGCGCAGGTACAGTTGTGAATGCACCGCAAAACAGACTTCTGTTATCATGCAAAGATGTGAACACACGAGAGAGGAACAGCGAAGTAGTGAGGATTGACTGTAGCTTCCATAGTAGTTACAAATAAATTTTTAGGACTGTTCAGCAAGGGAGAGACAACTTAATTTTGCACAGCCATCATGGCCTGGGGAAGACTGTGACTTTTTTCCTTTGCTGAAATACTAATTGTTGGAGATTGAAAAAGTTCTTCACCCAGAAGAACTTGCAAAATATTGGCATATTCTGGCTTTGGTTTTGCACCACTACCAAAATCTCTGTAATTTGCTACTGACAAAGTGTTACACTTGATGAACTTTGACCTTATAGTTTAAGCTGTATATAATTTGCATGTAGGAATACCGCATACAAGGTTATAAGTCTATCAAGGTTAATTTCTGAAGCCCCTTATGCCAAATTTTGTGTGCAGAATCTACCTTTTGTTTGGTTTAGGCTTAAATGTGTCTTGATTTTAGGGATGAAGAAGATGGCATGACTGCTACTAATATTTGGCCTCTCCAGAATCCAAACTACTTCATCATATCTTGAGGAAATGAAAAAAAAACCAACAAATTTTGGTCTGAAGTAAGGACTAGGGAAGTTATTCTACCCCTCTACTCGGCACTGGTTAGACTACATCTTGAATACTGTGTACAATTCTGGGCGCCTCAGTTTAAGAAANCTTACTAATTCTGTGATTCTGTAATAAATTACTTGTTTCTACTAATTGCACACAACAGTGTGTCTCTGAGGAAGTGTGTGAAATTCTGTGTAATCATCTTAAAGGGAACAAAAGTAAGATATAAAATACACAAAAGGAAAATTTGAATGCAGGTGAAAAATAAAAAGGTGTAAAAAATTTTGAAAATTTCCTGTAGTTGGGTTATGTTTCAACATACAGCAATATTAGGCATCCTTTAAGGCTTAGTACAGTCATACCTCACTGCATTGCAACTTCTCCATTGCCACCTCACTGATTTGCGAGAAGTTTTTCTTGCAGACCTGCCTCAGTGAATCATGGAGCTTCCCGACCGACGCATGCGCAGTGCCTCTGCTTCGCCAAGGGGTGGCGCCAGCGCTCCCTATGGGGTGGGACTGGCCGAGCCCCGCGGGAAGCATGTGCAAGGCCTCCCCCTTACTGTGGCATTTGTAGACCTGTGGCACCGTGTCCCGGCCCCTGCCCTGCTCCTGTATTACTGCTTCCATGGCTACAGATGAGAACGGGAAGCGCCCCAGGAAAGTGAGGCTGGGCTGGCCAAGGCAGCAGTGGAGCAAGCGCTGTGTGCTGGGATGGTGCAGCAGTGGGACATGCCCACCCCACTGCTGCAGCTGCTGCTGGCCCGCGCCAAACGGGGCTGCACCTGACAGCCTCAGCTGGCTGAGACGGTGCGGGCATGGGCACCAGGGATGGGGGGGTGTTATGGTTTAGGGGGCTTTCTGCTGCTCTGGTAGCGAGGGGGTTAACAGCTCAGTTCTTGTCTGGACGCTCTCCATGCTGCCAGGGCCTTCAAGGTTATAGAGATAGAGGCGTCTCTGTGAATAACATACTTGGGAGAGAGAAAAAAAAAAGTTCAGTAGTGAGATGTAGCGTGCCAGCTCAGAACCTGCGTCGGNTATTACATCTATTGTAAGAGAAGGAGGGGTGGGGGGAGAAAGGTTGCCTTCTAAATGATGCTTCCCTTGCAGTTCTGATCTTGTTAGTCGGAAAATAAACCTTTTATGTTCTTTACTTATAGTTTTGCCTTGTTTTTTGCCTGTAACCAGGTTTATTCTCCAGTTTCTCTCCTTCAGGAGAAGTTGGGGTGGGTCTCTGGCATCCAGCCAGGGTCAAACCACGACAGGGGGGTGGTAAACGGCGCAGAGTTTGTGCTGCTGGTGGGGCCTGGCTGGGGTTGGTGGCAGGGCAGTGACACAGCAAGTCGCTGTATCAGGGGGGAGTGCTGTTCTGCTGGGTCATATGGCCAGCACTGCCTCTTGGGACTGACAGATATACGTATCGTAGCCACTGCAGTTAAAGGGAAAGAAACTCCAATAGCACTCCCCACCATAAGGGACCCCAAGTGTCGCAGCATTGCAAAGTTAAGGTTTGCCAGGCTCCAAGAGTACTGACCTGAGCCTGGGGACACCCCTTCCTCACCACGGAGGCAGTGCAGGCATGCGTGGTGGCAGCAGCCTGGCTGCAGCTGCAGATATGGCAGCTTGGCCGAAGAGAAATCTAGGGATTCTCTGTGGATCTCCCCAGGCAGAGAGGGCTCATAAATGCTTGCCCTGTGCTGGGACAGCCCATGGGGACGAGTGGAAAACACTTCCCCGTTCTTCAGAATGGCAGGGGCTGGAATGATGGGCATAGTCTGTATGCATATTAATGACCCACATGTGTTTGCAAATTAGATGCTTCACGAGACCCTGACAAGGCCCTTTCCTTACAAAGGGTGAGGTATTACTGTATCTGTAAACATTACACAGTTATGAGTTCCAACAGAAAATGGATTTGACAGTGGAACAATTCTAAATTACAAAGAAGTCCTTATGTCTTCAGCATGACTGTTTTGCACAGTTTCTCATGAAGGTAGTAGGAATAAAATGCTCCTTTATAGTTTACACTTTGCTGATGAGTATTCGACTTTGATGAAAACCCTTGTTTTTTAAGAGTAAAAAAGAATGCAAGCTATTACCTTTTTCTTGTGGCTTAAGGTCTTAGAGGAATGAATTGAATGCTTTTTGGCTTCTAGAATCAACATTCAGGCAAACGAGCAAAAAGACTAACATGAATGGAAATAGTTGCTGTGAATCAAATGGCTGGAGTCTGATCTCATATTTTTTCTTTGGACACAATCCATTTTTAAAAAATAAATTGCCCTGACAATAGGAGAGAACCTATATATGCGGTTTAAAATCCTTACATTATAAGAAGAATGAATAGAATACTTGGGCAGGAAACAGAAAAACAAGATTTATTTCTCCAGTCTTGGGCAAATCACTCAATCGCTCCTCTCCTTTTCTCTTACTTTTTTTCACCAGTTTTATATTTATGACAGCAGAAGTATAAAGCCAACATTGTAACTCCTTCTCTGTAGTTCAACAATTCCTGATAACTATCAGGAAATACTAAATTAATACAATAATTAATAAATTAATACAGTTGACCCTCTTGCACTTTGCGCCTCCCATATTGCAGCTTCACATCTTAGTGGCATGATTTTTTAGTGATGAAGGAAGCCCCTTTTTGCAACTGCACATGCGTGACCTGGCACGCATGAATATTCAATTAGGCAGCATGAATATGCAAATCAACCTGCACAGCCTCTGCGGTGGCTTGGCTGCTTGTCCCATTCCAGCCACAGCGGCACANAATACAGTTGACCCTCTTGCACTTTGCGCCCCCCATATTGCAGCTTCACATCTTAGTGACATGATTTTTTAGTGATGAAGGAAGCCCCTTTTTGCAACTGCACAAGCGTGACCTGGCACGCATGAATATTCAATTAGGCAGCATGAATATGCAGATCAACCTGCACAGCCTCTGCGGTGGCTTGGCTGCTTGTCTCATTCCAGCCACAGTGGCACAGCCGCTTCACCCGCCCCACCTCCGGGCTCCGCCACTCCCCCACCCTCCTTTGGCACGGCTGGGGCTCCACTGCTTCGCCACCTCCGCCAGCACGGCCACCGCAGCGACTGATACACAGCAACACAGTGCTGAAACAGCGCCAGGGAGCCATCTGAGGGTGTGGGGCAAATTTACATATTAATGAGCTGCCATTCAACACAGAAGTAGGGCTTCACAGAACCCAATTAAGACCGTGGGCCCACGATATAGGAGATCTGACTGTATATCAATAAATATCAGTTGGCTAGACCTCAGTGTTTCAGAGAGATTTTATGTAGATGTGATACACTAGCCAGTTATAAACTCCGTATCATAACATCATTGTAACACTGTAACATCAAAACTGGAAAGTTTTGAATCTTTCCTCCTGGTTTAGGCACAACTGGGGGCAGTAAATATCAGTGTGGTAATGGGGAGAATATTTTGATTTCTGTTTATTGCACATCATATTATCTGAGTCTCAAAGGTGATAAGCTGGTAGTCTTTGCTTCTGAGACTGAACTAGGTCCTTCCAGGCAGTCGGGAAATTTTCTGCGTTCAGTAAGTTTTTTGAAGAGTATTGTATTTTTTTTCTCATATTCAGCAGACTTAGCAAGGCAGATGATAGCAACATCAGTTCTCTTTTGCTGTGAAAAACGTGCCTCCATGAAGCAAGAAGTGAAGCTAGCAAAGAGAAATTCAATTTGCATTTTTTTCCTGCCAACTAATGCCTCTGTAACCTTAGAGGCCTCTGTTTCACAGTGATGCTAGTTTGACTCATTTTATAACAACTGAATTTTCAAGTTCATTTTGGAGATGAAGAATTCTATGAAAGGTACACAGCTCTGACAACAAGCTAATAGGGAACATCCCATTACTCCTCAAAGTGTATGAGCTCTCACTTACCAATTTAACAGTTGTTCCCTTGGATTATTTCATTGGATTATTTCCCAGATGGGCGTTAATGTTCAGTCAGTTAAAGAGTTAATGTTTTTTAAAGCTACAGCTATTGCTTTTGCTCTGAGCATGTAATTAAAACAGCAGATTGCTCTCTGTTTCGTCTTTCATGCAGTAAGCTGCATGATAAACCAGCTATGGAGATTTTGTCACCTGTTTTTGTCAAGAGCTTTAAAGTAGAATATTCTACAGGCTTCCTGTATGAACTTAATATTTTTCCATAAAGCTAAGGTTGTTTAATATTATGATTTATACTGCAGTCAAGAAAATTCCACATTTTCTCAAAGAACTTTGTCCTGGTTTATGGATTTGTTGCACCTATCTCCTTCCAGAGCTCCCCACTTCTGCTGTTTAATTTGGGGGGAAAATCTTCAGTGAAATAAATATGACTCAGGTCTATAATTTCAAACTAGATGATGCTGTACATAGGTGTTTCTGCATAAAAGCAAGATTCTGACCATATTGTAACTCAATCATACCTTTCAAACATTTAAATGTGAACAATAATAGCAATTCTCATTGTCCCTTCCTAAAATATGAATAATGTCTACTTTCATGAAGATAGAAAATTATTTTTTCTTATATATTCTAATATTGTTTTAGTTCAATGGTGAATGAAATTATGCTTCTTATATATTTATATATTAATATAATTAATTAACCACTGATATAAACCAGTCATTTATCAGTACTTTTGATCATATTAGAAAGTAAAATATTGTGGTTCCAGACCACAGTGTGATTCTGCATTCATTGCTCCAAAACACAATTTCTATTAAATAAATTCAGTATTCAAAGCTTTACTTCCCTTATACTATCTTTAGAAGAAAGAGCCACTTCCCCAGGTTCAGTCAAGAAGAAATTGCAGACCTGAAAAATGAAGTCAGAAAGACTTCTTGCTTTTGAAAGTAACCTTTTGACCATATGTCATTAAGAAGCTAGATCTCTTCTAAGAGCCTCCTCCAATTATACTGGCTTAGTGCTATTCCAGGAGCTTACCGTGTCCAATCACCCTAAAAGAATCCTAATCAGGCCTTAGGCTAAAATGCTGCATTAACAGAAAAGCTGAACAGCAAGTAAGGTGATGCATTTACTTCAGCTGATGGTCTTGTCAAATAACCACGTTTCCAACTTCTGGAGTTAAAATAGAAGTGTCATTGAAAATCAAGGTCAATCTTCTGTTCCTGGGGAGGGAAACAGGTTCATCCTGGAAATAACTCTTAGATTGTAGCCTTGGCACATATGTGAGATTTTGGATCTTTGGGTAGGGCCTAGATGGACAACAATCAGAGATAATGATTTGCATTAGGCATTTGGGAAGTGTCCTTCACAGCTGTTGATATTTTCCCTTCTGGAAGTATAGGATTTCTTTAGGAGTTCTAATACAGCTCTTCTCTCTTAGAGATCGGTAGCCTTAACAGCCCTCAAAACCCATGCAATTTGTGTCATCTTGTCCTGTTTGGTACTGCTCAAGGCTCTGGAAACAGCTGTACTGTACTCCAGACCCAATTGATACACTACACACTGACCTACAGCATTATCTATGACTGTATTATGGCAAGCTTAATAATAAGACTTTCATGATGTTGGGGTTTTTAAAATATTTTTTTGGGTCTAACAGACTTAAAGAAAGAAACCATGATGTTTAACTGATTTGAATTGGTATTTTAGGGCCTGATGGTCCCCCATGTTTCACGCACAGAGCCACTGTCAAACTCAAATTGGGTTTACCCACAATAACTAAAGCAGATACATTTTATTTAGTAGTACTTTGTGTTGTTTTGCACGACTTCTATTATTAGAGGATTAAGGTTGGACCATCAATACTGATATGACTAGAAAGATGATGGGAGCTTTTTTTTTAAAAAAATAAAAATTCAAAAGACCACCTGCATTAGCCAGCCCAATAGTTTAGTTACCTGTTTGCAGAGAGTCACGTAAAAGCAGCAGATGGAACCAACACCACTGAACTAAGAGAGAAGTATACCTGTTTATATATCCCTTGCCCTGGCTGCTATACCAGGTCAAGAGCAGCATGTGGAGGTTTGTGGAAGTGGTTTCTTTCCTGAAAGGTGCTGAAAATGCAGAGATGAGCTGCCTGTAATGTGAGTAGGAGAGAAGCAGGGACAAAGAGCACAAGCAAAAAATGAGGTCTATTCCAAGAAGAACAGGGAGTAGTCATCACATTGGGCCTTTCCCATAACTGTGATGGGAGAATCTTTTTCTGGGAAGAAAGAGGTGACAGTGGAATTCATTGTGTCACAGTAAGTCTCTGATTTGTGGAACTGAGGGTGGCACTGAAGGAAGGCGAGATATGTTTATAAATAAGCTGTTTCTGATCTTTTCTACTAAGTTTGTTTGGAAATCAATGCTCCAGGAGTTCTGATAACACACAAAAAGGTAGACCCACTTTCATTTTGATAGTTTTACATTGATTCACCTTTAAAATTTGGCTAATGTCAGATTCCTATCACATCACTCCTAATACGTAAAACTTTCTCCTGAAGTGTAATTAGCAAGTCTGTTCCAATGAGATTAGTGTTGTCTAATAAAACTGATAACTTAATGCCTGCTTTGTGTTCCCATCGGATGTTTCAGCTGGCAAGACATTCCTCTCTCTAGCCAACACTCTTAGGACTAGCTAACAGCTGAGTAAATCTCAGGAAAACCTTTTGCATCCTATGGATCAGGTGGTAGCCACACTCCCTCCAAGCTGGTGTGGGAACAGATATTTTGCCTTTGCAACTGTGCAAGTTGTCAGGAGTAGTAGCACCAGAGATGGAAGCCACAGATGGCAACAAGGGCATGCAGCTGTCTGCATGAGGCTTAATGCCCCCAAAGCAGCTGCATTGTGAATTTAGTAGCTGTAACATGGCTTATATATGCTGAGTGCTCTCTTTTAATCTTTCTGCCTTCACCCTATCTTTGTTAAATTTTTATTGCAAAGTATTATCATTGCTAACAACATGGTCACCTGTTGACGTATCTCTATGTCTTATGTTCTCTGGGCTCCTGACCTAAGGTAGGCTACACTCAGCATTCATTGCTAATTATCACTTTTCTCTCTTTTTTTTTTTTTTTTTTACTTTGATTTACAGTTTCAATGGAAACAATTTTTGGGTGTCAAGAGCCTTGTGTAGGAAGGGTAAATAGCATTGTAAATGGTAGCCCATAACACAAGACCAAAATGTAAGCCTTAATTATTGAACACAGTTCCATTTAAATCTATCACTGAAGCCAGAAGATAGGGGTATAAGATAACCTCGATGGAATACTTAAATTTTAGCAATGATTTAAATTATATTCAGTTTTGCACAGAATTAAATACAGATTAACCTTATACCTTTCAAATTCATTTTCACTGTAGTCAATTCTTTTCTTCTGCTTTGTTTCTCCATTCACTTTCAAATTTGTTCCTCAAGGCCATTATCCTATTGTCTTTCTCATTTATTTATTTGATTAGCTATTAATAAATCCTTGATCTCTTATCATTCTATGTGTCATCATTAGCACTTTTGCATTAGCACAGAAAGCATACAGTAAAACTTCTCTTAATGGATAATCTCAAGTATCCATACATATTTTGGATTAGTAGTTGTGTTTCATACAAAAGCAGTCCGATCTCCCACTGGTGTATTACGCACTCTCTGGGGGGAACTGGATCTTGGTCTCACACATTCCTGATCTGGGGAGAACTGACAGACTAATTAGGTCCCTATAAATGCGTGAAGGAGCTCACAAGGATACTTTAATTTGTATGTTGGTTGAAATTGTCATTTTACATGTTGAGGCACCTGAGGAGAAACAGAATAATGCCATTTCAGTGTTAGCTGGTCCCAACTTCTGCCTTGCTGGATGGAATTTGCTAATAGGCACATAAGTGGACTTAAGCCATTTCCAAACAAAGAATTCTGCGGGAATATTAGCTGTTCCCCCACCATTTTAAGATCTTTCTTGCTGGCTTTGGGGGTGCAAGGCAATAATTGCTTAGAAGAAGTGCGTATCTCTGAAACAATGTTGTAGGAGAGGTCAGGAAGAGGAATAGATAAGGACACACAGAGAAAGATAATTATTTATAATATTATTTATTTAGTATTTGTTTTAAATTTCTTTGAGTAACAGAAGACATTAAACAGAGATAATTCCAGACAAATGAGAATTATTTTATTTTAAATATTTTGAATTCTTAAGAGGTTTGGGGAAGTGAAATAAATGAAAACTCTTTACTCACAGAATACATTGACTTGCATTAACTAGAAAAGCTTGAATTACTGCTTGTTCGAAACTGTAGAAAATGTTTACAGAAGTTATTATTCATGCATCAAATGATTTCCCCCGCTTTGCCTCTCCCTTCTCTCCTTCTGAGCTTTTTCTTTTCTGTGATCTTTCTTTTCCTTTTAACTTGTTCTCAACTTTTTGGCGGTTTCCCTCTTCCAATCACTACATTCCTCACCCACCTCATCTCCCCTTTTGCCTTTTGTTTGCATTTGCTCTGTCTCTAGTTTCTCTCCCATGTGCTTTATTTATTTTGTATGACTTGCTGTATCCCTCTCTATATAATTATTTAGCTATTTCATTTTCCTGAATCTCTTTATATTTCTATCATAAAAGAAAAAAAATTAAATGGGAAAGATAACTTTCAGTTAAATATTAATGCTGCATAACAGGGTGCTTGCTGTGTTATGTATCTTCACGTTACACCAGCACAAATTGACAAAGGAGATAAAACAAAGGATGATTGAGAGAAAAAATAAAGAAGTGTTGGCTGTCAGGATCACCATGAAAACACAGTATAATGATGACTATTAACCTAGACATGTCCTGAAATTCCCTTTTGGGTTCATCTTTGTTCTAAGTGTTAGTTTCAGAACTGTAGGATGAAGATTTTGGAATTTCCAGCCCTCAAAGAGTCAGCATGAAAGCAAATACATGTATTAGAAGTTTGAGGAGTGAGCCCGTAAAAAACATAAGGACATCATGTAAGAATGAAGAATAATTAACCTCAAAGTAGCAACAGCTTGACAGACACTTAAGATGGGGATAAAAATATTTAAGTGGAGTGTGTATTTTTCAATTAATTGTCAGTTACTAAAGAATACATTAAATTTTCTTATTTCCCACATAAGCACTTCTGACAACTAAATCTCAGAATACTATCAAAGTATTTTTGAGATACATTACCTGTTCTACTCTATTTTGGAAGATGAATATTTTCGGAGACCAAATATTATCAAGATAATTAATAATAATCCCAAAGAACAATAAACGATTTCTAGAAACCAGCTATCAGGTTTTCAAAATTTGTAGTTCTGAAAATAAATACTGAATATTGTAACTTGATTTAATGAAGCATTTGCAGGAGGTCTGATTTGTTCTATTTTTATGCAATCACGTTTTCAGAGTAACCAGTTACTGTGAAGTTTGTACACATAGTTCAGAATTTACAAAATAAAAATAAAGTAGGAAATCAGGGATAAAAACTAAATGAAATAGTGTTGGCCTCAAGAATTTTTTTCAATAGGGCTTCAGACTTCTCTGTAACACTTCAGTAGCATCGGCAGGAAAAACATTTATCTCACTGCTGGAGAAAGAGAAAAGATGGAATAATGTGAAAACTTCCCTACAATGATGAAGTAAAGTGATGATCAAGATTTTCCGTGAAAGTATATTAAATATTGGCATTGGACTATAGATGTTAGAGCCTTGGTAGACTGAGATAAATTATTATATTCACACTGAGTCAGTGGAAGTGAGGTTTTCACTCTAATTTCAGACTTAAGATTTGAAAAGCCTTCAGAAATAAACACTTAAAGTTTCTCAGATATCTTAGCTGAGCTGATATTTTTATTTTAGAGTAATCTACTTAAGTCTGTATGACTACGGTTGGAACTAGAAATGAAGGGTTTGTTGTTGACACTGCAATCCCTACAAAATGGGAGAAGCATTTTGAGCAATGTCTGTGTTTTCATTGTTGATAGAAAACAGATTCCTCAAGTCATACTTCTACTGGCAGAACAAATGAAGCAAGATTGTTAAAAAATGCTAATTTCAGCTCATGATTTGTTCCTTACCATTTTCTTCATGTTCCCTACAGTTGGTTTTTCGCTTTCAGGGTTAATTTTGATAAAGTACCATCATATTACAATGAATAATCCAAGAATGGCTCAAAATAATAGATTAATATTGAGCCAGTATCATACTTTTTTAGCTTCAGTGATTCTAACGATTGGTAGGAATAATTTTGTGACAAAAATTCCTGGTAGTCATTACATAGATAAATGCAGTTCCTCCTGGTTCATAATTGCTAGTAATACCACTTTACCAGATTCTCTGAGCATATTCTATAGGTGGTATTTTAATGTCTAATACAAAATGTTGCAAATATTTTACATATACAGTAAACCCCTTCTTCTTCACAGTCCACATCTCTACAGTTTCAATTGTTGGTGATTTATTTTTCATTGAAAAGTGGGCCCGCACACATGAGCAGATAACACTGCAAACTTGGACAGCTCATGAATATGTAATGAGCTCATGAATATGGAAATGAACCTTGCCTGTCATCCCTGCCGCCCGCAGTCCCCGAGCGCCCTCCATTTTCGCTGTTTAAGGGGAAGGGAGACCTCTGCCATCACCCTGGAGCCCCTGTACTTCCTCCCTGCCAGCCACACATGCAGCCATTTTCTGCCTGCCCACACAAAGCACCCCCGGCAGATGCACACTGGGCTGTGGGGATGTTGCAGCAGGTCTGGGTTGCCCTCCTATGTTGACAGTCTTGGGCCCAGAGGTGCCCTTCGGGCAGGCAGTGGCTGGACAGAGGCACCTGCGGGGTCTCTCCCTGTCATGGAGAGAGCTTTGGGACCCAGCTCAAACCGGTTTAATTTGCTGGCCCAGAGTCCCTGTACCGGTCCTGATACCTCGCTGTCACTGCTCACTACCTGTCCTCCAGACAGTGGGATCCTACTTCACACATAGGCAAGAGCCAAAATGCCCCTTTTGGAGAAGAATGAGACTCCCCGCCCTACCTCCCCTGAAATGAGTGAGCACTGTGGTAGCCTCACCACCTGAACACTGCCTCAGCCCTGAGCAAAACATGTCCTTGTGCCTGCTGGGGCTCAGGGCTGGAGAGGTGCTTCATCCGTTCCAACTCCTCTGCCATGAGCAAGGGCATCGTCCATGGGTAATCAGAGCACCGTCTAACACTGAACATTTCCATGGATGGGGCACAGTGGGATAAAACTTTCTAGTACAGAACAGCCAACCTTCCAACAGAAGCTCTGACAGTGTTCCCAGAGTCTCTCCATGTCTGCTGCTGTCCCGCCTCCCACTGTCTCCCATTGGCTGCCTGAGTGCCGCCACCCATGTCATTGGCTATGGCAGCTGCTGCTCCAGGATGGGACATGAGTGGTGGGAGTGGGCGCAGCGCTGGGGGAGAGATGGGACAGAGCGTTCGAGAGAATAAACAGTGTCCTGGCTCTCCTGCCAGCTCCATGCTGCACCACAGCAAGACCCAGCCAGGCCTGGCTAGAAAACTGCCCATTGCCCATTGCTGTAACAATGCTAGGTTGTCAGCACTATGTTGGGGCAGCCCCTCTTGACAGACCGCTGCCACAGCCCCAAGCTGAAACACTCCCTCCCGGGGCTGCACACACAGGCGTTCCCCAACAGCTTCATCCTGCCCTGGGAAAGACTGACAGGCATTTGTGGGCCAGGCCAGTCCTGGTGAAGGCTTGGGAAGTGCAGTTGCCGCACCCTCACTCCTCCTCTGTGCCCACAGAATGGGGCGGCTCGTCAGCTTCCAGAACAAGGAGCTGGTAAGGTTGGTCTGGCTCATGCCCAGTAGAGCCTCAGGGCCGCACTGGGGCCATGTTCACCCCTGCCCAGACCCCCGCCCTGGCCTCTGCTTGCACCCTGCCTCCTCCTGCAGCAGCTGCTCGTCCACCTCCTTGAAACACGGCCATGTTGAGCAGCACCCAGGTAACTGACGCGAGCCAATGTTTTCTCAGTGTGGCTCAGTGTCTTCGCTATATTTGATCACATTTGAGTTGAGTTTAAAGATGGCTTCCCAGCCAGGAAAGAATTCCCTTAGGTCTCCTGAGGCAGCATAGGACAGTGAGTGGTCCTGGAAATGCCCTCCAGAGCTCAGGAGTGAAGGGGGCATGGCTATGGGCAGGGCTTAATTGTATATTCATGAGTTCTCTGTCTTCATGGATTTCATCTTTTGTGCCTCCTCCCCAGACCTGTTCATCCGCAAAAAACAAGGGCTCACTGTAATATTAGTAGAATTTTGCCAGTGAGTTAGCCTTACATCATGAATATTTTTTTAATCTTTATCATATACTGGGCACCTCATTCAAGCTTGATCTGTAGGGTGTGTATATGTATCTCTGCCTTTCCAAGTTGAGATGTTCATTTAATATTGACCTCAGAAGATAATTTCTTCTCAAGATGTCTAGCCATGACCTTAAAGGGAAGCTCATACAGCTTTTGTGTCCCACAACAATAGCATGCTTCAAAATTTCTGAGCGTTGGCTACAAAAAGGGAATCTTGAAATATGTTTTCTCTCTTAATCTAGTGACCTCTGTAAGTGACTTCTGGAAGCCCTGCAGTTGGATGACTTTCTCTTTTGTGCATTTACAGTTGTATTGTCTTGTTAATCATAGTCCTTGCTGTTCCCTGATGTTAACAGAAAATNAAAAAAAAAGTCTCCCTAAAAATGCATACCTCCTATTTCCTCCAGCACAAATTTTAATATCAATAAAATTGTTGTGGACTCAAGTCCAGAATCTGCCCCATTGTACCAAGGAAGTAATAAAATTCTAAGAGACTAGTTATTTCCACAGTTCTCTTAATAATGTTATAGCTAGGCAATTAATCTCTTTTAATAAACTTTTCATCACTATTCCACATGACAAGCATACATTAACAGACAAGAATAGAACATATTGACATAATTGGGTGCTATATATCATTCAGCAAATTGGCGTTGAGAGGCATCTCACAGAAAGCAGAAACATTAATGCTAAGATTTTACACAGCAAAATAGTTTAGTTCAGCAGTTACTACTAGATTCTTTATCATCCAGTCTTATGTTGACATGCAAAGACTTTTTCATACGACATCATAGAAAGTTATGTGAAATTGTCCATAACAAAAATGCACACTTCCTTCTTTCAAATAATTACTTCCATTACTTAATATAACAGAGTTTTAGTGCAATAAGATTATATGTATTCATTGGAGCATTCTGATTAGATTGCTTCTTGTCATGTTTTGTCACTAATGTGAAATACATTATAATTTTGATCTTTTTATTAAGGTGATATAATTTAAATCTAAAGATCTACCAAATTGTACTGGAAGGTAACAGTGTTTATTGAACTTAATTTGCTCCATTGAGCTTTTAATAGAATCAGATAAAATATACAGATCAAAGAAATTTCCTTCCTAAGAGGGAACATGAACTGGCATGTTAACTTTTTCATGCTACAGCAAGACTTCTTGTAAACCAACCAATAAAATAACTGTATGGCAGAAGCATGAATCTTAGGAGTCAGACTTGCAGAAGTGCTGCAGTCACTAGTTATAGCTTGTTTCAGAACAAATTCTCTTTTCCAATGAAAAGACTTAGAACTGCTAGAATGACCCTTTTACTCTGACTGTATTCCCATTTGAACTTGTGATAAGAACAGGCTTTCAAAGCTGCTCTAAACTGAACTCTCTTTTTGCCTATCCATTTAAAACACAAATAGTAGGATTTGTCTTACATGAAAAAGAAAATTCACTGATTTGTTCTGTTCATATGTTGAATTGCATTCTGCCAATAACGTGAAATAATATTTCACCCATTTGCAATAATAGCTCTCTCTAGCTCATATCCTGTAAGCTAGTTTTGATAGCTTTCAGACTGAGCAGTATCTCACCCTGTAAAGGATTCTGGTTAAATTGGTGGAATCACTTGCAGTGGTAATCTTAGGATGTGCCTGTCATGTATGAATAAATCCATATAAGATTACTTAAAAATGATTTTCTTGCTAAACTATCTCCAGCATCTTCTTTCTTAACCAACACTTCATACAAGCCAAAAAAGTA